>BLSH010137085.1:741163-816242 GCA_018402905.1 Glandirana rugosa
AGAGGTCATGTCTCGAAGTCTGACCTCATTCTAAAATCAACATCAAGAACAATACGTTGTTACCGTCGTTCGTCGCACGGCAGATTAACAGGATGAACATAACGTAGACATATGACCCTGACATAACATCTTGTCGACCGTCACAAATTCTTGGAAGACACATTCGTACATAAGGACAGCAATTTTCATGCCAACAATGGAGTGTGGTGTTTTTTCTTCTCATTTTATTATAAAGGTTTTCGTGTTTGGGGATTGGTGGAGGGGAAGGTGTGCAGAGTGCAATCCCATGATACAAGGACTATTGTGAATGACTTAAAGCTGCACTTAATGTGTTAGAGCTATAGCAGGAAAAAATCATATCAGCATTAAAGATAAATGAAAAATATTCTTAAAAGCAAGGTACCAGTGAATACCCTAAGGGTGTCCTATATAGCACACTGGGAAAAATATGTTTTGCTGCCTAGCAGACAGGAATACATGCTTACACAGAAGGTTCTTAAACACTGCCAGCTGTTCTACAATACAGTCCCAGTATACAGATGCAATACAAGTAGGACAATTAGACGGCACGCTGCTTGCTGCCATTGTTGCATAACAAGAACTACAACTAAAATCTTACTCCAGTCTGAAGCTCTGTACTGGAGACAAAGTCTGATGATTAACTTTAAAAAAACGAACCCAGTAGAAAAATATCATGAATGGTATTAGAGCAGGGGTCTCAAACTGGTGGCCCGCCATCCATTGCAAAACTACAAGTCCCATCATGCCTATGCCTGTGGGAGTCATGTTTGTAACCGTTAGCCCTGCAATGCCTCATGGGACTTGTAGTTTCGCAACAGCTGGAGGGCCGCCAGTTTGAGACCCCTGTATTAGAGCATCGTTTTTTTTAGTTACCAAAAACCTGGGCGATCTGGAGAACATTATGAAATACTGCAAAAGCTGAAAGATCAAAGTCGCAGATCCACAGATATCCACAGCTAAGATTATATGCTAATGCCCAATAAAATCTGGAACCTGACACCTCCCGAGCTCCCTGTTTGTACTTTAAGGCTCCGTTTACACCTAGAAGGTGTGCGTTCCCCTGCAAACCATTAATTCCAAGAATTTAAAGTGGTTGTCAAGTCTTGTCAACCACTTTAACCTACAGGTAAGCCTATAATAATGCCTATAATAAGGCTGACCTGTAGGTTCCCTGCATATCTCCCAAACCTGCATGGTTTAGGAGATATGCAGTGTACTGTGATGTGCCCACGTCATGGGGCACATGCACAGTGAAAAAATGGCCTCCGTGCCGTTTCTTCACTGACAGCGTGCTGCGACTGGCGGCTCCTGCACGCATGTGCGGGAGTGACGTCACGCGGCTTCAGCAAATCACAGAGCTGGAGTCCGCGGCCCCCGGAAGGAAGAGGGGCGCAGATGGACGCTTCCTGGAGCGGGGACATCGCGGGTTTCCATGGCAGGTAAGTGTCACATAATAGACTAGTATGCGATGCATATTAGTCTATTATGCTTTTACATTGCAGGGTAATAAGGAGAAACAAAGAGGAAGTAAAACCCAACAGGGTTTACTTCCTCTTCAACTGCTTGTAAAGTCACATTAATTACTTTGATTCTCTGTTTTAAGTCCCTGTTCAGTACTGTGTGTGTTTTTGTAAAATTATAATGCTAAATACCTTCTTTGCAAAGCCCTGCTGTCCTGTCATGTGACCTCCCTCTGCTTCCCTAGCTTTGAGTACAGTGGGAGGGGCTGAGACTCCCCTATGATGAATGCAAGCGAGCAGAGGGAGGTCACATGACAGCACAGCAGGACTCTGCAAAGAAGGTATTTAGCATTATAATTTTAGGAAAACACACACTATACTGAACAAGGGCCTAAAACAGGGAGGATCAAAGTAATTAAAGAAGTTGTAAACCCTTTAACAACAAACATGCCTAAACTTACATGCTCTGTGCAATCATTTTGCACAGAGCAGCCCCAATCCTCTTGTTCTGGGTTGCCCCACAGGTGTCCAGTCCCCTCCTCTTCATCGGGTGCCCCCCACAGAAAGCCGATCTCCTTGGGGGCACCCATGCGGGTTTTCTCCCGAGTCCCGCTGATGTGTCCATTGACACGGACAATGGGACTCGGCCCCACCATCCCTGCGCCCGTGTTACTGGAATTGATTGACAACAACAGGAGCCAATGGCTCTTCCTGCTATCAATCTGTCCAATGAGAGAAAGTGGTTGGAGCCGCTGTACTCATGCACATCACTGGATCGGATCAGGCTTGATCACAGAGTCCTGTGATCAAGTCGGAAGTGACGAAACGCGTCAGTGGTGTGGCCACATGGCGACCCGAGGTGAAGCAGTGTACCGACGGCTAGGACACTTAGGAGTTGGAGGAGAGGAGCGTGGGGTGGCCGGTCGGTAGGAGTCTTGTATAACTGGAACTTGCGACTGTACTATGATTTTAATGTAAGCGCATATTGTGTTGGAAATAAACTGCTTGGTCTAAAGAGATACACTATGAGGGTTTTCTTTGCTTGTCTCCCATGACTGCCATAATTGGAGAGCAACGGATCCTTGTGGTGCTGGTCCTTAAAGATGGATTGGGGATGAGATCCCTTTGCTGACTAACAGGCTGTCATTATCCTGAGTTCTGGTGAGCCCCCAATGTGTGCACTTGCATGTGGTGACCAGTGGTGAAGGATGCAGTATGAAGCATTGAAGCTGTTTATTTGAAAAAGGACTTATATTTTTTGCACTATTGTGTTTATAATCTTTGCGCTAGCACTTTTTGCACGAGTTGCATAATTATTTGTTTGCACAAGAGTTTATTTACACAGGATAAATAATTTTATTCTAGCCCTGCTTTTACTATTATGAACTTTGGTGAATTGTATTTTGCATTATCTATTTATAGCAGCTGCTTCACATTTTATTATAGTAATTCGTATATTTATTTGACACTTTTTAGCGCGGTGTTTCTTCTGTTATTTATGCAAACCAATCAATTTACGCCTATTGCGGGTTTTTTTTTTTACCAAAAATATGTAGAAGAAAACATATTGGCCTAAACTGATGAATAAATTATTTTTTTTATATTTTTTTGGCTATGTATTATAACAGAAAGTAAAAAAAAATAGTTTTTCTTTCAAAATTGTTTGTCTTTTTTTGTTTATAGCGCAAAAAAATACAAAACCGCAGAGGTGATCAAATACCACCAAAAGAAAGCTCTATTTGTGGGAAAAAAGGGATGTCAATTTTGTTTGGGTACAACGTCGCACGACCGCGCAATTGTCAGTTAAAGTGACGCAGTGCCGTATCGCAAAAACTGTCCTAGTCAGGAAGGGGGCAAATCCTCCCGGGGCTGAAGTGGTTAATGCATAAAATGCATTAAGGTGAAAAATCTTGAGGCTTTACAACCCCTTTAATGCATGTTTCTTTACTTTACTGGAGCAGTGCAGGAAATAGAATTACACAGACATGAGAGGAGAGGGGAGGAGAGTGGCGGGGAGGAGATTGGGTTCTCACACAGACTCCGGAACTGCCAGGGAGAGAGGAAGGGGGGAGATGCAGAGACACTGAGGAGACAGCTGAATGACAGAGGCACATAAACTGACCACGCTATCAGAGATCAGAAGCCATCATAAACGTGGTCAGTTTACAGAGGGGAAGACAGGAACAGGCAGGATTAGCCAGGCATTGTACAACATAGAAAGGGACCACTGACGTGGCAAAAGCACCCTGGCTATATCTCATGCCTTAAAGGAACAGGGGCATGTTTTTTTTTCAGAGTTACAACCACTTTATGGCACCACTGCGCATCTGCAAAGGGTCAGCACATTTTCTGCATTGCGGGAAAGTGAAGTCTACCTTTGTGACCGTGGCTCAGGTTTCACCCATATGTAGTCACATTCCCCAACTCTTTACCCTTAAACTGCCCTTCACTTACATTTACAAGACCCATCTCCCATCATGGTAGGGGGACTCACAGATCTCAATGGAGACCAAACTGCAATGACCTCAATGCATCTGTAGTGCAGTGTTTATTTCCTCCACCCCATAAAGGAAGGTCCATATGAAGATACTGAAGCTGAAGGAAGAGTCTGCAGGTGCCTGAGAATTGCACGCAAGATGCACTTATCACAGTTGCAATGCTCTGCAAGCTTCAATGCAAATATTTAATAAATTAACATTTTTTATTTTATTATTGTGGGTGCATTTATTTTTTGTTTTTATTTGTCTGTCTATGTGGTACATATAATGGCCTCGCTACCATCCAGGATATATG
This sequence comes from Glandirana rugosa, assembly GCA_018402905.1. Taxonomy (NCBI): domain Eukaryota; kingdom Metazoa; phylum Chordata; class Amphibia; order Anura; family Ranidae; genus Glandirana; species Glandirana rugosa. The sequence continues at coordinate 745,438 of BLSH010137085.1, forward strand.
ATAATGCAATGCCTTAATTAATGCTAGTTAAATGTTAACATGTTTTGTAAATGTTTGAATTGGGGGGGGGGTGGTTAGAAGCACGTCAGCTTTTTTTTTTTTTACCATATATGATATTTTCCTTAAAGTGGTTTTAATTGCAAAAAAAAAAAATGTAATACATTGCAATTTACCAATCCTGAAACGTGGTGGCTGCATTTGTTTTTATAAGCTTTAATTTCCTTTATTTTCACTTGGCGATCTGGCCAGCAATACCCTTCCTGTCTTAGGCTTTCTCCGCTCTACTGAGCACCCCTGTCAGTGATAAATGGTTTGTCTTAACCCTCTAACTGACACTTTTGCTGGACAGCCTGGTCTGTTAAAGGAAACAGAAAAAAACAGACTTACTGGTCAGATCACCAATTGATAAAAACGTCTAAAAAAGAAAACAAATGCAGCCACACATTTAAGAACTGCTAAGCTGCTATATAATGCATTTTTGTTTTGGGGTTTAACACCACTTTAACTTTCTGTCCTGTGGACAAATCACCTCTTGTTTTTTGTTACCGGAATAAGTATTCCCACTGGAAGATTTCCCCTTATTCCTTTTCAAAAGACGGCGGGAACATTTGGATTGTCCTCGCTTTGAGTCCCAATGACAGTGATCACCAGGACAAATACAGTGGTGGGGACATTAAATTAAAATTAAATAAAAATAAAAACACAGGGGATCTAAGCGTTTACCACTCTACTCTATATAAAACTATAAAAATTAGCTTTGGCTTTAGATACATTTCAATCATTTGCCATTTCAAAACATCCTGGACTTCAAATGGTTGAAAAAAGCTCATGACTTCATCAAGACATCGCTGACATCATATTTTTCAGCCAGCGATCCGCTGTTCAGTAAAAGTTATTATGCCTTTTTGATCACTGTTTTTGGTAATGAGAAGGGGCTATGATAGCAATAAAGTTAGATGAAAGAAAAAATGAAAAAAGTGTAAAAAAAATTATTAAAATGATAACAAAATAAATAAAAATAATAAATACATTATTTAACAACCCCCCCCCTTCCATGAATCTAAGGGCAAGTAAGGCCCGCCAGTGTATGTAAACAAGGATTGCGCTACACATGCCAGGTATTGCTACAAAAATCCGGGTGAGAGCAATAATTCTAGTGAATTAGTTCATGGTAAACATGTAAAGGCTTTATAAGCATCACCTATGAAAATTTTTAGGTATCGTAGTTTATGCCATTTCACAGGCGTACGCAGTTTTTTTTATTCTGGACATGTTTGGTATCTATTTACTTGATGCTACCCCATCTTTTATTTTACAGACATAGGTATTATATTGTGCTTGGGTTTGCTAAAAATGTGCATTCTGATAAACAGTTACACAAATATGCACAAAAAATTGCAACTGAAACCATTTTATTGTACATCAGTACCACCTATCAGTCCCCATCAGTGCCGCATCATCAGTGCTCATCAGTGCAGCCCATCAGTGCCCATCAGGGCCACCTCATCAGTGTCCATCAGTGAAGGAGAAAAATTACTTGGTTTACAAAACTTTATAACAATATATATGAAAAACTTTTTTTTTTTATTCTCAAAATTTTCGGGCTTTTTTGTATGTTTAGCAAAAAATAAAAAACGCATTGGCGATTAAATACCACTAAAAGAATGTTCTATTTGTGCAAAAAAAAATGATAAAAATGTCATATAGGTACAGTGTTGCATGATCGCGCAATTCTCATTCAAAGTGTGATGAGAGCGCTGAAAGCTGGAAATTTGCCTGGGCAGGAAGGGGGTGAAAGTGCCCAGTAGGCAAGTGGTTACAGAAGCTGACTAAATGTAAAAGGCTGCGAACATCTCAGAGATGAAGGAAAATATTAATATCTCTTTAAATTTACCAACATAGCACTATGTTATCCCCAAGCTGCACACATACATGCAATAAAAACTTCCCACTTAATGAGTCATTATTTCCACAAGTTAAAGGGTAAAGTCACAAGGTGCCCTTTCATCAAATAGACTGGCATGGTATTTTTCTTTTAATATAATGTTAAACAGAACGTTTTCTGAAAAGGCATAAATACATGACTAATTGCTGCCCTAACTACTCCGCAGTGTGAATTTTCAATGCTGTGATTCACAGGTGGTGATTTCCTATTCAAGATGCACAATGATATTTCAGCCGTGTAATATTTAGTAAGCGAAAAACAAATGGAAATCCTAAAATAATTAAAAACAGAGGAAGTGTTACAATGTTTATTCACACACTTGACATTTTGCTGTAAATCAGTCTTTTAATGGGAGTGACCTAAAGTTTAACATGGATAAATATTTAAGTTTGTATGTCTGTCTGCTTTGCTGATTGCATTTTTAGCCAGATTTTTAGTTGTTTTTTGTTTTTTTTAAATATATGTTGCTTTCATTTTGCTGTCTCAGTCCCGCTGGGAGATTTCCCTTCACATCCTGCCCCCAAAGATACAAAGTTGCAGTAAATTCCCTTCCTAGACAGCGGGTGCTTCTTGGTAGTTCTGCCAATCAGTGCCCATCGCTGCCTCATCATCAGTGCTGCCTATCAGTGCAGCCTACCAGTGCCCATCAGTGCAGCCTTATCAGTGCCTCCTGATCAGTGCCCACCAGTGCGGCCTCATCACTCCCCATCAGTGCCACCTATCAGTGTCCATCAGTGCAGCCTATTAGTGCCCATCAAGTAAGGAGAAAAATGACCTGCTTGCAAAATTTTATAACAAAATATGAAAAACATTTCATTTTTTTTTTTTTAATTTTCGGTATTTTTTTTGTTTATCAAAAAATAAAACACCCAGCGGTGATTAAATACCACCAAAAGAAAGCTCTATTTGTGTGAAAAAAATTATAACAATCTCATATGGTACAGTGTTGCATGACCACACAATTGTCATTCAAAGTGTGACAGCTGTGGTAGTGTGGTACCCCACCAGGGGAAGGACGCAGGATTCTCAACCAGGTGGTTTGAGGGGCTCCAAGAAGTTTGCATGTTTGGGAGGAAACTGGCTTTTCAGTTTCCTCACTGCTTAGAAAAGTCCACTTTGGGACCTGGAGTCCGGGGATTTCTTAGCGACCGGGTGGGATGTGTGCACTGTGTAAGCCAGAGACCCAAGTCTGAGGGTCAGAGCAGTGAGGAGTTGCTGTCTATATGGATGGTGTTGGCAAGGGGATGGTCTGTAGGAGACAGATGAGATCCTGAAGTGGAAGGCCTGAGCAGCCCTGCTGTATGTATAAGCCACAAGGCTGAATGTATCATTATTGGATGCTGATGGTGAAAGCCCCATTTGATTTTTGTTTTCTTGAACTTTCTTTAATAAAAGTGGGCCCACAAGCCCTGAAATGGAAGTTCCTGTTGGCTGTGAACTCACGGAAAATGTATCTACCACTGAGCTAAACACCTCCAACTTCACACAGCGCTGAGAGCTGAATTTGGCCTGGGCAAGAAGGGGGTATAAGTGCCCTGTAAGCAACTGGTTAAGGTAGGCTGTGTTAAAGAAGACCATTCATTTTGATGCATGCAACTATTTTTCATGCAACACCTTAATACATGATATGAGTTGACCCTACTGTATAGTGCAATAACTTGAATGGGCCCTTAGGGTTTGTTCACACACACAGCTAGGGGGCGTTAAAATCAGACAGTTGAGCTTTGGTTTTACCAACCCACCCAACCACCTGCCTGAACGAGGGATGCCGGCATTTAGGGCTATACACATGCTGCGCCTGCACTGCTGTATACACAGTTACAAATCCTATGTAAGATAAGTTCACATGGATTTCAACTGTGTGTCCGTGGCCCCTTCCATTTTTATCAGCAGGGTATCTGTCCACTGATTCCCTGCTTATCATAGCAGAGCAGGTGGATGAGAGGTCCATGTCTGCTAGGACTCTGCTGTCTGTTCACACCCGACTGCCCTCTGATCCAATCCACCTAGATGGAGGATGGATCCCCTTCTGTTTTCTTTAGCGGATCGGATTGGTGGTAGATAGATGTAAACCAGTGGTTCTCAACTCCGGTCCTCAGGACCCACCAACAGGCCGGATTTTAAGTATTACCTTGGGGAGATGCAGACTAGAATACTGCAATCACTGAGCAGCAAATGATATCACCTGTGATGCATTTCAGTTATCCTGCAAACCTGGCCTGTAAGTGGGTCCCGAGGACCGGAGTTGAGAACCACTGATGTAAATGGACACAAGTCTGCTTACACCCGGCTGTCCATAGGGGTGCAACAAGTTGCCAATAATCATGCGCTGCTCCTTTTTATTTTAGAAAGTGTGTCTCGCTACAAAACATAACACTCCTAACAATGTACATATAAATTGTGCATACACATAAATAACTCAACTCTTAATACCCTTAATAAGGCAAACAACACTCTATGATGAACGTAAATCACTCTAAACATCTGTGAAATTAGCCAATGGAATCCCAATGCAAGGTATATAGTCCCGAAAATGTGTATTCTGTATTCAAACACACTCTTCCTCCACTCTGTGCCCAATAATGTCAAGATTCCATGCCAGCATGCAAGTAGGTCCCACCACCTTTTCTCCAATGCGCTCACCTCAATGCATGGACCTAAGATCTTAGTTAATAAGTCAGATGGGCGTTTTTTCCCAAAGAGGTTATGAGCTTATTAACTTCCAGTGGTGTCAATAGGGTTGGTGTCACCCAGTGTGGAAAACATGGTGTCACCTCCCCTTCGCCAACTATAATTCCCCCTCAGTACAGACCCCCCTCCACGAAGTACAGACCCCCCTCTTTCAGTATAGACCCCCTATTAAGTACAGATATCCCTTCAGTACAGACCCCCCTTCAGTACAGACCCCCCCTTCAGTACAGACCCCAATTCAGTACAGACCCCAATTCAGTACAGACTCCAATTTAGTGCAGACCCCAATTCAGTGCAGACTCATAATGTGCATACCTCATATCACGGGACATGCACAGCAGTGTCCTACCTCCTGTGTAGATGTAAACAGATAGGAGGGGGAGGCAGCTTTGCTCTGCTCGGCTGTGTGTGAGACAGTGGGGGCAGCTCATACAGCCTGCGGCGCGAGAAAAGCGGATCGATGCAGTGGCATTGCCCTGGGGCCCTGCCGACAGGTATAACGCACCCCCCTAGCAACGCCACTATTAACTTCTATCTTGCTATCCTTATTAATGATCTTCTCCTTTTTGTGGTACCAGGTATGTATCTCTTTAAGAAACCACTGGTCTCTGCCTTCTCCACTGTCAGTGTACTCAGGAAAACATAAGATGGTCTCCCATAGTGTAGTATACCAAGTGCCATAAGTTTATTATAAGTATTGTACTTACATGACAGAAATGGTAAAAGCACCTTTAAGAAATACGTTTCTCACGCAGTGCAGCTGCGATCCGAACTCTCCTGCGGCATCTGCGTCACCTGGCACCTCCCACGTGACTTCCTCAGTCCCTGAGAAGCCATAATGCTTCACTGCTGGATTCCCTTACCTTATGGAAACATCAGCTGCGGCGCCGACATCGCTGGACTCCAGGACAAGTAAATGCCCTATTATTAAAAGTGTAGCTGCTGGCTTTTCATTTTTTTCTGGGCAGACCTCCGCTTTAAAGGCAATTTTTAAAAAAAAAAATAAACATGTCATACTTACCTACTCTGTGCAGCGGTTTTGCACAGAGCAGCCCCAATCTTCCTCTTCACGGGTCCCCCGCTAGTGCTCCTGGCCCTTTCCTCCTGTCGGGTGCCCCCAGAGGAAGTAGTTTGCAATGGAAGCACCCAAGCAGCCTCACTCCCGAGCCGCTGCTCTGCGTGTCCATTCAGACATGGAGCCATGGCTTGGCCCCGCCCCATTACTCTCCTCATTGGCTCAGTGAAGGCAATTGGCTGTCTCAGCCAATGAGGAGGGAGAGTCCCCGGAGAGCTGATGCTGTCGTGCACATCGCTGGATGAGCTCATGTAAGTATTAGGGGGCTGGGGGGGTTGCTGTACACAGAAGGCAAAAAAACCTTCAGCCTTTCGAACCACTTTTATGATACGGAGGGTGTGGCTAAATTTTAAGAAGGCAGGGCTTAAAATATACTACAAGCTTTATAACAATCAACCGCAAGGGACACGCCTACCTTCAGCGTCAATCTCCTTTGCAGCATTTATTATAAGGTGACAGGTGCTATTAAAGCGACATCTGCTTGTTCATATTCCTTAGGCAAAACACAACACACAGTAATGATCTGCACAGCAGTCAACAGTCATCTCTGCAATCATGCAGCACGGCGTTTGGGAATTCTGTCCATAACCTATGACCGCGCTGTGATAACTCATTTTTTTCCCACTCCCTGAGGACGTGGAGGTTTCCTGATATTTGAAATGAATCTGTGTCAGACTTGTAGGGAAATGAGAAATAAAATGAGGACAAAGAAGACAGATGTAGAAAAAAAAAAATGAAACGGAATGTGCAGTGTCAAAGTGATCATGATGTGATCAGGTGATGTTCAGCAGAGCCCGAGCCACTTCTGATGGAAATTAACGACGTCCCAGCTGTTAGCATATCGAGCATTGAAATCGCACACAGCAAAATGCGCCTCCAGCCAGCCGGAGAAGCTTCTCCCTGTTCATCAGCCCCAGGTTGTCTCACCACTGGACTCAAAGCAAAGGGGATAGAATTGCTGTCATCCCTCGATGGCTGTCACATCTTATTACATTACATGCTTTTTTCTTTTTCTTTCCACCAACAGCTTTTTAAATGCAACAAACACAAGACTACCAGCAAATTCTAATTTATCAAATTGAGCATGAGATTCTTGTCATGGAAACAGTTCCTAAAAGCCTTTATTGAGCATACACAATCGCATCTGAACACATTTCCTTTAGAACATTCCTCTAGGGGCTTATTCACACATGCTTTGATCTCTGAAGAGCGATCCGCATTCAGTCTTGTCTATATTCCTATCGCCCAGCTTCCTGGCAAACAAGGCTCATTCAAGGGTGGGTGCTGCAGCGGTTACCAGCTGGATCCTGGAAGCGTCATGCAAGTGTACATATTCACCAGCACACCATAGATCTCCGTCCAAAGATTCTTTATTGTAGAAAGATCACATCACAGAAAAGTGCAATGTTTCGGAGCCACACAGGACCCCTTTGTCAGGTATGTGATGCCTGATGAAGGGGTCCTGCATGGCTCCGAAAAGTTGCACTTTTCTGTGATGTGATCTTTCTACAATAAAGAATCTTTGGACGGAGATCTATGGTGTGCTGGTGAATATGTACACTCGATCCGCATTCAGATTGCTCTTCAGAGAGCATTTGGCAGCTGACGAGTAGGGTTGTATTGCCTCCTTTAACCCCTTGAACCTAGCGTGCCACAACCGCATGCTTTGCAGAGCTGCCTCTCTCACTTAAATTGGGTGCTACACCCACTGAAAGCAAAGGGGGGGGGGGTATAATTCCTGCCACGGCCATCGTGAAGCAAAGCATCATGGCTGTGACACATGTACACCCTCAGCCGCTGCCTCTACACCTAAAGGGGAGCGCTAGGAAGGTAATAAAATTAGAGGGTGGTGATGACTATCCCTCTTCAGATAGTGCTCAACAGGGCATCTCTAAGGCCTAGATAACACTTGGGGTTCACTTGGGGCAGTAAAAACAGGTGGTTAAGCTATGTTTTAAATGCTCACACCCCCCCCCCTATTGGGGTATACACATGCAACGGCTGAGGTGCTTTGCCTCACGGCAAAAATTATCCCACCAGTCATGTTCAGCGGGCGGCGCCACCTGACAAATGTGACCCATTCAGATGCACGGGGGCCACACTGCTGATGTGAATGTATAATATATATGTAAAGTGCTACCTAAATTGACAGCGCTATAAGTACCTGTAACAAATAAATAAATATGGGCTATAATTCCAGACTAAATAATCCAAATAAAGCCATAGCACTCAAAAAACACTTAAACAAAATGAAATAAATTAATATAATGACCAAAATGCGCAACCCCTTAAGCGTGCTGTGATTATTAAAATAAAAATACCACCTGTTTTGCGTGTATGCTCAATAAATCCTATAAAATTCTTCCTATACACTTACACCCATTCAGACCCGTCAGATTTCAGGTGGACATGATCAGAAGCTACATGTACAGTGGGTATGGAAAAGAATCTCCCCTTTAAAATAGTCACATTTTGTTGCTTTGCAGCCTGAAATGAAGACAAACACTGTTTTTGTTTTATCCAGCTGCATATACAAATAACATCCAAGTGGAAGATATAACACCAACATGTCAGAAAAAAAAAATCCAAAACAGGATCAATTAGTTAGAAAAAAGGATCACCCCCTCCTAAAAATGACTTGTAAACTCAATTAGGTGTAGCTAATCAACTTCTCAATGGCACACAAAGTTATTTGACTTTCAACTGTGATCAGCTATCGTCATTTGGATTAGCTCAGCATGAACAGAGCTTTCCTGGAGCATTTCAGTCCCTGATAATGCAACTGAAGCAAACAATCAACTATGGATGGCAAGACACTGTCAAAAGATTGCCGGGATAAAGTTGTGGACGGGCATAAGTCAGGAGATGGATACGAAAAAATTTCAAAGGCGTTATCAATGCCTAAAAGCACAGTGAAGTCTATTATTAAGAAGTGGAATGTATTTGGTACAACGCAGGCCCTCCCTGGATCAGGACAACGCTCAAAACTGCATGAAAGAGCCAGGAGGAACCTGGTTAGGTGGCTACCAAGAGGCCTACAGCAACTCTGAAGCAGTTGCAGGAATTTATGAGAAAGAGTGGTCATTGTGTGCATGTGACAACAGGATCACAAATTCTCCACAAATGTGGCTTGTATGGGAGGGTTGCAAGGAAGAAGCCACTCCTCCAGAAGCACACACAGCACATACAGTCAGGACTGAGCTTTGCCAAAACGCACCTTGAAGATTCTGAGGCCACATGGAAAAAGGTGTTCTGGTCAGATGAGACTAAAATTTAATTATTTGGCCTCAACACCAAACGATTTGTCTGGCAGAAATCCAATACTGCTCACCATCCAAATAACACCATTCCTACAGTAAAGCATGGAGGAGGTGATATGCTGTTATGGAGGTGTTTCTCTGCAGCAAGGACTGGGACACTTGTCAGGATAGAAGGAAAAATGGATGGGGCAAAATACCATCAAATTCTTGAGGAAAATCTGCTGCCCTCTGACAGAAAGTTGCAATTCCGATGGTTTACCTTCCAACATGACAATGACCCAAAGCACACAGCAAAAATGACCACACAGGGATTGAAGGAGAAAAAGGTGAACGTCCTAGTCAGAGCACAGACTAAAACCACATTGAAAATCTGTGGAATGACTTGACTGCAGTCCACAAACAGTCACCATCAAATTTAACTGAACTTAAGCAATTCTGCAAAGAAGAGTGGGCAAATATTGCAAAGTCTAGATGTGCAAAGTCAGTAGAGTCATATTGCAACAGACTAAAGGCTGTAAATAAAGCAAAAGGTGCATCAACAAAATACTGACACAAGGGGGTGATCCTTTTTCCAACAAAATGATTCTGTTCTTGAATTTATTATTTTTTTTCTGACATGTTGGTGTTATATCTTGCACTTGGATTTTATAATACAGCTGGATAAAACAAAAACTTTGTCTGTCTTCATTTCAGGCTGCAAAGCAACATAATGTGATTATTTTAAAGGGGTATCGTTCTGTGGTGCTAGTAATTTGTATGGAATTTGTTAATGATAACAAGAAAAGCAGAAAAATAGATCACATGAAGCCAGCAACAATCGACCTCCCCACAGCAACCATAGTTCCCTCACACAAAAATGCAACAACAAACCCCATCAGCAACAACAGATCTCCCAGCAGCCAGCATCAATAGATCCCTCTAGTGACCAGCAACAATAGAACTCTCTCTCTCTCAACAGTAGAGCCCTCCTAGCAACACCTGCCCCCCCCCCCCCAAGGAATATAAGATCCTTCCAAGCAATAGATCTTCCACCAGCAATAATAGACCTCCACAGCAACAATAGACCCCCGTGCAAAAATAGAACCCCACCAGCAACAATAGATCCTCCAGCGGCAATCATCAATAGACGATCCAGCACACCCCTTGCCATTACATACATTCAGTGCTAGAGGAGCCGAAACTGCACACCCCCCCATTCCCCCTGAAAAAAAGCCCAGCAGATGTATGCCTGTTTACATCTCATTACCTCCAAAAAGCCATGAAAAAAAATTAAAAACGTCCATGTCCTTTTTTGTTTTTTCCAACTTAAACATGTCGGATCGGAGGTAGTCTGATGTACTCAAGTACTGTTTACATCTGGCTGCCCAGTGCCCATGGATCATTCCAATATGAGTCTGCAAAGCTCCTGAAACTCAACAACCATCCTTTACATTCTTCTCCGATCCAGCAGGGGATCTGTTCATGGATGACCTGCTGATCAGACTGAACATGGCCCTTTTAGAAGGAGTCTTGCTTGCACATTTAAAAAATAGATTTCTATTTATTTCAATTTACTTTGATTGCGTTGTGTAGATCAGTGTTCCTCAACTCCAGTCCTCAAGGCCCACCAACAGGTCATGTTTTCAGGATTTCCCTCAGATGAATCGGCTGTGGTAATTACTAAGGCAGTGAAACTGATCAAATCACTTGTGCAAAATAATGGAAATCCTGAAAACATGACCTATTGGTGGGCCTTGAGGACTGGAGTTGAGGAACACTGGTGTAGATGACCATTCTGACCATGCATTTGACCTGCTTTGTTTTGCATTTGTTTGGGTGCAGTTGGTCTCAATGAGATCTGCTTGTGTTGCATTAAAAAGCAGGTCAGATGCAGCCTAGAATCCTGATACAACCAATAGTTCCGGCTATTATTATGAAAGCGCGGAAGGAAAGAAAGCTTGAGTAACGCCATTTCTTACTTTAACAAAACACATTCATACCAATGTGACATTGAACAGGTGGATTTGTTTACACCGCTTTATGCAGCTGCTCTGGATATACTATAGGATATTGTAATATCATTTGGTGACATGCACTTTGTAACCTCACACACTCAGATAGATACAAGTGGATTTTATAGATGGATAATATCGTATGTAAAACTTCTTGATTCAGTAGTAGATGCACACTGGATAGGAGGATTTTGCATCTACAAGGGTGAAAAAGCTAAAAGAGGCTCTAAAATGCACAAAGAAAAAAAAGATAAAATAAGCCGAGGGTAGGTTTGTGAAAAAAACGCTTATGCTCAAAAAAGCGCAATAAAAACTTGCCAAAGAGCACAAAAAAGCACAGGCTTCTTCAAGCTTTTAGGCAGAGACCTAAGGCCCCATGCACACTGCTGCTGGTAAATGGGCGTTTAGGAGCAGTCGGGCGTTTCTATGCCAGAGGCAAAGGTCATCAGTATAAATATACTGAGGGTGAAGATTCCTAGTGGGCACGAGTATAAAAACCCCACAGAGGCGTTGTAACCCTTCCACATTTTATTCAAAACTTAAACATAAATTTATTTTGGCTTTACATACACTTGAGCACATTCACTACACAGATTCACCACCATATTCACCATATTCAGGGTTCAGGTACACATACATCTTACAGGTGTTTTACATGCCTGGCGCTCTCCAGCACCCAGGAAGTGAATGGTTGTATACAGTGGAACTCTTATAAATGCTGATGGGTAGGGATGGGCCTACACACGTTCAACTCAAACATCAGGGGTTTGCCTGTTCGGTGCATCCCGAACATTATGGGGCGTTCGCGGGAAATTTGAGCGCCCCATAATGCATTCCAATCGCGGGGAAATGCCGTCCGCTGATTGGCCAAAGCATGCACATGACCTGCATGCTTTGGCCAATCACAGTGTGCTCTGCGGTGAGAACTATGATTGGCCAAAGGCAGGGTGCCAGATGATGATCTATTGAACGAAACATGTCGGGTGATGACCGCGCTAGCATTGCTTCCCTGTTTTAATCTGTCTTTTGCCGGCTGATATCAACTTCAATGTAAGTGTACACTATATTTTAAATACATTTTATACTGATTTACGCTATGTGGAGCCCTGTATCTCCTTACCTACCTATAGTTGGATATCTCTCTTGGGATGAGCACCATTGGAGACCACCCTGGATGCTGATTGGCATGGAACAAGGTGACTACCTTTGAACCCGGATCCTATCTCTGGAGATCTGCATTGGGGAAATACTCCCAAACCAGCCTGTTTGACCCATGTTGCCATATGGTGCATGTGTCCTACGAATCTGGTAAGATTCCATCTATATCACTACTACATTTGTTTACTTCTATCCCAGTGGAATGTGATCAGTATTTACTATTTTGAAGAGAAAATAAGAATATATGAACTGTATTATTCATAAACAATATTTTTTTTTCTTAAATTTTTGAACTTTGTTTTTTTGTGTTTCACTTTATAGTCTTCCTATTAACAAGGTTTGGTCGTCTTTGTGATTCACAATCACATGTGTTCACTGGGTGGCCCAGCCCCTTTTTATAAAAGAAATGTCAAACTGAAGACAGCCCATTCTGGCAGCTTCTGGACAACACAGAGGCGGCAGTGGGAGAGCGGCGGTGGTGAAAGAAAAGCAAGAAGATGACGATTGAAGAAGATGACGAGAGGAAGGAAGGAGGCCGAAAGAAGAAGCAGAAGACCAGAAGGAGCGGAGCAGGAGAAGATGGAGGAAGACCGGAGGAAGAAAGAAGAAAAGAGCTATATTTTACACAATAAAGGACTTGTCAAAAACTGTCTCATGTTTTTTGGTGAATAGGTAGGGGTACAATGTACCACATACCTATTCACATGGGGGGGGGCGGGATCTGGGGGCCCCCTTATTTAAGGGGGCTTTTTAGATTCTGATAAGCCCCCACCCACAGACCCCCACAACCACCGGCAAGGGTTGTGGGGATGAGGCCCTTCTGCCCATCAACATGGGGACAAGGTGCTTTGAGGGGGATCTCAAAGCACCCTCCCCATGTTGAGGGCATGTGGCCTGGTATGGTTTGGAGGGGGGGGGGTGCTCGCTCGTCCCCACCCCCTCCTGCCATGCCAGGGCGGCGTGCTCGGATAAGGGCCTGCTTTGGATTTTGGGGGGGGGGGGCTATGATTTTTTTTAATTTGGCGCAGGGTTACCCTTTAAATACATACCAGACCTGAAGGGTCTGGTACAGACTTGGGGGGGAACCCTACGCAATTTTTTTTTTTTTAACATTTCGACGAGGGGTTTCCCTTAAAATCTAGACCAGACCCAAAGGGCCTGGTATGGACTGGGGGGGGGCCAACGCAATGCTTTTTCAGTGATTTTATCTATATTGTAATAATAATTTACAGCCGCAAATGGTTTTAAATGACAATTTTTCCTTTACAAATGTCATTTTGCAATGGCACTGTTGTAAACATCACAGAGATGCTCCCTTTTACAGGCATACCAAGGGGAACCCCCCCCCAGCTCCCTCATCACCTCCTCTCATACTCGCCTCCAAGACTTCTCCTGAGCCGCTCCCATCCTCTGGAACTCCCTACCCCAATCTGTCAGACTATCCCCAAATCTATCCACCTTTAGGCGATCCCTGAAAACTTTTCTCTTCAAGGAAGCCTATCCTGCCGCCACCTAACAACTGCACTTTTTTATTCTCAATCAACCCATCCCCCCACAGTTATTTCCCTCTCGTATCATTTAACCCTCCCTCCTAGATTGTAAGCTCTACCGAGCAGGGCCCTCTGATTCCTCCTGTATTGAATTGTATTGTATTGTACTGTCTGCCCTAATATTGTAAAGCGCTGCGCAAACTGTCGGCGCTATATAAATACTGTATAATAATAATAATAATATTTAATGGAATATTTCATTTTTATTTTTTACTTTAAGCATTATTAAAATCACTGATTCTGAAAAAACGATTGATTTTAAAACTTTTTTTTCCATTGATACATGCCCCCTAGGGCAGTACCCGGGTCCCCATACACTTTTTATGGCAATAACTTGCATACAAGTCTTTAAAATTAGCACTCTTGATTTTTTTATGTTTGAGTCCCTTTGATTTTAATGGCGTTCGCATGTCTGCACACATTTTTTTTGCCTGTTCGCAAGTCCTGGTGCGAACCGAACTGGGGGGGGGGGGGGGGGTGTTCGGCCCATCCTTACTGATGGGTCATTGCATTTGCATTTAAGTGCACATACACGTCCTATTTTATGAAAACAAAACTCCCCTGTTTGGGATATATTACCAAAAGTATTGGGATGCCTGTCTTTACACGCACATGAACTTTAATGGCATCCCAGTCTTAGTCCGTAGGGTTCAATATTGAGTTGGCCCACCCTTTGCAGCTATAACAGCTTCAACTCTTCTGGGAAGGCTGTATGCAAGGTTTAGGAGTGTGTATATGGGAATGTTTGGCCATTCTTCCAGAAGCGCATTTGTGAGATCAGGCACTGATGTTGGGTGAAAAGGCCTGGCTCGCAGTCTCCACTCTAATTCATCCCAAAGGTGTTCTATTAGGGTTGGGTGCAGCCCAGTCAAGTTCCTGCACCCTAAACTCGCTCATCCGTGTCTTTATGGACCTTGCTTTGTGCACTGGTGCACAGTTATGTTGGAATGGGAAGGAGCCATGCCAAACTGTTCCCACAAAGTTGGGGGCATGAAATTGTCCAAAATGTCTTGGTATGCTGACGCTTAACTGTTCCCTTCACTGGAACTAAGGGGCCAAGCCCAACCCCTGAAGAACAACCCCGCACCTTAATCCCTCCTCCACCAAATGATTTTGACCAGTGCACAAAGTTACCAGTTACGTGATCTGGCGCAGAGCGGCCATACTGCCACAGTAAATCTATGGTGGGCAGTTGCTAAGTGGTTAATCGACAGAGAAAAATCACCAATGCTAAAAATTGTGGTCAGTGTGGAAAAGTGCTTTCTTATATTGATAGTCAGTGCAGTAACCAATGGGAAAAGGACCTGTTATATCAATGGCCAGTGGAAGAAGAACATTCTTCATGCTTAATGCACACTGGGGCTCTTCTAAACGTTTCTCTCCTGGCAGGAGAAAACCAGCTACAAAAAACTCCTAAGCCACTGCGAGAGACCCAACCAGGACAAGGGCTTTTGGAGAGGACTAGGGGCAAGCCTCCTACCCACTGATTATGGCCCGTTGAGAGAGTAGATCATTCTCTAATGATGGCCATCCACATAATGGACGCATAGAGCGAAGCTTGGATTATTTCTTTGAATAACAACAATAAAGCTTCTCTTCTGGAGTGGATAGAAGAGGTAATATTAATCTTGTACAGGCTAATGGTCAGAGGGAATATGGTGGCCCTCCTGGAGACTGGATTGGAGAGGCTCCTTCACTTGGGACAGAAATGTTTATCAACCATAATCCTCAGGTAATCTACGAAGATAAATGAATTCCACACTGCTGGGCCATTGTATGTCTTCTGATGACATGTCTATTGGACAGAATACACAATGTTATGTCTCTCCCATTGTTAATTGGGTCACCTATTGCTTTTGACCATTAGCCTGTACAAGATTAATATTACATCTTTCCATCCACTCTAGAAGGGAAGCTTTACTGTTCTTATTCAAAGCAACCCAAGCCTCACTCTAAGCGTCCATTACGAAGATGTCCATCATTAGAGAATGATCTGCTCTCCATGGGCCACAATCAGTGCGTAGGAGGCTTGCCGCTAGTCCTCTCCAAAAGCCCATGTCCTGGTTGGGTCTGTCAAGGCCACGTTTTTTTTTCAAACACATTTAGGCGCATCAAGTGCTTGGGTGTTTAGTCATTTAATTTGCCAGAATACTCATTTATTCTGGCCGTTGAAATGAAAAATCACTCATGCGCTAAAAGCACCTAGCGTTAATTAGCGTTTAGATGAGTTTACACGCATTTACCTGTGCCAGAAGTTTTTTCTGCCAAAACACTCCTCTCTTGAACATACAATTGATGGGTTTTTTTCTGCCTTTAAACTCCCATGTGTCCCATTCACACTGCAATGCAGCCTAGTGTGAATGGGCTCTTACACTGTTGACCAATGGAAAAACTGCCCCCTTACACACAGCTAAAAAGATCATTGAGATAACTAGGGGGTAAAACACTTTTTATTGCTCAAGGAACCCATAGCAACCTCTGGAGGAACTCCAGAGTTACACCGAACCCTGGTTGAGAATCTCTGCTCTAAATAATGCATCACCTGAACCCACCTTTGTTATTATATTATCAATAGTACTAGTGCTCCATGCTCCAATGGATTAAACGGGCTCTCAGAGGACAATGAAAAAATTTTGCATTTCACACGGTATCCTGTCAGTAATCTCTCCAGATACTGTGGCTTTACCATACTCCAATAACAATTTGCACTCAGAGACTCTCAACTGAGAAGTCAGACATCTGTCCTCCTACTCACAGGTAACCCTGGAAGGAGTTTTTGCTTTGTATTGGAGTTTGACAGATGCAGAGGATTTACCTGTCACCATCTAAGAAAAAAAAGATAAGTGAATTTCTAAAACCTAGGCTACAGAGAATTTAAATGTCTTGCCACCAAGTAATGTAACCTGTATTACAGCATTTAGAAATCTATAGACGAAATTGATAAAAAAGTGTCCAAGACTAACTTCCTGGATCAGGTCTCCAAAGATTCACTCCAGAGTCCCCATGGAAAAAAAATTACAGGAATAAATCCTTACACTAAAACATTATTTTTCCTAGGTATTGTGACATTATGTGAGGCGAGACAATAGATGGATGCTATGTGTCGCCTTGCATGCGTTCATTTGGAGTGGACTAGGGTGGAATCCGGTCCAGGTGTTACCAGCCACCTTGGCAGGCTGGGTTCTGGACCGGATTTTGTGGTCCACTCTCAGGTGTTTAAGATGACCAGGAAGAGAGCAAAAGCAGTGGTTCTCGACTCCTGTCCTTGGGACCCACTAACAGGCCAGGTTTGCAGGACAACTGAAATGCATCACAGGTGATATCATTTGCTGCTCAGTGATTGCAGTATTCTAGTCTGCATCTCCCCAAGGTAATACTTAAAATCTGGCCTGTTGGTGGGTCCTGAGGACAGGAGGTGAGAACCACTGACCTAGAGGGAGCTCTGGCCTGGGACTCAGAAACATTATACTGAGAGAGCTACACAGTCAGAATTGGTGGCTCTAAGTAAGGACTATACAGAAAAGGTTTGCGTTTGTTTTGTTCGGAGGTGTCTGGGACGAGCCCGACACCATATAGAGAGGTACCCTGCTCTGTTTAGTTTAGCGCTGGACAGCAAGGAGTTGTTTTTGCTATTTTGTTTGTTTTATGACTTGCAACATTTTAAGAAAGTTTGCCTGCAAGCTGCCTTTTTCCCAGGAAAGGTGATCCCCACAAGCTAATCTCCCACATGTGGTGGATTCAGCGGGCAACTTTCCAGCATGGAGGAGATGTTGAAGGCCTTGCTACAGGCGACTGCAGCCCAGCGGGAAACCAACCTCCAAGTCGCATAAGCCAGCTTGTGCAGCACAGCAGGAGGAAAGTCGCTGACAGCATGAAGCCCACCAGGAGAACAACCGCCAGTTGAGGCTTTCATGGAGTTAAAAAGGGGGTCCACGCCTCCTGTGACACTGGAACCAAAGTTGGTACGTGCCTCTTACCACCTGCAGAAGATGACACCTGCGGATGATGTAGAGGCGTACCTCACCACTTTTGAGAGAGTCACTGTGCGGGAAGAATGACGAAAAGGACAATGGTCGGGACTACTAGCAAATTTTCTGACAGGTGAGCCCCAAAAGGCCTAGTTTGATTTGGAACCAGATAAGACCCAAGACTATGCGGTTGATTTACTAAAGCTTGAAGTGCAAAATTTGGTGCTGCTCCAAACAGAAACCAATCAGCTTCAAGGTTTTATTGTCAAAGCTTGATTGAACAAGCTGAGGTTAGAAGCTGATTGGCTAACATGCACAGCTGCACCAATTTTTGCAGCTTTAGTAAATCAACCCCTATGAGTCTTTAAAAATGGAGATACTCACATGCTTGGGTGTCACCATGGCACTCCAGGCTCAACGGGCGCATCAGTGGACCTACCGCATGGACCAGCCTCCCAAATGTTTGACTTGATCCATCTCACAAGGAAGCAGTTACAGCCAGAGACTTTGTCAGGCCCTCAGATCGTGGAGCGTGTGGCCGGTATCTGTGTACGCTCCCTGCTACTTTAAGGAAGTGGGTCAGCCATGGGGACCCCAAAACGGCAAACCAACTGGTGGACCTCCTGTAGAGAAACAGTGCTGCTGAAGACTTTCTGTACCACTCTGTGCCCCACTCCAATGTATCTAGGGGTAAAAAATCGCCCGTGGACCCAGTAAGACTGTTCCAGTTTTCAAGGTTTTTCATAAGGCTGCTACGGCTAAAGAGACTATGGGCTTTAGACCTGGAGACTGGCCAAAGAAGCCAGGAAGGTCTTGGGGACCCTTGAGAGGACTGGGTATAGAGCACATACAATGCTACCGATGTCATGCATTGGGACATATTGCTGCCAACTGTCCCCTAAATGATGAACCAATGCAGTGTGATAGTGCTTATATGAAAAGACGTATATCTCTTTTTTGCACAGGTCGCATGTACTGCATCACGTCAGGGTCGCATGGAAAAGCAAATGTGTGTGATCTCTGTTGATGGGAAGCCAGTCACTCCACTGCTTGATTCAGGTAGTGTTGTGACTTTAGTCAACAGCAATTGTGTAAATCCTGCAAAATGACACTATAGCACTATCGGGGTCATTTGCATCCATGGGGACACTCAGGACTACCAAACTACGGTGGTTGAGATTGACACCCCTTGGAGCAGGGTGACACATTCAGTGGGGGTGGTACCTTCCCTGCTTCATGAGGTCCTAGTGGGGAGGGATTTTTCCCATTTTCAGAGGTTATGGGAAGGCACAGGGAGTCTGGAGGATAGAGCTCCCCCTGCTGGAGAAACACGGGTTTTGTCTAGTCTGTCCACAGAGCACTGCTCCAATAAGAGAACATTCAGGGTCACATGGTCCTAATTTTCAGCATATGGGTGTACAGAGTAAGATACAGCTGTCGTTGCGGCACCTAGGAGCCACAGTTGCAACATATTTTTGCACACAGGAATGAATTACAGAAAATGCCATGCACACCTTTACACAAGATGCAAAAATCTAGGAAACGGTCTTCGGGAAAGGTCACTTGAGTAATGCATAACTGGGATGCCAGGAAAAGGAAATAGGGTGGACATTAGGGTCGGTGTTGTAAGCAAGGTCCAACATTGCTGGAGGGCACTAAAGAGTCAGGCCCTTACTAGGGAAGGGAGTAGTAGGAACTGATCATTGTCAACCTTATAGTTTAATAGGTCACTCAGGAGTGGGATAAAGGAAAATCAAGCAGTGCAAGGGCTACAATCATCTGTGATGGAAAAGGCCTCTTCTGTGTGAAGAAGTGCAAGGTCGAGTGGGGTATCATCTTCAAGGATAAGCTCCCACCAGAGTAGGAATTACAGATCCCATGGTGCAGGCAAAGTTAAAATGGAAAATATGGGCAAAATTAAAGTGGTTCTAAAGTCAAAAGGCGTTTTTTACCTTAAAGGAGATGTCCAGCCAAAGCTCGTTTGGCTGGGCTTCTCTGGGGAGAGAGTGATGTGCCGGCTGAAGGGAGACCGATCAAGAGGCACTCATAAACAATGCCAGCCAGGGGGTGCCTCTTGATAGGTCTCCCTTCAGCCAGCACATCGCTCTCTCCCCGGATCCCCGCCACAGGGCGGAAGTCTACAGCATTCACGCAGCTCGGAGAAGAGGAGGAGGGGCACCAATAACGGAAGCCAAAAAGGGTATGGGGTCCGCCCCGGGTGTCATCCTGGCACGCCCCAGTCCTCCCTCCTCCCTCTCACAGAGCAGCGATGTATCACAGAGCTGAATTGCACAGGCTGCAGTAACAATGCCCCGTCACACTGATCCAATGGTGGGACATTGAATCAGTGTGACGTGATCACAGGAGCCAGGACATTGTTACTGCGGCTCGGGCAATTCAAATCAAGCTCCGTGACACACAGAGATTGCCGCTCTGATCCAAGCACAGGCAGGCTGCATCTGACGGGCACTGGTGAGGCTGCATCTAACGAGCACAGGTAGGCTGCATCTGATGGGCACTGGCAGGCTGCATCTGATGGGCACTGGCAGGCTGAATCTGATGGGCACAGGTAGGCTGCATCTGATGGGCACAGGCAGGCTTCATCTGATGGGCACATGCAGGCTGCATCTGATGGGCACAGGCAGGCTGCATCTGATGGGCACAGGCAGGCTGCATCTGATGGGCACAGGCAGGCTGCATCTGACTGGTAGGCTGCATCTGACAGGCACTGGTGAGGCTGCATTTGATGGACACTGGTGAGGCTGCATCTGACGGGCACTGGTGAGGCTGCATCTGACGGGCACTGGTGAGGCTGCATCTGACGGGCACTGGTGAGGCTGCATCTGACGGGCACTGGTGAGGCTGCATCTGATGGGCACTGGTGAAGCTGCATCTGACGGACACTGGTGAGGCTGCTTAGAGACTGAGGACATGATACAAGAGATGGTTAGAGACTGCAGACATGATACAAGAGATGGTTAGAGACTGAGGACATGATACAAGAGATGGTTAGAGACTGAGGACATGATACAAGAGATGGTTAGAGACTGAGGACATGATACAAGAGATGGTTAGAGGCTGCAGACATGATACAAGAGATGGTTAGAGACTGAGGACATGATACAAGAGATGCTTAGAGACTGAGGACATGATACAAGAGATGGTTAAAGACTGAGGACATGATACAAGAGATGGTTAAAGACTGAGGACATGATACAAGAGATGGTTAAAGACCGAGGACATGATACAAGAGATGGTTAAAGACTGAGGACATGATACAAGTGATGCTTAGAGACTGAGGACATGATACAAGAGATGGTTAGAGACTGAGGACATGATACAAGAGATGGTTAGAGACTGAGGACATGATACAAGAGATGGTTAGAGACTGAGGACATGATACAAGAGATGGTTAGAGACTGCATTTTTCTTGATCTTTCTTGCACTAAAGGTGCCAATAATGGCCAACGATAAATTAATATTAATTTAAATTGATGATATTAATTAAAAAGAATATTATACAATTATGTATATAAATATTTTTTAAAAACTGTCATTTTCCGTTTCGGTTTTTGGCAAAGTGCATCCTGCATTTTCAGTTTCGGTTTATGCACCAAAATTTCCATTCGGTGCACCCCTAGTTTGTATGCAGAGTTGCAGCAGATTTTGCACTCTCCAGTTATAGTAAATCAACCCCTCTGTGCCCATGCACACGTAGTCTTTTAGAGGAGTTTACAAGCAAGGGGCGCTTAGCGGCAGAAATCTGAGTGCACCAAAGTCACGTTCAGGAGGGGGAAAAAAAAAAAAAAAAGCATGACACGTCTATAAGCATGTAGACGCACCTAAACGTTAGGCGTGTTTAGCACTCAAGCGTTTATTAATTTCAATGCCCAGAATAAATGAGTATTCTGCCCAATGAAATGAATAAACGTCCAAACACAACTTTAGGCAAGTTTTTAATGCTGCTTTCCTCCTGTCAGGAGAAACGCGCGCAGAAGAGCCTAGTGTTCATGAGGCCTACCTGTCTCTCCTAAGCCTGCCCATCTTTTATTGCATTGTCTGCTCACAGTTTTTTAATTTAGAACTTTAGTTCCGTTTTAAAAACCAGATGTCTGCATTTATCTTTTTCTGTTTCTTTGTTCCCCTGTAGGTATGAAAGACACGATCCCCTCCCACCACAGGTCCACGACCACAAATCTACTTATACTGACTGCACATAGAACATCACTAAAGATAGAGAGATGAAATACTGCATACGAGGCTAAAAGCCACAAAGACATACGCAGAAGAAGAGCCCCAACTTTACTTTCCATCACACAGCGTAATGTAGCAACAGCAGACAGCGCAATGTAAACACATCATGTGCTGCTTATATCATATACTCCGAGAGAGAGAAGACCACAGAACCACCGCGCCGTCTGAACTACGTCTCTCTTATTACCAGTATTAATAAGAATACCACCAAGTGTTATCATGGGCTACAAGAATGAAAGCTCTACATTTTTGTGTGTCAAATTGTAAAAAGAATCATAAAGGAATAGCTACCCCTCTGTATGCGTAATACACAGCCCATACAGAATATACATTTACTGTATATAAGGCATAGCATTTAATGATTTCTTTGTACAGCCTTGTTATATTGCAGCACAAAGAGATATGATTTGTATCATATCATGCAGACAGGAAAGGGAGAAAAAGATCAATTGGATAAGAATAAAAAAAAAAAGGAAAATGGAATAAAAGAAAGTCAACTATAAGGCCTCATACACACGGGCGTATTAACCACTTAAGGACCGGAAGGATTTCCAGCTTTAGGACCGGAGCCCTTTTTGCGATTTGGCGCTGCGTCGCTTTAACTGACAATTGCGCAGTCGTGCGGCGTTGTACCCAAACGAAATTTGCGTCCTTTTTTTCCCACAAATAGAGCTTTCTTTTGGTGGTATTTGATCACCTCTGCGTCATTTCTGATCGCCGCTATAAACAAAAGAAGAGCGACAATTTTGCAAAAAAACCCAAATTTCTTAATTTTTGCTAGAATACAAATCCAAAAAAAAAAAAATATAAAAAAACATTTTTTTTCACCGTTTTTGGCCGATTTATATTCTTCCTCATATTTGCGATAAAAAAAATCGCAATCGGCATTTATTGATTGGTTTGTGCAAAAGTGGTCGCGTTTACGGATGATGAGAATTCATTTTTGGGGTTTTTATTTTTTTTTTATTTTTTACTAGTAATGGCGGCGATCTGCGATTTTTAGCGGTACTGCGATATTGGGGCGGACATGTCGGAGCGTTTTGACACTTTTTTGGGACCATTGGCATTTATACAGCGATCAGTGCTATAAAAATGCACTGATTACTGTGTAAATGCCATTGGCAGTGAAGGGGTTAACCTGCAGGGGGCGCGCTAAGGGTTAAGTATGTTCCCTGGGCGTGTTCTAACTGTAGGGGGGCTTGCCTAGCTGGGGAAGGGAAGTGGTCACAGCCTTCATGTACAGGAAGGCTGTGATCACAGCCCTTCCCCCTCACACAGAGCGGAGGTCCATGTTTACTTACACGGACCTCCGCTCCTTCACTCCGGGGGGGGGGGGGGGCATCGCGGGTGGCCGGCGGCAATCAAAGCCGCCGCACCCGCTCCCTGGCCCCCCCCCGAACACAGTGAGCGCGCGCGCGCTCACAGTGGCTCTGTATCGCGCCCGCCGTCGTATGACGACGATTTGCGTTACAGAGCCACTCTGTCGCCGTCAATTGCCGACCAGCGGTCGGCAAGCGGTTAACAAAGGGTAGGGACCAACATCAGGAAAAAACACTTTGCACTGGCGTTCATGCGCATTATTGAGCGTCAGTGCTATGTCACGTTTTGTTTGAAAAGACATCCCTCTGCTATTTTTGAACCTGAAAACGCCAGCGCTAAAAACGCCGGTTAACGTTGATACGGCGTTAATGTGCATTGGTGAGCTTTTGCCGGTTCAGCATCAAAAACACTCTAGCGCTGTAGCTTCAGAACACGCTGGCCGTGGGTTCTGCTTTCAGCGCACAAACGTCGATGCTATCTACAGCTCAAAAATGTTGGCGTTTTTATAGGGCCATTGAATAACATGGAGAGCTGCGAAAAATGCTCAAAAACGCGGCTGTATAAAACGTCCGTGTGTATGAGGCCTTAGCTATACAACTACTCTATAAAGCAGTGATTCTCAAACTGTGTGAGATTTGCAGGTGTGCCGTGGGAGTTTTGAAGGATATTTAAAATTGCTAGCATTTTGAAACCTCTAAAGTATCGAAAAATTAAATGGTAAATTAATGTCGCAAAAGTTAAAAAAGTAACACATATAAAAACGCAATCTATGTCAGTATGACATTCATTGGTTTCTTTCGTAACTCGAGACTTGTACGAGATCTCAGGAGAACTCGATCGCTCTAATCATATTACAATAATAGAGAACGTTCCATTCCAACTTTGATGCTTATAAGTTTGTTCATTGTTTAGCAATGGAGAAATACTTAAAGCGGAGGTCCGGGCTAAAAAAAAAAATTAAAAGTCAGCAGCTACACATACAGTAGCTGCTGACTTTTAATATTAGGACACTTACCTGTCCTGGACTCCAGCGATGTCGGCACCCGCCGCCGATCTTCGGATCGGGGGACGGGTGCAGCCGCTTCCATCGCGGGTAAGGGAACCCGGACGTGTAAGCAGTACAGCTTCACGCCGGGCACCTTACCGCGCATGCGCGAGCTCTGCCACGCTCTGCTACTGGCCAGGCGGCCAGTAGCAGAGCAAGCAGGGAGGAGGGAGCCGGCTTCTGACATCAGCGGCCGCGTCCGCCGGCCAGAACTCCCGGAAGTGTGGAAAAGGACACCTGTCTAAAGATAGGTGTCCTCTTCCCCCTCCCCCCCGAAAGGTGCCAAATGTGACACCTGAGGGGGGGAGGAATCCAACCAGCGGAAGTTCCACTTTAGGGTGGAACTCCGCTTTAAAGAGGAAGTAAACTTCAATCTTTAAGTTTTACCTATAGGTAAGCCTATATTAACCACTTCAGCCCCGGAAGGATTTCCCACTTTAGGACCAGAGCACTTTTTGCGATTCGGCACTGCGTCGCTTTAACTGACAATTGTGTGGTCCTACGATGTTGTACCCAAACGAAATTTGCGTCCTTTTTTTCCCACAAATAGAGCTTTCTTTTGGTGGTATTTGATCCCCTCTGCGTCGTTTGATTGCCGCTATAAACAAAAGAAGAGCAACAATTTTGCAAAAAACCCCAAATGTATTACTTTTGATAAAATACAAATCCAAATAAAAAATATAAAAAAACATTTTTTTCCATCGGTTTTGGCCAATTTATATTCTTCCTCATATTTATGGTAAAAAAAAAAATTGCAATCGGCGTTTATTGATTGGTTTGCGCAAAAGTTGCCGCGTTTACGGATGATGAGAATTAATTTCTGGGGTTTTTATTTATTTTTTTATTTTTTACTAGTAATGGCGGCGATCTGCGATTTTTAATGGTACTGCGATATTGCAGCAGACATGCCGGACCATTTTGACACTTTTTTGGGACCATTGGCATTCATACAGCGATCAGTGCTGTAAAAATGCACCGATTACTGTGTAAATGCCATTGGCAGTGAAGGGGTTAACCTGCAGGGGCACTCTAAGGGTTAACTGTGTTCTCTGGGCGTGTTCTAACTGTGGGGGGACTGCCCTGGCTGGGGAAAGAGGATGATCACAGCTTCCATATACAGAAAGGCTGTGATCATCGCCCTTCCCCCTTCAACAGAACGGAGATCCGTGTTTACATACACGGACCTCTGTTCTTTCAGTGCAGGGGAGCCATTGCGGGTAGCCGGCGGCAATCGAGTCCGCCCTACCCGCTCCCTGGCTCCCCCCGAACACAGTGAGCGTGCGAGCCCGCCTCCGGTGCGCACTCACAATGCTAGTTATCGCGGCCGCCGGTTCGCGATAACAAGCCACCTTGCCGCCGTCACGCTGCGGAGGGCGGGCGGCAAGTGGTTAAAACAGAGTTCCACCCACATTTTTCACTCCTCACTATGCAGCACTAATGTGCATTCTTAAAATGAATAGGCAATGTATTTCTTTTTTTCTGTTCACTTACTTGATTTATGCCTATATCTAATTTCACTTCCTACTTTAGGGGCCATGGCGCTGTACGTCATTTTTGGTTTTGCATTGGCTCCTGGGAGATCTTGGTCAGCTTGGTCAGCTTGACATGGCACTGCTCCTGTAATGTTTAACATTGGCGTCTATGGAAAATCTTGGTCAGCTTGGCATGGCACAGCTCCAGTAACATTTAACATTGGCATCTATGGAAAATCTTGGTCGGCTTGACATGGCACTGCTCCAGTAACATTTAACATTGGCATCTATGGAAAATCTTGCTCAGCTTGACATGGCACTGCTCCAGTGCCATGTCAAGCTGACCAAGATTTTCCATAGAAGCCAATGTTAAATGTTTCTGGAGCCGTGCCATGTCAAGCTGACGAAGATGGCACCGCATTGCACAGCTGTGAGATCGGCAGGTGCATGCTGGGTAGCCAGCATGTATGGAATCCAGGAAGAAAGGCACTGTGGCTTCAGATGCCCACACTGGAGATGGCCGTGCTGTGCAGGAACTTCACATGTGCTGCACAAATAGAAAACTGGGCATAATTTACAGCATATCTTTGTTACATTGTAGGAGGCATGAGTATTCTAGGGGTATTTTTATCTTAAATGTCATATTTCAATTCCGCTTTAAGGCTTACCTATAGATAGTGTAAATATAATTTACTGTTCTAGCAGCCAGTTACATCACTGGTGCATGTGCTTTGAAGAAACGGTCATCTGTGCCGTATCTTCAGAGCAGTGTGATGTGACAGGCGGCTCCCGCGCGCATGCAAAACTTTTGTTTTTTAGTTATGGATAGAGTGAAGAGGGATTTGAACCCCTGTCAGTTCTTATTGCTGTATGTGCTCCCATTAGGGTGATTCATCCTCTCTATTTATCCTGTTTACTATTATTATTGAAAGTGAAAGTAAAAGAAAATCCCGAATTTTGGGTTGTCCCCAGAACAGCAATAGAGTGGAAATCTTCCAATGGGACAGGGGTGGACTGACCATTCAGGCACTGCCCAAGGGCCTGAGGTTAGTAGGGGGTCCCATGAGAGACTCCACACATGTCACACATGTGGCAGTATATTTAGTGGGAGGGTGAGGGGAGCTCAGGATGGGAGCAGATGAGAGGGTGGGAGAAGCGTGTACCCAACCAGCAAGGGATTGCTATTGACAGCGAGGGAAGTGGAGAAGGTGGCGGTGGTGGCCTCTGATCCCAGAAGTAGCTCACATGTCATGTAGTGGCGGAACGGGTTGGGGTCCCAGGCTTAATGTCTTGCTACACGCAGCAGGTGATGGAGCCAACGAGCAGCATGAAGGTGAGAGGAGTCCATAATATTAGGTGACTGGATACTGACTGACTACTTCATCACGGCTGATGTAGTGCTCAGGGAACCCTGATGAAATTTGGTGGGGTGGAATCTCCTGAGTAGGGGAAGTCTCCTGGTATAGGATGGGGGGATAGGGGAGCCCCCCTTCCTCTCTCACCCCACTCACTGTCATACCCTCCACACTCCTATCCTGTACATGCTTCCCACTGTCATACACTCTGCACTCCCCTCCTGCACAAACTGCTCATTGTCATACCCTCTGCAATCTTCTCTTATACATACTGCTCACTGTCATACCCTCTGCACTCCTCTCCTGTGCATGCTGCCTATTGTTATACACTCTTCACTCCTCTCCTGCACATACTGCACACTGTCAACCCCTCTGCACTCCTCTCTTATACATAATGTTTTGCATTCACCTCCTGCACATAGTGTTCACTGTAAAACCCTCTGCACTGCTCCTCTGCTCATACCCACTGCACCCTTCTCCTGCACATACAGCCCATTGTCATACCCTCTGCACCCCTCTCCTGCACATACTGCCCACTGTCATACCCTCTGCACTCCTCTCCTGCACATTCTGCCCACTGTCACACCCTCTGCACCCCTCTTGTGCACATACTGCCCACTGTCATACCATCTGCACCCTTCTCCTGCACATACTGTCCACTGTCACACCCTCTGCACTCCTCTCCTGCACTTACTGCCTACTGTCATACCTTCTTCACTCCTCTCCTGCACATAGTGCCCACTGTCATACCCTCTGCTTTCCTCTACTGCACATAGTGCCCACTGTCATACCCTCTGCACTCCTCTCCTGCACATACTGTCTGCTGCCATTCCACTCATAGTATTCTCCAGCATCTAATGCCCCCAAAGGCACTTCTTTTGCATTGTTTGGTATATACCCAATCCACTCTTGTTCTGGGATGTGCACACTTTTGCTAGTTATGTCAAAATACATGGCATTCCAGGAATAAATGGTAAATCTGCCTGAAGTTTAGCTTTAAAAATACGGACACTATTTCTTGACTATTTCTTCTTGGCAATACTGATCATCCTTTTCAGGTGACATCTTTATATGGAAATCCATTAATTTTTTAGCAATATTTGTGAATAATAGTTCTACTACAACTGCCTGATTTGCAGAATCAGCACATTAGTGGTTTAGGGGCTGGCAGGCGACTGGATCTATGTTGTCTATATGCTTTCTCCACAATGCAACCACTGACCACAAAATAACCGTTTTGTTCCTGATAACAGTTCTCACATTTTCAGAAAAAAAAAAAAAAAAACTAAGAGACGAGGGTGTTTTCAATATTTCACAATTAAGATGCCTGTAGGACCTTTTAAATCTCATCTTAGACCTATCAGTTTGATTAAGTGTAGCCTAATCTGCAATCAGTAAAGTGGTGTTCTGGAATGAATCAGTATGTTCATCCCAATCACTGTCATCCTTCACATTGGAAGAATTTAGGAGAGAAAGAAAAAAAAAGTGCGTATAACAGATAACTATTTGCTCTTCAGAGCGGTATTAAACCCCAGACCAAAAAATGTAAAGTATTGCAGTTTACCAATCATTAGATGAGGTGGCTGTATTAGTTTTCTTTGGCTTTTTTCCCCTCTGTTTTCACCTGGCGATCTGGCCTATAACACACCTCCTATGTTAGAGTGCCTCCAGAAAGTGCAACAGAAACCTTTGGACAGCAGCGCTGTTAATCAGGGGATAGGGTAGTGTTAGATGCACTAGCAAATTTAGATACACTAAAAAATTTAAACTGAACTCCAGCTCACACTTTATAAGCAGTTACAGCAATATTTTCTGGTTTGTCTCAACCCCGTAACTACCACATCTGCAAAACAGCTTGTTCTGTTGAAAACCAACATAATTACAGGCAGGAACACCAGGTGAACATAAATGAAAGAAAACATAAAAAAAGAAAACAAATGCAGCAATCACATCTAAGAATTGGTAAGCTGCAATATAATAAATGTTGGATTTTGGGTTTAATACTGCTTTAACATACATGTGTGTATCACATAAGAATTTTGCATCATTGTGAATGCATTTTGCAGAGTGTCAAATAATGTTCAGTCTTCATCCAGACAGGCAGATCATCTAAGATTAATAATGAAGTGAACTACACACATAGATGCTAAAATGTCACCGTCCTGACTAGCTGCATTGAGCTGCTAACACATTCCCATGCAGAAACCCAAGTGCACCGAATCAGACCGAACTGTACACATGCGGTTTATAGATTAAAAGTAAACATGTTTTATTTTAACCACTTGAGCTCCACAAGATTTTACCCCCTTATGACCAGCCCATTTTTCACTATTTAGCGCTGCGCTACTTTAAAGTGATTGTAACGTCTCTTTTTTTTTAAAATAATTTTTAAATAACAAACATGTTATACTTACCTCCTTTGCTGCAGTGGATTTGCACAGAGCAGCCCAGATCCTCCTTTTCTCGGGTCCCTCTTCTGCTCTCCTGGCCCCTCCCTCCTATCGAGTGCCCCCTCAGCCAGCAGCTTCCTATGGGGGCACCCGAGCCGAGTCAGAGCTCCATGTATCCAAAGACATGGAGCCCAGAACCGGCCCCACCTCTCCCCTGATTGGCTAACGAACTTTGATTGACAGCTGCGGGAGCCAATGGCGCTGCTGCTGTGTCTCAGCCAATCAGGAGGAGTGTCCCGGGTGGCTAAGACATTAGTGGAAATCGCTGGAGAAAGAAGGGGCTCAGTTAAGTAATTAGGGGGGCTGTGGAGGCTGCTACACACAAAATATTTTTTTATCTTAATGCATTAAGATAAGAAAACCTTCTGCCTTTACAACTCCTTTAACTGGTAATTGCACGGTCATGCAACGCTGTACTCAAACAAAATTTATATAATTTTTTTCTCACAAATAGAGCTTTCTTTTGGTGGCATTTGATCACCACTGAATTTTTTATTTTTTGGGATATAAATGAAAAAGACCAAAAACTAAAAAATATGACATTGGGTGACTCTGCCCCTTAGTTGTTTAAGAAATGTCAGATGGCGGAGCAGGAAGACGGTGGGAGTCATCGGCGAGACCAGAGGTTTTTTTTACCTTTTCTTTTTTTGGGTGCGGCGAATGTCATGATTTATGATGGATCTAGACTGCGTCAAAAATTTGTGTTGTGCCTTTACTCACTTTTTTGGTGAATAAGTATCTCATGCACAAAAGGAGGGGCCTGTATCTGGGGGCCCCCTTGTTAAAGGCGGCTTCCAGATTCTGATAAGCCCCCCCATCCACAGACCCCCACAACCACCGGCCAGAGTTGTGGGAAAGAGGCCCTTGTCCCTATCGAAATGGGGACAAAGTGCTTTAGGGTTGGGGGGCCCCCACCCCAAAGCACCCCCCTCCCATGTCCCCATGTTGAGGGCATGTGGCCTGGTAAGGTTCAGGCTCATCCCCCCTTCCTTGCCTGCCGGGTTGCATGCTCTGATAAGGGTCTGACATGGATTTTGGGGGGCCCCACGCTTTTTTTTTTTTTACTTTGGCAAGGCGTTCCCCTTAAAATCCATACCAGACCCAAAGGGCCTGGTATGGATTGAGAGGGAGGGGACCTCAAGCTATTTTTTTCTGAATTTTTAATTGCCGGCATTCTTTTGTTTACATTTTAGCTGTCAGTGGGGAAGCCCGCTGACAGCTGATGAGTTATCTGTTGTTAAGGACGCGGCGGTCGGCTTCATGGCCCTCTTCTTAACAACCAGCTATTCTTCACACAGAATTCAAATCAGTCCATCATTTATCGACCGATCCGAATTGGAATTGTTCCGTAAATTTAAAATTTGTTAGAAAATTAATAAATGAAACGAAACTTAATGAAATTAAATGAAACTAAACTAATTCTGAAACTAATCAATAAAACTAAATTAGTAACATAACAAATCTATCCAAAACGAAACAAAACAAATTTTTCTGTTCTGCACATGTCTAACACAGACCACTGCAAGGCCGCGGAGTTTTGTAGTGCGGTGGGCACAGCCTGATAGGGAACTGAAAGATTAGCTCTCCATCAGGTATGCCTTGCATGTGATTGACAGTGTATGGCAGTAGGCAGAATCATAGCCGCTATCCAGCTCAATAGCTGCTTTCACATCACCTCAATATCATCCACTGTCCATCAAGAGGCAGTAGTAGAGGGGCATTATGTAGACATGGATTTTCACAGGCTATCAAAATCATATAAATTAATAAAATCATTACTTGAGCCCAATTGGCCTAAATTTGGCAGCTCACCACAAAGACGGCAATCCTCCAAGGGAGCACATTCACCCGCGTTGAAGAATCCAGTGTGGTGAAGGAGAGCGCCAAGTGAAAAAGGTTTATTCAACCACTAACTTTGAACTTCTAAGGATTTTTCATTTGGTGCTATGTTTGACCTACTACACTAATAGGAAACAAGTCTCCCCAACAAGCTCTGCCCACCTAACAAGCACTAATTCCTCATCAGGGCACCTCCCTTATGGTTCAAGTCATTTACCAATGCCATATTTGAGTAATGACATCACCATTATGCCTGTCCCTTTTGTTAAAGCGGAGCTCCACCCTTTTAAAAGTCAGCAGCTACAAAAAGTGTAGCTGCTGACTTTTAATAATCAGACACTCACCTTTTTGCATAGTCCAGCGATGCGGCCACCCGCTGCCTCGCTCCTCTCCCGCTCCTCCGCGTGGCACCGGCATTGCAACTGTGGGTGCCCGGCTTTGGCTTCAAAGCCGGACGAGCACTGCACATGCCAGAGGACTAAGTGGGAGCTGAATACCTGTAAAAAACAGGTATACTCCCCCCCCCCCCCCCAAAAAAAATGTCATGCCAATTGTGGCACGTCAGGGGGTCACCGTCACTTAAAGCGGAAGTTCCACTTTTGGGTAGAACTCCGCTTTAACATTTAGCTTTGTGCTGGGAAATCCCCAGCCAACAGCTGAACGGGGCTGGAGATACACATCCATGACAGCTTCCCAGCACTAAATTTTCCACTCTGGGCACTACTATACCTACCGACGCCAGCTCAGAGCTGGTCAATTACAGCTGGTTTTCTCATTTGTGAACTGGGGGTATGGATTCATCCACAAGGTGTTTTATACCCCCTATAGGGCTGTGTTTTACCAACATGGGGGTGCACAGGTATTGCGTTCATCCCCGTGTTGGCAGACCCATTGCTGTCTGATGGGACCAATGCAGCAGCTGCACAGACACAGCCACCGCTCCCAATATGACATCTAAGGGCCAATTCACACCAGAAACTGCACACAACTGCATGTTTTGACTGCATGTTTACATGCATTTAAAGAGCGTTTAAAGTGTGCTTGATGCACGCTTGACATGCACTTGAATGCATTTTGCACTGGGTTTAGTACTGTGTTTGCAGCGCATTTTGCTATACGTTTTTGGGTTTGACTTTTTTGGCTTAAACGGGTGCAATACAGTGCATTTGTAGCGCATTTTTAGCGCGTTCCCTGCATGCTCTACTTTTCTAACTACACTACTACACTGCAATGATGTGAACTATGCCTATAGGATTACCTTGATTTCGGGGGGCTGTCTATGCAGTTGGAGTGCAGTTCAAAATGCATCCAACTGCATCCCACTGCTTTTGGTGTGAAAGGGCTCTAAGTGGATGCGGGTGCCCAGCCCCGTACGCTGCACTCACACAGATGTCACATTGCACGCACACAGCCGCTGCATCCCAATCGACAGCTAATGGACTGCTGGCATAAGGATGCATACCCTTGCACAGGATATAGGTTAACCACTTACCAACCAGCCGCCGCCATTGCGGCAGGTTGGCTCTCCCGACGGCGGGCGCAGGATTGTGTATTGTGAGCGTGCACGCGCTGCGGGAGGCTGGCTAAAGGGGGAGCCAATCAGCGGGTGGGGTGGACTCGATGTCCGCCGGCCACCCATGATCGCTCCCTCGCAGTGACAGAACGGGGACCAGTGAATGTAAACAAGCGGATCTCCATTCTGACAGTGGAGAGGAGAGTGATCTATGTTCCCAGTATATGGGAGCAGCGATCTCTCTCCTTTCCCAGTCATCCCAGCCCCCACACAGAACACACTGACAGGGAACACAGTTAACCCTTTGATCGCCCCTTTAGTGTTAACCCCTCCCCTGCTAGTGACATTTACACAGTAATCAGTGGCTATTTGTAGCTCTGATCACTGTATAAGTGTCATTGGTCCCAAAAAAGTGTCAAAAGTGTCCACTCTGTCCGCCGCAATATCGCAGTCCCACTAAAAATAGCAGATCGCCGCCATCACTAGTAATAAATAAATAATAATAACACCATAAATCAATGCTCATAGTTTGTAGACACGATAACTTTTGTGCACACCAATCAATATACACTTATTGCAATTTTTTTTACCATTAATATGTAGAAGAATATATATATCGGCCTAAACTGATGAATAAATTAGTTTTTTTTATATTTTTCTTGGATATGTATTATAGCAAAAAGTAAAAAATATTGGGTTTGTTTCAAAATTGTCGTTCTTTTTTTGTGTATAGCACAAAAAATAAAAACCGCAGAGGTGATCAAAAACCGCCAAAAGAAAGCTCTATTTGTGGGAAAAAAGCACGTCAATTTTGTTTAGGTACAACGTCGCACGACCGCGCAATTGTCAGTTAAAGCGGTGCAGTGCCGAATCACAAAAAGTGCTCTGGTCAGGAAGGGGGTAAATCCTTCCAGGGCTGAAGTGGTTAAAATGCCCCATGTGAATGAGGCCTAATTCTTTAAAGTGGTTGTAAACCCTCACATATACCCAGTGAAGGAGCTTCCTGATGATGCGGACAAGTGAAATGCATTGAGGCTGCGCGTCCACCATACGGGACATAATTTACGGTTTTCGATCTGGTCTGAACATTCGGCCATTTGAACGCACGCCAGCTCGGACCAATCGGTGTGCAGGATAATTGAACAGGCTGGTTGTATTGGTGCTCACTATAGCACCCTTAATGTGAGTGACACATTTATATTTTTAATCCTTGTTTTTATAGTTAATAAAACAGTATTACACAATCCTAGATTAGTATCTCTCCCTGGGTCTCGGTTATTGATGTTTGAGGAGATCAGCTGGTGGTAGTTTCCCATATGCCACTCCCAAGGTGTGCAAAAAAAGGGTGGTACCCTATGACACCAAGGGCGCATACCACAGGTGCTGTTGGTAAGCGTGCATTTTCTACACTTTGTGGTGGAGCACTTATATGAAGAGTATCTGAGGCACCTTTAAGACCAGGAGCATGGTGATTGGAGCTTTCTTCAGCAAGATTTAGGCACATTTTTGGACTGCAATATTTCTTAATAATTCTTATAAACAACATTTTTTTCGACTCTTCAAGTATATTTGGATTTTTTTTATCCTTTGTTCACATGCAATTATCACATATGTCTTAGCACCTTGTTTTTCATTGGTTTGCTTTTCAGAGGTGGTTTGTTCACTTAAAGGGGCAGCTTCGCATTTTTTAGCATACTGTCATTTTTGGTTGGCACCAAGACTTACTAATATTTCTCATAACCAGTGAAGGGACAATAATCAGCTTATACACAGAGACAAAACTAATCTGCCTACATAAGTTGTACTTGTTTATCTGCAGTCTTCTCTTCTCTACATCCATTCAAAGTCCAGAATTTATAAAGCTTGTCTGAGAGTTCCAAAAAAAAGGGGTGGAGAGCTAAAATTACACTCTGCAGAGCTCAGTGAGGAGAGGTCTGAGAGCTGATTGGAAGGAAGAGACACACCCCCCGTTCACACAGCACACAGGAACAGAGCTGAGGCTGTCAATCTGCTGGAAGTCCCTCCCCTGTCACTTTTTTTCTCTTGGTGTCAGGAAAAAAAAAACAATTTTGAAAAATTCCTACGCAAATACCGTATGACGTAAAAAGTTACAATAATCAACATTTTATTCCCTAGAGTCTCTGCTAAAAAAAAAATATATAGTGTTTGGGAGTTCTGAGTAATTTTCTAGCAAAGAATACTAATTTAAACTTGTAAACAAAATGTTCCAGAAAAGGCCTGGTATGGAAATGTTCAAATAGTCTGGGCTACACACATTAGCTATTTATTACATACTGTGCATACATCTAAAGTCAGGCACAACCTATATATTCTCCTATTCACATTTTACCAGCACCAGGCACCAGCAGCCAGATCTGTCAATACAAATGAACAATAGCTTAGCATTCTCCAAGCAATCAACAAGCACCGCCACGGAGTAACATTTCTCCATCTATCTTCTTTTTTTAAACAGAACAATATCCATGTAATGAAGAATTATAATATCAACCCAATGCAATATATTCGTATCCCTATTTTGTGACTGCCTCACACTTGGCTACTTTCCTACATTCTACTCATTGAAAATGCATGTCAGTACTTTGTGTTTAGCTTATGTCTTTGGGGTTGATTTACTTTCAGACCCCTTTCACAACGGGGCAGCAGTCACGTTTAGCGAGGCTTTACCGCAGTTTAAGTGGCGCTTTTCAGCCGCTAGCGGGGCGCTTTTAACCC
Source organism: Glandirana rugosa (assembly GCA_018402905.1). Taxonomy (NCBI): domain Eukaryota; kingdom Metazoa; phylum Chordata; class Amphibia; order Anura; family Ranidae; genus Glandirana; species Glandirana rugosa. The sequence continues at coordinate 781,057 of BLSH010137085.1, forward strand.
CCAAGAAGGGGTTAAAACGCCAGTGGTGCAGCGCTTCCGAAGTGCTTGTCAGGCGCTTCGGAAGTGGTGCCCATTTATTCCAATGGGCATGGGAGGCCTGGGAGCATTGTATACACCGCTCCCAAGCCGCCCCAAAGATGCTGCTTGCAGGACTTTTCCTAACGTCCTGCAAGCGCACCGCCCTAGTGTGAAAGCACTTGGGTTTTCACCAGGGCTGGCCCAAGACATTGTGCTGCCTGGGTCCAAAAATGAAATGCTGCCCCCCCCCCCCCCCAAAAAAAAAAATGATGCCCACCAAAAGGCCCCCACATCTACCATTATTATATATTATGATAAATAAATCTAAAATTAAATTTAACTAGGGTAGTATATAGACAGGCTATAGTGTAATATATAGACAGGCTAGGGTAGTAAATGGGCAGGCTAGGGTAGCAAATGGGCACGCTAGGGTAATATATGGACAGGCCAGGGTAGTATATGGACCAGTTAGGGTAGTATATGGACAGGCTAGGGTAGTAAATGGGCAGGCTAGGGTAGTAAATGGACAGGCTAGGGTAGTAAATGGGCATGCTAGGGTAGTAAATGGGCACGTTAGGGTAGTATATGGACAGGCTAGGGTAGTAAATGGGCAGGCTAGGGTAGTAAATGGACAGGCTAGGGTAGTAAATGGACAGGCTAGGGTAGTAAATGGGCATGCTAGGGTAGTAAATGGGCACGTTAGGGTAGTATATGGACAGGCTAGGGTAGTATATGGACAGGCTAGGGTAGTAAATGGGCACGCTAGGGTAGTAAATGGGCACACTAGGGTAGTATATGGACAGGCTAGGGTAGTAAATGGGCACACTAGGGTAGTATATGGACAGGCTAGGGTAGTAAATAGACAGGCTAGGGCAGTATAGGGTAGTATATAGACAGGGTAGGGAAGTATATAGACAGGCTAGGGCAGTATAAGGACGGGCTAGGGTAGCATAGGGCATGCGGAGCGGCCCAGGGGGCAGGAGTCATCATGACACACAAAACACGACAAAAAAAATCTTGGTCGTCAATTTGCTGGGTAAATAGAAGAGAAGGAGAGGCAGCCGTGTGCATGAGGCCTAAGGATGCAACATACAAAGTCCACCTGGTGTGAAATCGACCCTAACACGTTCCCCTCCATCATTGGAGCTTAAAGTATAGGTGAACCCTCCCCTTGTAAATTAACCCATTCAGTTTAAAATGAAAGGCAAAACATTTGTGTATACATATGAAAAAACATTATAAATACCTTTTCCCCTTTTCATGAGTGATCACATAAGGCATAAGGAACCGAGTGAGCTAGGGGAGAAGAATCAACAGGGCACTGGTCTTTCCAGTCAATGGCTGTGCAAGGGGGGGGGGGTGGCTGCAAAAGTCTGATCATCGGAAAAGAGCAGGCTGAGTTCCCAGCACAGCTAAAAAAACTGATCATGCTGTGCTCTCATGCCTAGTGTGTTCCGTTTTAAATAGGAAAGCAAAGGGACTGGCAGGAACACCAGGGATTTCACAAACAGGAAGCAATACAAAGAGAACAGGATACTTTTTCACACAAGAAGATAATACAGCAGGCACATATAAGGAATATGATATGTTGGGTTAACATCTTTCTTTAATCAACACGATCATCTACACGGAAGTAAGGAGGGGTGCACCCGTGTAAACAAGGCTTTTATGTGAACTCAATGCCAAGTGATGGAAGTAACCATAGGCGTGTGCCAGGGCACACCCTAATCACCCTGTGTTGTGCAGATATCCCCCTGCTGCCTGGCTGCAGAGAAAGGGACTTGGGAATCTCTGTCCTCAGTCTCTTTCTCTGTCTCAAAAGTGAGACATCAGGGGTCTAGATCCCTGATATTTCACCAAAGCCCCACAAAAGGGCTTCTAAAAAATACAAAATTGTAAAAAAGTAATAATAAAAAACAAAAATAAACTACTGACACCAATCTTTGCCCTACTGACATTGTCTAGTGACACTGTCCATTGCCCTACTGCTATATATACATACAGTGGGTATGGAAAGTATTCAGACCCCCTTAAATTTTTCACTCTTTGTTATATTGCAGCCATTTGCTAAAATCATTTAAGTTCATTTTTTCCCCTCATTAATGTACACACAGCACCCCATATTGACAGAAAAACACAGAATTGTTGACATTTTTGCAGATTTATTAAAAAAGAAAAAGTGAAATATCACATGGTCCTAAGTATTCAGACCCTTTGCTCAGTATTTAGTAGAAGCACCCTTTTGATCTAATACAGCCAAGAGTCTTTTTGGGAAAGATGCAACAAGTTTTTCACACCTGGATTTGGGGATCCTCTGCCATTCCTCCTTGCAGATCCTCTCCTCTCCTGTGTGTACATTAATGAGGGAAAAAAATGAACTTAAATAATTTTAGCAAATGGCTGCAATATAACAAAGAGTGAAAAATTTAAGGGGGTCTGAATACTTTCCGTACCCACTGTATATATATATATCTACATATACACTCACCGGCCACTTTATTAAGTACACCTGTTCAATTGCTTGGTAACACAAATTGCTAAGCAGCCAATCACATGGCAGCAGCCCAATGCATTTAGGCATCTAGACATGGTGAAGACGACTGAAGTTCAAACCAAGCATTAGAATGGAGAAGAAAGAGGATTTAAGTGACTTTGAACGTGGCATGGTTGTTGGTTCCAGACGGCTGGTCTAAGTATTTCAAAAATAGTAGCTGATCTAATGGGATATTCACACACAACTATCTCTAGGGTTTACAGAGAATGGTCCGAAAATAGGAAAATATCCGGTGAGCGGCAGTTGTGTAGATGAAAATGCCTTGATGTCAGAGGTCAGAGGAGAATGGGCAGACTGGTTTGAGATGATAGAAAGGTAATAGTAACTCAAATAACCACTCGTTACAACCAAGGAACGCAGAATACCATCTCTGAATGCATAACACATCGAAAATTGAAGCAGATGGGCTACAGCAGCAGTCCACACCAGGTGCCACTCCTGTCAGCTAAGAACAGGAAATTGAGGCCCTAATTCTCACAGGCTCTCCAAAATTGGACAAAAGAAGATTGCAAAAACATTGCCTGGTCTGATGAGTCTCGATTTCAGCTGCGACATTCAGATGGTCGGGTCAGAATTTGGTGTAAACAACATGAAAGCATGGATCCATCCTGCCTTGTATCAACGGTCCAGGCTGGTGGTGGTGGTGGTGTAATGGTGTGGGAGATATTTTCTTGACACAATTTGGGACCCTTGGTACCAACTGAGCAATGTTTAAACACCACGGCCTACCTGAGTATTGTTGCTGTCCACCCCTTTATGACTACAGTGTACTCATCTTCTGATGGCTCCTTCCAGCAGGATAATGCACCATGTCACAAAGATCAAATGATCACACCACTGGTTTCTTGAACACGACAATGAGCTCTCTGTACTCCAATGGCCTCCACCGTCACCAGATCTCAATCCAATAGAGCACCTTTGGGATGTGGTGGAATGGGAGATTTGCATCATGGATGTGCAGCCGACAAATCTGCAGCAACTGTGTGATACTATCATGTCATTATGGTCCAAAATCTCTGAGGAATGTTTCCAACACCTTGTTGAATCGATGCCATGAAGAATTAAGGCAGTTCTGAAGGCAAAAGGGGGTCCAACTCGGTATTAGCAAGGTGTACCTAATAATGTGGCCGGTGAGTGTGTGTGTGTGTGTGTGTGTGTGTGTGTGTGTGTGTGTGTGTATATATATATATATATATATATATATATATATATATATATATATATATATATATATATATATATATATACACACACACACACACACAGTATCTCACAAGAGTGATTACACCCCTCACATTTTTGTAAATATTTTATTCTAACTTTTCATGTGACAACACTGAAGAAATGACACTTTGCCACAATGTAAAGTAGTGAGTGTACAGCTTGTATAACAGTGTAAATTTGCTGTCCCCTCAAAATAACTCAACACAGCCATTAATGTCTAAACTGATGGCAACAAAAGTGAGTACACCCCTAAGTGAAAATGTCCAAATTGGGCCCTATTAGCCATTTTCCCTTCTCTGTATCATGTGACTTGTTAATGATACAAGGTCTCAGGTGTGAATGGGGAGCAGGTGTGTTAAATTTGATGTTATCACTCTCACTCAATCATACTGGTCACTGGAAGTTCAACATGGCACCCCATGGCAAAGAACTCTCTGAGGATCTGAAAAAAGAATTGTCACTCTACATAAAGATGGCCTAGGCTATAAGAAGATTGCCAAGACCCTGAAACAGAGCTGCTGCACTGTGGCCAAGACCATACAGCGGTTTAACAGTTCAGGTTCAACTCAGAACAGGCCTCGCCTCGTCATGGTCGACCAAAGAAGTTGAGTGCACGTGCTCAGCATCCTATCCAGAGGTTGTCTTTGGGAAATAGACGTATGAGTGCTGCCAGCATTGCTGCAGAGGTTGAAGGGGCGGGGGGTCAGCCACACACAGCATCAAATTGGTCGGCATGGCTGTCGTCCCAGAAGGAAGCCTCTTCTAAAGATGATGCACAAGAAAGCCTGAAGACAAGCAGACTAAGGACATGGATTACTGGAGCCACGTCCTGTGGTCTGATGAGACCAAGATAAACGTATTTGGTTCAGGTGGTGTCAAGCGTGTGTGGTGGCAACCAGGTGAGGAGTACAAAGACAAGTGTGTCTTGACTACAGTCAAGCATGGTGGTGGAAGTGTCATGGTCTGGGGCTGCATGAGTGCTGCCGGCACTGGGGAGCTACAGTTCATTGAGGGAACCATGAATGCCAACATGTATTGTAACATACTGAAGCAGAGCATGATCCCCTCTCTTCAGAGTCTGGGCCGCAGGGCAGTATTCCAACATGATATCGACCCCAAACACACCTCCAAGACGACCACTGACTGGCTAAAGAAGCTGAGGGTAAAGGTGATGGACTGGCCAAGCATGTCTCCAGACCTAAACCCTATTGAGCATCTGTGGAGCATCCAAATGGAAGGTGGAGGAGCGCAAGGTCTCTAACATTCATCAGCTTCATGATGTCATCATGGAGGAGTAGAAGAGGACTCCAGTGGCAACCTGTGAAGCTCTGGTGAACTCCATGCCCAAGAGGGTTAAGGCAGTGCTGGAAAATAATGGTGGCCACACAAAATATTGACATTTTGGGCCCAATTTGGACATTTTCACTTAGGGGTGTACTCACTTTTGTTTCCAGCGGTTTAGACATTAATGGCTGTGTGTTGAGTTATTTTGAGGGGGCAGCAAATTTACACTGTTATACAAGCTGTACACTCACTACTTTACATTGTAGCAAAGTGTCATTTCTTCAGTGTTGTCACATGAAAAGATAGAATAAAATATTTACAAAAATGTGAGGGGTGTACTCACTTTTGTGATATACTGTATACTGTTTATACACACACACACACACGTGTGTGTGTTTGAGCTTTGGGGTGCACACCCTAATGCAATAGGATGCGCACACCTATGGCAGTAACCAATATTTAAAGAAAAATGTGTATGTTCTCTAGGCATGGACAGCCAGTGGTCTTCGAGGTGCCAAAGAACCTCAAGTCCCACCATGTCCTGCTCCAGGGAATTGCATCTCTTAGCTGAAGTGCCTAGCTTTCTTTAACCTAATTTACAATGTACGGATGCAGCTTATACAAGACATGACGAATGTACTAGGTGGCCACACAGAGTGGAATTAAGAAATAAATGACGCTCGCTCTTACACATGTGGTGGATATGCCCTAAGATTCAACCATTCTGGACAGAAGTCCAACGCCTCACAAACCAAATCACTACTTTCTCTCTTGAATCCTCTCCATCGCAATTTTTGCTGCATCCCCCCGCAATCTCCAAAAAAACCTACATGCGTTCCCTTGCCATGCATATGGTGAATGCAGCAAAAATGTGCATCCCGGCCAGATGGAAATCCCCAGAACCACTGTCCATAGCCAAATACCAGAAACCGCAGAAATAGAAGAACTTATGCATCAAGCGAAGGACTCCCCCTCCAAATTTCAGAAAATATGGTCATGCTGGTTGCACTTCATCACGACGGATGAATATGTTCAATACACTAATTGAAATACCCTCAGCAAGTTCTAGCGGAAGAGAAGGGTAGAAAATCCCCCCCAATTCCTTACCCCAATGTAGACCTGCACGATTCTGGCCAAAATGAAAATCACGATTTTTTTGCTTAGAATAAAGATCACGATTCTCTCACGATTCTCGCGGCGTAATATATTAAGTATACAAAAAAATTGGGCTAACAGCACTGTTTAGTTTTTTGAAAGGGTAATTTTTCCAAAAAAATTGCGTTTAAAAGTCCGCTGCGCAAACAGCGTGTGACATAAAATATTGCAACAACCGCCATCTTATTCTCTAGGGTCTCTGCTAAAAAAATATATATATAATGCTTGGGGGTTCTAAGTAATTTTCTAGCACAAAATAATGGATTTTTATTTGTAAACAGCAAGTGTCAGGAAAGATTTAGTCTTTAAATGGTTAAACCAAACAACTATACAAGGGGAGTTAAATCAGAGTTCATTCCTGTGAAGTAAATTACTTTGTATCTCTTTTAGCGTCTTTTATCAATGGTAAATTCAGAACTTGGCTCTCTGCCCAGACTTGGCTGTCTCCCCTGAGACTCAGGTCGCTTCGACTTGAAAAGACTTCAGGCGACTTGCATTGACTTTTATTACTGTCAAGTCGCGCTGAGTCGCCCAGCAAGTCGGACCCCATTAACTGCACTGAAAATCGCTTTAATGCCCAATGGAGATCGCAGGGGGGGTGGATCGAAATTGCGATTTTAATACGATTAATCGTGCAGCTCTACCCCAATGTAAAGAACCACCTAGATTGACCCCTTTCGCCCTGCCTACAATACCCCTTGCTACCCCCTAAGACCCCCAAACTTACATTTTCATCCTCACGATCCTGGATTCAATGCTGCAAATCTTACGTTTGTAATATCATTTACATACAGTATATCCAGACAGTCTCTGATAAGACAAAGAGAACAGAGACTCTGTAGTTATTTCGCAGTATCGCATACATGACGACAACCATGTAGCTCTCACCAGGAACTAGACGTACAATATACACAACACCAATAATAATTTGCTATTCATCGTCTAATATGCAATATGTTCTTCCTGCTATACTTTTTTCGCATTTATGTAACCGGAGCGGCTGCACCCGCAAAATGCTTTCAACTGTTTATGTCATGTATAACCACAATTAAAAAAACAAAAAAAACAAATAAATAAATAAATGACATGGGAAGGAAGGTCCCAGTAGGCGAATCTGTTAAAGTACTTCATACCATTTAGGCTTTAAATTACAGGAAAAATACAGCGAGCTCCAGGTAAAAATGCAAAAATAATTGCTTATGAATGAGAGACTGATCTCCTCTGTCCTTAGAGACAGGGATATTTTGAGCATGCAAATATTATTTATTTCACAATGCTGAATTATTTATAAAGCCGTCTTTACCTAGCAAGATCTAAAATAATTGCCTAAATGCATTCTGGTGTTAAAAAGAAGTGTTTATGGAATTTTTACCATAGAAAATTGGCCATCTAAGTAAATGGGAAATATTTCACTTAAGCAGCTATACTGCTGGCACACATGACCCTCCGCATAACCTTGAGTCTGCAGATAAGGATGTATTATGTCTGGATGGAGAGGACTACAGTGTTCTATAGGCCTCCTACAATTGCAGTGCTAAACAAAGAGCAGCACAGAAAAGGAAGCTGAGAAAATACGCAAAATACTTTGAATGAAAAAAGTCAGTTTATCATAAAATTCCAAAGCCTACAGATACGCAGTATAAATCTGGCCAAACACGGATAGATTTTCATTAGAATGTTCATAAAGAAATTCTGAAAAACAAATCATCAAAACATTCTTTCTTGTCATCTTTGAGTCAACTTTCTTTTTTTCAAAAGCCCTAAAGTGGTAATGAACCCAAAACCAAAAATGTAACATATTGCAGCGTACCAAACAGTGGCAGCTGGTGTTCTAAGACTCCCTGGCCAATCAAGGCTTTCTGATTGGCCAGGAGGAGGATCAGTGTGTCAACAGCGAATGTTCAATCGCTATAGTCACACAAGTGGGTGTGCTCAGGGCGCAGTGTTCTGTGCCCCAAGCCCACCCTTCTTTGAAGCCTATCAGAGCCTCTGGCTCTAATCACCTGCTTCAACCCCCCCCCCCCCATTGGAATCCATGCATCAGCACCCTGCATGTAGATTAAGGGGCCGGACTCAAGGATGGGGGGGGGGGTGGCGCCCCTGCTCCCATATGGAGCAGCCGCCACTGGTACCAAACATTAGATGTGGTGGCTGCATCAGCTTCTTTTGGCTTTTTTCCCCTCTGATTTCATCTGCTCTGGCCAGTAACACACCTGCTGTATTACTGAGACACAACTCTGGAGGGATGAGCATAGGAGGCAAAGCAGACAGCAGCATTGTCAGTGTAGGGGGTGTTAAATGTATTAGCAGATTTAGATACACTAACAAATTGAAGCCAAACTCCAGCTCACACTGTATAATCAGTTACAGCAAACAGCTTTTTTCCTTTAAGTCTTCATGCACACTGGCTTAAAAAAAATCGCTGCTTCTACAGGAGTTTTGTGTTCTGCCTGTAGAAGCAGCACAATGTTATCCTAGGTGTCCATGCACATTAGGACGATTAGAGGCATATTTTAAGCTCAACGTTTAGAGGCAGGAAACAAAAAATCCTTCTGGTTTGCATTTCTGATTGGAGCTTTCTGGCAGAAAAAACGCAAAACCCTCCGAAACTCTCCTAAACTTTGTACTCTATATGACAGTTTTTTTCCTGCCAAGGGAACTGGCATTTTATAAGCCCAGTGTGCATGGAGTTTGCAAAAAAAGAATGAAAATTTTGAAAAATAAACCAATATTTTCTACTTTCTGTTAGAAAGCATATCTAATAAAAAAAAATAAAAAATATATAATTTCTCCATAAATTTAGGCCAAAATGTATTCTGCTACATGTCTTTGGTAAAAAAAAAATCCTATTAGGTGTATATTAATTGGTTTGTGCAGAAATTATAGCATCTAAAAACTATAATATATATATACCAATTAATTAGGTGAGTCACCCCTCTGTAAAATCCAATTGTTTCCTGGAGATGTGTCACAGTGAACTCCAAAATCTTCACTGATATGTATAAAATAAGCGTAGGAACACACTAGCTGCATACGAGCTCATTATGCCTTTGCCTTACAGGTTTTTTGTTTTTTTTGAAGATACAACCGATTTAAGGACACTTTTTTTCTGTCTATCCAGAAAGTCAGAGTAGAGTGTTAGAGGTGGGGCATTCACTTGTGGGCAGGGGTTTAACCAGAAGAAAAATGTGTTGTGCAAACACACTGCAACGACAAAATGGGTGTGGTCTAACCACTTCTTCCTAGGTGGACATCGTGACGTCCTGGGCTTTAAGTGGTTAGATCTGAATGATGCCAGCTGCACGCATCATTCAGATATCGTTTTTTACTGCTGGCGATTCCCTGCAATGTAAAAACATACATAGTGTTCAGCTGCTTGATTGTTCTTACAGGTGGCGTGAGTGGACGCCCCCCTCGCCACCCTCCGGTGCTTCTACCGGCTTGCCCGCGCGATCAGCAAGCCGGAGAATGAATCGGCCGGTGGCGGCCGTCTACCTTAGCGCTAACTGAGGACCAGATAGGCTCCGGTCATCTCTATGACCTTCGGAGGCCTGGGAGTGGCGTCATGACGTCACTTCCGCCACGGGCAGATGTAAACACTGGCCTTTTTTTAGCTGGAAATTCCAAGATCGCTTTTTTTTTTTCAATCTCAAGCTTTCCAGCCTAGAGGAGAGATCTGGGGACCCCAGATCTCTTTGTAAAGAGGACCTGTCATGTGATGTTTATATTTCTTGTAATAGGAATAAGAGTGAATAAAAATAAAATTTATGGACAGTTCCAATCTTATGTTTTTATCTATAAGCGTTCATTATTGATGTGGCAAGCAGGTTGCTTTGTCTTTCCCACAGGACACAGCTAGTTCCCATAGGGGGTGTACATTGGTGAAGGATAATCATGCCTGCTCACTATATAGACCACGAAACAGGTTATGAAGCAAGTCTTCTACATAGAATATGCACCATGTATACCTCTACACTATGATACTTCCTATGTTTTTCCTGTCAACTTTATGTAATTCTGTCTGACATGCCTATTGTTCTCTCTTGAAACTCTTAATAAAATCTTTGAACGAGAAAAAAAAAAATGTATGGGAAAGTGTAAAAACAAAAAAATAAAAATAAAAGAAACAAAAAAAATTTTTTTTTAAAGCGTCTTGTCCCTACACGCAGAAGCAAATGCATACATATGTTGAAACCACACATGAGGTATCGCCGCAAACGTTAGAGCGAGAGCAATAATTCTAGTGTAATTCTAAACTGGTACCCTGTAAAAATGTTTAAAGCATAGCCTATGGAGATTTTTAAGTACCGAAGTTTGGTGCCATTCCACAAGCGTTATATGTTAGGTATCTATTTATTCGGCATAACATCATCTTTCACATTATGCAAAAAAATTGGGCTGACATTAGTGTTTTTTTTTTTTTTTAATTCATAAGAGTTCATTGGTAAGTTGCTGCGCAAATACAGTGTGACATAAAAAATTGCAATGACCGCCATTTTATTCTCTAGGGTCTCTGCTACAAAACATATATAACGTTTGGAGGTTCTGAGCAATTTTCTAGAAAAAAAAAATATGATTTTTACATGTAGGAGAGGAGTGCCAGAACTGACTTGGGCTGGAAGTGGTTAAATGATGCTAAATATTGGGCGTGGCATAAAGGGGTGTGGTTAAATAGAGTCTGAGATGACTTACATAGTGGAGAATGTGGTCAAATAGGGAATGTAGGTAGGGCAATGAACAAAGGTCGGTAGTATGTAGGACAGTGTACAGAGGTCAGAAGTAGATAGGGCAGTGTACAGAGGTCAGTAGCATGTAGGGCAGTGTACAGAGGTCAGTAGCATGTAGGGCAGTGTACAGAGGTCAGTAGGGTGTAGGGCAGTGTACAGAGGTATGTAGTAGGTAGGGCAGTGTACAGAGGTTAGTAGGATGTAGAGCAGGGTACAGAGGTGAGTAGGATGTAGAACATGGTACAGAGGTGAGTAGCATGTAGGGCAGTGTACAGAGGTCAGTAGCATGTAGGGCAGTGTACAGAGGTCAGTGGGATGTAGAGCAGTGTACAGAGATCAGTAGCAAGTAGGGCAGTGTACAGAGGCCAGTAGGATGTAGAGCAGTGTACAGATGTTAGTAGGATGTAGAGCAGTGTACAGAGGTCAGTAGGATGTAGAGCAGTGTACAGAGGTCAGTAGTGGATAGGGCAGTGTACAGAGGTCAGTAGTATGTAGGGCAGTGTACAGAGGTCAGTAGAATGTAGAGAAGGGTACACAGGTGAGTAGCATGTATGGCAGTGTACAGAGGTCAGTAGCATGTAGGGCAGTGCACAGAGGTCAGTAGGATGTAGAGCCGTGTACAGAGGTCAGTAGCAAGTAGGTCAGCGTACAGAGGTCAATAGAATGTAGAGCAGTGTACACATGTCAGTAAGATGTTGAGCAGTGTACAGAGGTCAGTAGGATGCAGAACAGTGCACAGATATCAGTAGGATGTAGAGCAGTGTACAGAGGTCAGTAGGAAGTAGAGCAGTGTACAGAGGCCAGTAGGATATAGAGCAATGCATAGAGGTCAGTAGGATGTAGAGCAGTGTATAGAGGTCAGTAGGATATAGAGCAATGCATAGAGGTCAGTAGGATGTAGAGCAGTGCACAGAGGTCGGTAGGATGTAGAGCAGTGTACAGAGGTCAGTAGGATATAGAGCAGTGTACAGAGGCCAGTAGGATATAGAGCAGTGTACAGAGGTCAGTAGGATGTAGAGCAGTGTACAGAGGCCAGTAGGATATAGAGCAATGCATAGAGGTCAGTAGGATGTAGAGCAGTGTACAGAGGTCAGTAGGATATAGAGCAGGGTACAGAGGTCAGTAGGATGTAGAGTAGTGTACAGAGGCCAGTAGGATATAGAGCAGTGTACAGAGGTCAGTAGGATGTAGAGCAGTGTACAGAGGCCAGTAGGATGTAGAGCAGTGTGCAGAGGTCAGTAGGCTGTAGAGCAGTGTACAGAGGCCAGTAGGATATAGAGCAGTGTACAGAGGTCAGTAGGATGTAGAGCAGGGTATAGAGGTCAGTAGGATATAGAGCAATGCATAGATGTCAGTAGGATGTAGAGCAGTGTACAGAGGTCAGCAGGATATAGAGCAATGCATAGAGGTCAGTAGGATGTAGAGCAGTGTACAGAGGTCAGTAGGATATAGAGCAGGGCACAGAGGTCAGTAGGATGTAGAGCAGTGTACAGAGGTCAGTAGCAGTATGTGGGAATTAGCAGGGCAGAGGACAGGGGTCAGCAGGGCAGTGATTGGGGTATCAGCAGGGCAGAGGACTGGGGGGTCAGGAGGGCACAGTACAGGGGTTCAGGAGTGCATAGAGCACAATATAGGAGGTCAGGAGGGCAACGTACAGTGGGGTCACAGCAGGGCACAGTACATGGGTTGGGAAGGCACAGTCTATGGTACAGAAATGGTTTTCTCCACGTGTAGAGCAGCACAGAGAAGCTGCTATCCCATATCTACCTATCCTGGTGCGCCGATCTTTTTATACCCGCCTGGGTGAATGGACCATCTTCCTGAAAAACTGACAGTGCAGTCAATTTCTCCCAATTTCTCACAGTCAGAACACTGTGCTACATGAAATGAGGAGATTGCCACATTTGCACAATTTTATTAATCCAGATCCAGCTGCCAGACGCAGATGAGTTCTTACCTCAGTGTTGCTCTGTCTCACTGCAGCCTGAAGCTCACAGGTGCACCTCCAGCAGAAGAGGGGGGGGGGCAGGCGAGATCATCTCTGAGGCCGGTGGCACCCCCTCCAACCCACTTACACTGCAAAGCCTCACAAGCTCCACCTTGGGGATGCCGGAGTTCTCAGTGAAGTGCCTGGACAGGATGCTGGGGGAGAGATCAGTCCCCACACCAGTGGAGGCTCGTCCATAAGGGCTGTAGGGGCGGAGCCCCACCAAAAAAATAAGTAAGAAATAAAAATAAAAATGAACTATAATTATTAACCAACAGCCAGCACAGCTAGAGAGAAACTCCAAAGAAAAAAAACCTTTGGAATTTCTCTCTAGCTGTGCTTCTGTTGCTAATTGCTGGAATAGACAGATTAGATAAGAAAGAGAAATGTAATCTACATAGCAACAGGGCAAACGTCCTAAATCTCACTAAAAAAACCCTATCTAGAATACAGTAAAATGAATTCTCTACCCTCATTGGCTGCTTTCCAACATTCCATTCTGAGAATAGGAGCTTTTTAGGACGTCTGAATCTGCAGACCTTAAACTGCCTAGTCCATTTGGTCTCTGCCTGGGGGGGAGCCAAGATTTCTTTCTGCTTGCAGTTACACATTCTAGCCTGCTGTCTAGCCAGGTCCCCCCTCCACAAGTCGCACTCCGACACTTAGTCTCTACCTCCAGCACAGTTTCCTCTCCACAGGGACCCTTCCCCCACCCACCATCCTGTACAGAGCAGAGGAAGAGGACCTCAGGAATCCAAGCACAGCAATGCCTGCCAGGTAAGATATCTGGGCATACATGACAGGGAGCTCCCAGCAATACACAGGTAGTGATTAGTCTGCATCCATAGATTACAGATAAGGCTGACACAGGTCCTTTCCAAAGCTCAGCAGTAGGATAAGAACTCTCAGCCAGCATGCAAGTCACAGGGAGTTCTCAGGGATACACAGGCAGTAATTGATCTGCAATTAGTCTGCTGACATTGGGGAACCACGGAGCTCAGCAGCACTGCACACCCTCAGCTCTTCATGCTTTACCGTTTAACAGGCAGCTTCAACCAAAACAGCAACAACTCCTCTCCTGGTCACTTCTTCATCCCTGCATTCAGTGCATTGTAAGCATTGATTCATGACTTGCAATGCAGGGACCAACAAGTCCCCAGCAGTGGAGTTGCTGTGTTGGTTGAAGCTGCCTGTGCTCAGCCTCTGTGCATCTCAGCATCAAACAACAGAACAAGAGGAATGTATAGTCATGACAATTTCTCTATAATAACTGCTTTCCAATGAATGCCATCTTAAATCGCCTGATTTTATAATTACATTTTGAACTTTTTTGGACAGATAATGAAGATTTATATTGGTGAAGCTGCTCAGTTCCAAAAACCAGGGACATTTCTATAGCTCACCTTGTGTCAGGGGTTAGTGGAGGATTTCCAGCGTTCCTATTATAAAATAAGGAATTAGGATGGAGCTTGATGGCACAGCACATACATGAAAACCCCCATAATGCCAGTCTGTGCTGGGTTCATGTGCAGACCTCACAGCTCATGTAGTTCTTTACCTTTGGGATTTAATGGATGGATGGATGAGCCAGCAATATTTTATTGAGAATTAAGACTGACAGCTGAGTTATACTGTACATTGTGTACAGAGTGGGTGGAGCCTATAAGGGGTGTGGCTTCTAAGAAGTGGGATGGGGCAAAAAGGAAGGGCAGGGTCTGGCGCCCCACCATCTTAAAACTTCACCAGCCGCCACTGCCCCACACATTCCCTGTCTCTTGAGCTCCCCACCCAGCAGTACAATGCATGCCCGTGAGTGGCGGCACCCGAGTGACAAATGCCAGTGAACACTGAACAAAGCCCTGACATCAGAGTTGTGGCACCGGCTACAATCTAGTGTGAAGGAACTCACTGGCTGCTGTCTGGCCGGGAACAGGTTTGATTTTTGGGACGGAGCCTGGGGCAAAGACTTGTCGGGACAGAGCTTTAAAATCCGTGACTGTCCCGGGCAATTCGTGACAGTTGGGAACTATAAAATAAATCAGAAAGAGGAAACTTTAAGCAATAGATCTTCTGTATATGGACTTTGTTTATAAATACAAATACTCACCCTATCTCCAGAATTGTCCCCTGCAAACTCACTGCTTTGCAATATAGCAGTGGTCCTCTTCCAGGAAAAAGAATGCCCAACATGAGCCCAAAGCATCAAGGACCAGCCCCCCTGGTATTTCACCAGACTGCCCCGGCCTGACAGCAGAACGCAATGGAGAGCAATTAGTGGCGCCACTCTCGGGAGCATTTAGGAGAAGGAGGAAGACACAGGACATCATGTGACCGGACCAATGAAGAAAGAAAGAAAGGTATTATTCAAAATTTCTTTAAAACAGAAAGGTGACGGGGTACACCATGAGGAAGAGGGGAGGGATGTGCCAGAAGCAGAGGGACCCATACTGGAGTTTGGATTATAAGAAACATTTTGGCAAAAGTTAATATTTAATTCAACAGTCCCAAGTATTTTCAATCTATTTGCATATTCATAGCAGTGGGGCTTCATACACCGTACAAGGCAGTTTATGATGTCAGCTGTCTGTGCATGTTTAGTATTTTTTCCCTCCTTAACCACCTCTCGCCCCCGCCGTATAGTAAAATGACGGCGGGATCCCTTCTCATTCTGGGGTGACGTCATATGACGTCACCCCAGTGCCATTGATCTTGTGTGCCTGAAGGGGTGCGCAGCGTGGCGGTCGCACCGTGTCCTAGGGATTTCAGTAAAGTCGGTAAACCATGATCTCAGTAAAGAGCCAATGCCACCCATCAGAGCCCATTAGTAGTAACCATCAGTGCCACCTCTCTGTGCCACCTATCAGTGCCCACTAGTGTCACCTATTGGTGCGGCATATTAGTGCCTCCTCATCAGTGCCCATCATTTCAGCCTTTTCAGCGCAGAACAGTAAAGGAGAAAATTTACTTTACAAAATTTACTGACAGAAACTAAGAAAACTTTTTTTTTCAAAATGGTCGATCTTTTTTTAGTTTTTTATCAAAAAATAAAAAACCCAGCCGTGATTAAATACCACCAAAAGAAATCTCTATTTGTGTGAAAAAAAAATAAAAAATATATGGGTATAGCTTTGCATGACCGATCAATTGTCATTCAAAGTGTGACAGCACTGAAAGCTGAAAATTGGCCTGGGCAGGAAGGGGGCGAAAGTGCCCAGTCCTGCTTGATCACTTCAGGCTGGCCCCTTTTGCAGGTATAGCTATGTAAAACCTTAAAAAGAAGTGTCTATACTATTAAAAATTCAGTAATGCACTGTCTCACCTTGTTCTGCACATGCTCAGTTGCTCTCCAATTTTAGGCACTGCTGAGTTTGTAGAAGCCGATCTGCTGACAGCCTTAAAGCGGAATTAAAGAGGAAGTAAACCCTGATGGGGTTTACTTCCTCTATGTTCCTCTAAGTTACCCTGTAAAAGCATAATAGGCTAGTATGCATCGCATATTAGCCCATTATGTGCCACTTACCTGCATTGGAAGCCAGCGATGTGCGCGGGAGCCACCAGTCACAGCACGATCTCAGTGAAGGAACGGCACGGAGGCCGTTTCTTCACTGCGCATGTGCCCGGTGACGTAGGCACATCGCAGTACACTGCATATCTCCTAAACTGTGCATTTTTGGGAGATATGCAGGGCACCTACAGGTAAACCTTATTATAGGCTTACCTGTAGGTTAAAGTGGTTGTCACGGGTTGACAACCACTTTAAAGCCTCCTACTATCCTTTACAGCCAAGGAAACTGCTTCTGTTTGATCTGCAACTGGCATCGTGCTGCACATTTGATCAGTTATATCACCAGCCACATGATGGTTTGACAGTTTGGTTGAGGACACAAACAAATGTCACAGCAATCTCAGCATGCAAGGAATGTAACTGTTTTTTGAAACCGTTAAATCCATGTGTTTAGTTCCACTTTATGATTTACTGCTGTTCAAGGGCTCTGGCCTCCAGCAAGAAGACACAGGAACGATGCTGGAGGCAATTTACATCAAACATTAATGTTGGAAGCATAATCATTGATGTGGAATGTATGTTCATTGCTAAAGAACATTATTTTTTATCAAGTATTTATGGTTAAAGTTCCCCTTTAAGTTATAGATTGTAAGACCCCCCATACACACTATTAGATTTTCTGAAGACTTTTGTCTTCAGATTTTCCAAAACCATGTAGTGCAAGGGCCTGCCTGATTGCATACAAATTGAAACTCTTTAGGTTTGACCTCATATTATATGGTTTTGGTAAATCTGAAGACAAAAATCTGCAGAAAATTGTATAGTGTGTATGGGGTCTTAGTCACACCCTTTGACAGTGATAATCGTGGTGCAATCCATTGAGTGAGGTATGAGCCAGTTTAGAGGTTCCCACTAATGTCCTGGCTGAAAGCCCCTCTATGGATGGGCGCCTACCTCTATAGATTGAATTAAAATGATTTGCTAGCTTTCTACTAAAAGGGTCAAAAGTGGTCAAATTCATTCAAACTACAGACCCTACATGCCCTCCTTCCACTTTTTATTAAAGTCCAACTGAACTTTTAGATTAAATCTAAAATACATTCCAGGTGCTTTAAAACAAAAAGTGTGCAAAGTCTTACAGTTTCTTTAAAAAGCAGAAAAGCCTGTCCCCCGCCAGCATGCTGCAAGAAAGATCCTGGTTCTCTATGACCTCATTCACTTGGGGTATATGAATCCATGCTCTGTGTTAGGGCCGTGTTTATCTTCACTGGGATGTGCAGGTATTCCATACATCCCGGTCTCATTTAGGTCAACTGGGACAACGTGGCTACACTGACACAGCCCCTGCTCCTGTGACATCCGTGCCCATGCGGGTAAACACAATCCTCACACGGGGCATGGATTCATAAGCCCCGTGTGAACAAGGCCTTTGGGGGGAAACAGTGGTTTCTCTGCAAAGGTCCAACACACCCCTGCTGAGTCAGAGCTGGAGCTCATCAATTACTAAAGAGCATGAACTTAGCTGAAAGAAGAGATCTAGCTAACACACTAGAGGTGTGTCATACTTCTGCAGAGATACCACTGCTTCCACACAGAGAGAAACAGTCCTTCTCTACAGCATTCTACTTAGGCTGTAGCTCAGTGGTGGCTGGTGGTATATTTATTTTGGAGGGGCTGGCACCCCCCCCCCCTGGTCGGTCACCAGCCCCACAACCCATCTAGGTCACGGGCAACGCTTCCTTCAGGCACCAGGCTGCGGCTTCACTCTCCTCAGCTTCATTGTGGCTTCCCCTACGTCTCATCCCTCCTCCTCCTCCTCAGCAGCCAAAAAGATTGCTTTTCCTCTCGGCCAATCGGGTGTTGGGTCTCAGGACCCGCTTCCTGATTAGATGGAAGGAGAAGACAATAGTGAATTAATTGTCACACAACTGGGTGGGCTCGGGGCGCAGTGCTCTGCGCCCCGAGCCCACCCTTTTCTGAAGCCAATTAGAGCCTCTGGCTCTAATCATGTGCTTCCTAAAAAAAAACAACAAAAACCCCATGCGTCTAGTGCCCTGCATGTATATTAGGGGCTGGGCGCATGGATCAGAGGGTGGTGCCCCTGCGCCCCAGACAGACGGGCCGCCACTGCTGTAGCTGCTTTCAAACTTATAAAGCTGCCCATACATTAGTCAGTTTTTTCATTCAATCAGCAGGTTGAAGAAAAAAAAGCCCTGATTCGCCAATTCACACATTCAAGGTGAATGGAGGAATCCTCCCCGCTGTGTCTTTGTATTCTGACAGCAGGGAGATTCTACATCAGAATATTTTGATCAGCACTGTAGTATAGCCTACAGCGCTGATTGAGCAATCTAAAATCTGACAGGGTGGTTCTACAAAAGTCGATCCATAGATCAACTTCTGTTCAACTACAGTGGCTAAACATGGATTGAAATTCGGCCAGTCTCTGCTGACATCCTGTGTTGTATGTATAGTTTGGAGTCATATCAGAACAAGCATGTTCATCAGAGAACGCTAAAGCTAAAAAAGAAAAGCAATACTTTTAACAAGGTTGCAAGTGATCTTGTTTGGCCAACAAATGTCTTAGGGCCAGTTTACATCATAGAAACACAGCATTTCTGCATGCGAGTTTTCAATGCATTTCTGGTGCGTTTTTGATGCTTTCCAGTGCATTTTTTCTTCACCTTAAATGAGGACCTGTGAATTCCGGTGCATTTATGTGCGTTTTTAACCACTTCAGCCCCGGAAGGATTTTCCACGTTAGGACCGGAGCACTTTTTGCAATTCGGCACTGCGTTGCATTAACTGACAATTGCGCGGTCGTGCGACGTTGTACCCAAACAAAATTTGTGTCCTCTTTTCCCCACAAATAGAGCTTTCTTTTGGTGGTATTTGATCACCTCTGTGTCATTTCTGATCACTGATATAAACAAAAAAAGATCAACAATTTTGCAAAAAAAAAAAAAAAAATTTTCTAACTTTTTGCTAAAATACATATGCAAAAAAACAAAAACAAATGTATTCATCGGCTTTGACTGATTTATATTCTTCCTCATATTTTTGGTAAAAGAAATCGCAATCGGTGTTTATTGATTGGTTTGCGCAAAAGTTGCCACGCTTACAAACCATGAGAATTAATTTATGGCGGTTTTACCATTTTTTTTTTTTTTTTTACTAGTAATGGTGGCAATCTGCGATTTTTTATCAGGACTGTGATATTGGGGTGGACATGTCAGACATTTTTGACACTTTTTTGGGACCAATGACATTTATACAACGATCAGAAATTTAAATATATCCACTGATTACTGTGTAAATGTCATTGGCAGTGAATGGGTTAACCTGCAGGGAACGATCTAGGGGTTAACTAACTGTATGGGGGCTGGGCTGCCAGGGGCATAAGAGATCTAACTGATCCCAGTGACAGGGATCAGTAGATCTCTTACATGCCGCCTGACAGAGCGGGGAACTGCCGTGTTTACATTGGAGGTTCCCCGTTCTTCCTCTCTGCTAGGCAATTGCGGCTAGCCAGCGGAGATCGAGTCCACCCAGGCCGCTGCCACACTTCTGCAGAGTGCAGCGGGCACTAAAGCGCGCCCGCTACAGCGCACACGCGAGCCTTCGTTTATAAACAGCGATTCGCGGTACAGCGTCACATTCCAGCAGAAAATGTACGCGAGCCGTTCGGGAACCGGTTAATGCATTTTACCGCGTTCCAGTACAGTTCAGTGCAGAAAAAAATGCAGCAGGTTCTACTTTTTTTTCTGGAACTGACCGCACTGGTGTGAACTATGCCACTGCAAACCATATAACCTATTATCCATGCGTTTCTGATGCAGAAAAAAAAACTCACTGAACTGCATGTGGTGTGAACTTGACATTAAAGATGTATTAACCCCAAAACTAAAAATGTAAGGTATTGGGGTTGATTTACTAAAACTGAAAAGTGCAAAATCTGGTGCAGTTCTGCATAGAAACCAATCGGTTTCTAACTTCAACTTGTCCAATTAGCTTTGACAAAAAACACCTGGGAGCTGATTGGTTTCTATGCAGAGCTGCACCAGAATTGCATTCCACAGTTTTAGTAAATCACCTCCATTGCAGCTTACTAATCATTAGATGTGGTGGCTGCATTCATTTTCTTTTTTTTTTGTTCCCCACTGTTTCCACCTGGTTATCCAGCCAGTAACACTGACTACACTGTGGATGAAAGAGCAACAAAGACACCTTTTGGCAGCAACATTGTTAATCTGGATGGAAAAGAGTGTTAGATGTACAAGCAGATTTGTATACACTAATAAATTAAATCTGAACTCCAGCTAACACTTTATAAGCAGTTACAGCAACATTTTTTTTTCCTTTTGGGATAAAGGTTTTACATAAATAAATAAAAGCTGGTCATTCTAAGCATCCCTGCCAGTGTTAAATGGTTTATCTCATCCCTGTAACTGCTAAATCTGCAGGACAGCTTGCTCTGTTGAAAAACAGCAGACTTCCTAGTCAGATCACCAGGTGAAAATAAAGGAAAGAATGCCTACAAAAGAAAACTAATACAGCCATGACATCCAAGAATTGGCAAGCTGAAATATAATAAATGTTTGCTTTTGGTTTTAAAGTGGTAGTAAACACAGCTGGTACACTTGTACCTACAGGTACGCTCATAATAGAGCTTACCTGTAGGTACAAGGAATATCTCCTAAATGGTGCATAGTTCTGCAACCGGTGACGTCACTGGCGCATGCACTCTGAAGGAACAGCATGAGCATGAGCTCCCTGCCGCAGCCGTGACTCCCGCATGCATATGTGGGAGTGATGTCCGCGTGGCTCGGCCAATCAAGCAGCCGCTGGCCGCGAACCCAGAAGTAAAGACCGGGTCAGGTAGAAGCAAGAAAGAAGACCAGGTCAGGTAGAAGCCAGAAGGAAGACCAGGTCAGGTAGAAGCCAGAAGGAAGACCAGGTCAGGTAGAAGCCAGAAGGATGGAAGACCAGGTCAGGTAGAAGGCAGAAGGAAGGAAGACCAGGTCAGGTAGAAGCCAGAAGGAAGGAAGACCAGATCAGGTAGAAGCCAGAATGAAGGAAGACCAGGTCAGGTAGAAGCCAGAAGGAAGGAAGACCAGGTCAGATAGAAGCCAGAAGGAAGACCAGATCAGGTAGAAGCCAAAATGAAGGAAGACCAGGTCAGGTAGAAGCCAGAAGGAAGGAAGACCAGGTCAGATAGAAGCCAGAAGGAAGACCAGGTCAGGTAAAAGCCAGAAGGAAGGAAGACTAGGTCAGGTAGAAGCCAGAAGGAACACCAGGTCAGGCAGAAGCCAGAAGGAAGACCAGGTCAGATAGAAGCCAGAAGGAAGACCAGGTCAGGCAGAAGCCAGAAGGAAGACCAGGTCAGCGCCCCACTGGAGGGCTTCGTTCTGAGGCAACTATTTCATAATGTGCACATTATTACATTGCCTTGCACGAAGATTTTGTGTGATAGATTACTATTGCTTTAGTACCACTTTAAGTGCAAACTCTGCCAAAGGGATCTAATCAAATACGTATATTTTTTAAAGCTATGTATTAGGCATGGTACCATAGGCGTGCACACATAGGGTGGAAGGTGTGCCTGGCCACACCCTAATGACCCTGTACTGTGCAGATTCCCCCTGCTGCCTGGCTGCAGAGAAAGGGACTGGGGAATCTCTGTCCTCAGTCTCTTTCTCTGTTTAGACCCCTGATATTTCACCAAAGCCCCCCAGCAGGGCTTCTAAATACAATTCTAAAAAATATAATACAAATAGTATTGTAAAAAAATAATTAAAAAAAAACTAAATTGTAAAAAAAATAAAAATAAAATAAAAATAAATTACTGACACCTATCTCTGCCCTACTGACACCGTCCTCTGCTCTTCTGACATATATACACACACACCCATGTTTGTTTTCGCTTTGTGGTGCACACCCTAATGCAATAGGCTGCACACACCTCTGATTGGTACAGAAAGGTAGAGTGCAGTAAAGTATGCACATTAGCTGTTTCTCTAAGGATCACATATTCACAAAGCTGCATTTGCCATCATATTCCACGGATGGTTCTTCCTGTCAATTTGCCAGCTTCTTTCCATTTCCTTGCAAATCTCTACAGCAACAACAGGAACACAAATCTCAAGTCGCGATCCTGCAAATAGTTGTAATAGGACAAAAAGATCTCCAATATGAACAATGAACTGTCCCTTTCTGGTGGATCTGGTAAAGCTAATCCACAATAATATAGAGTTTAAATGTAGGGTGTCACTGAACCCATCACTATAACTGCTGATGACAGCGGGGTTGCTTTTAGTTAGTACTGTTGGGTGGTTTTGGTTAGTACTGCTGCCCTGCAGATGGGCATTAAGGCTCATTTATTGGGTTATCTATGTATGCTCCATGCACGCGTTGCCTCTTGGGCAGAATAACCAAGACAGTAATCGGTTTGGAATGTAACAACATTTGCCAATATTAGCTTTACTTATTCTCAAAAATGAATTCAGTAATAATGCTATGACCATAATTTACATATGGTTATATTTAGACAAACATAGCTTGAGGCTACATCTGTTTAAATCAAAATTCTCAGCACTTCCCCCACTGGGGACATTACTGTGCCATGCAAGGAGCCCTGTGCCACCTAATGCATTCTTTATAATGTCAAATAATTGAAGCTTAGACTGTTTTTTAGCACAGGCAAAAATGTGTATGATGTACTTCTTAAAACTATTTTTAATATTGTGATACTTCTCTGCCTAGCTCAGATTTAGTCAACACTACATTTGCAAATAATCAGATTAAGGGCCCGTTTCAATGGGCTATGGGCTTGTGATAATGGCATCAGTTTGAAATGCATTTAACCTGATTCAAGTGAGTTTTGCATTCCCACAGACTTGGATACTCCAACAGCGAGAACCTTCTGCTGTAATTCCCAACTCTGTTCCTGTTTCCCTGAAGAGCTTTGGGTGTTCCCACCCACCTTTGCATGCTTTAGGACAGGGGTGTCCAAACTTTCTAAACAATGGGCCAGGTTACTGTCCTTCAAACTTTAGGGGGGGCAGACTGTGGCCAGTGGAAGAAGAAAATGTCTTGGCATCAGTGGGATTAAACAATGCCCCATGATTGATATTAGGAGGAGCAATAGTGTCCCGTTGTTGGGATCAATAGGAGGAATAGTGTCCCATTGCTGGTGTTAGTAGTGCCCTATTGTGGTATCAGTGGGAGTAATAGTGCCCCATTGTTGGAATCAATGGGTGGAATACTGCCTCACCAGTGGTGTCAATTCAATGGGAGAAATAGTGCCCCATAGCTTGTGTCAGTGGGAGGAATAGTGTCCCATCGTTGGTATCAGTGGGAGGAATAGTGTCCCATTGTTAGTATCAGTGGGAGGAATAGTGTCCCATCGTTAGCATCAGTGGGAGGAATAGTGTCCCATTGTTAGTATCAGTGGGAGGAATAGTGTCCCATCGTTAGCATCAGTGGGAGGAATAGTGTCCCATCGTTAGCATCAGTGGGAGGAATAGTGTCCCATCGTTAGTATCAGTGGGAGGAATAGTGTCCCATCATTGGTATCAGCGGGAGGACTAGTGTCCCATCGTTGGTATCAGTGGGAGGAATAGTGTCCCATCGTTGGTGTCAGTGGGAGGAATAGTGTCCCATTGTTAGTATCAGTGGGAGGAATAGTGTCCCATTGTTAGTATCAGTGGGAGGACTAGTGCTCCATTGTTGATGTCAGCACCAGAACTATGCCCCACTGTTTCTAATGGAGGGGAGAATAATGCCCCAAGGGTCGGATAAAAGCAAGCAAAGGGCCACATCCGGCCACTGTTTGGAGACCACTGCTTAGGGACAATGGTCTCTAAACTTTCTAAACAAAGAGCCAGTGTACTGTCCTTTAGACTTTAGGTGGGCCAGACTGTGGCCAGTGGAGTAGAAATTGACCCATCGTCACTAGGGGAGGAACTGTTTGTTGGTTGAACTGAATGGACTTTTTCAACTAGATTAACTATGTAACTGTTGGTGTCAGTGGGAGAAATAGCGCTCCATTGTTGATGTCATTGGCTGGAATTATGCCCCATTGTTGGTGTCAGTGGGAGGAAGAGAGTCTCATATCAATGGGAGGAAGAGAGTCTCATATCAATGGAAGGAGTAGTGCCCCAGGGGATGGATAAAGGCAAGCAAAGGCATCCAACCCAGGTCACAGTTTGGAGACCACTGCTTTGGAACTTCCCGTTGTATTCTCCATAATACAAAATCCAACAGGGAGGGAGGGACCCCTCATAAAAGCTATAACAGGTGATCAGACCCAAGACGTCAATCACAGATATCTCACCAATAAGGTATCAGAAAGCATGTACAAAAAAAAAAAATTGAAATGTATGTTTAAGTTCCTTTACAACTGTGCGTATGTAGAAACACGAAATTCAGTTCTAGAATAACAAATACATAGAAGGTGGCTTTGACTGTAAATCAGCAAGAAGTACTGTTATGTATTGTATCAGGTAATGACCTACAAGAGCTCACACTTCATACAATGTAGCAAAATAACAATCTGTAACTTAAGTATATAAAATTAAAGGTATTGCATGTAGATCAAAGGATTAAAGCAGCACTGCTCTTTTTTTCCTTACCATAGGCTGTTATTTAACTTATTTTCAATGCAATAAAAAAATAAAATGCTGAACTACTCCACATAGAAGAAAACCCGATGTGGAAGAAACCTGTTACTGAATGAGAAAATGGCTTTCAGTTCCAGCAGCGGGTTTTTGAATGCTTCCCTTGTCAGGAAGTATTTATTAGGATATGAAGGGGTACCACTAGGTTTTAGCAGTAAATATAATGATATAAGGAAAGGGGAGGGATGAGGTCTTCACTCGGTTTTAGCGCTGGCTTCTTCTTCCCTATTTTCTCTGTTTGCTTAACCACTTCAGCCCCGGGAGGATTTACCCCCTTAATGGCCAGGCCATTTATGGCAATACGGCACTGCGTTACTTTAACTGACAATTGCGTGGTTGTGAGACGCTGTATCCAAATAGAATGCATGTCCTTTTTTATCCCCACAAATAGAGCTTTCTTTTGGTGGTGTTTGATCACCTCTGCGGTTTTTATTTTTTGCGCTATAAACTGGTTCCCCCTCTTCCTCCTCCCTGGTACAGTTTAAAAGTTGTTATACCATTGCTAGATAATATTGTTACAGCACTTTATTGGTTTTTGTATGTCTGTACTAATATTATAATTTGTATATCATTACAGTTTCTATATATATTTATGCTCCAATCCGAGGCCCTGATGAAGCAGGTCAGCCTGCGAAATGCGTAGGGCCCTTGCATCGGATTCTATTACCAGGATTACTACACCTTGGCTAACTGTAAATGTAATTGTGATTTTTTTTTTTTTTTTTAAAAACTGCACTGTTGTATGTACTTCACTTTTCTAGTTTTAACAGAACTGCACATATGCGCTAAATAAAGACTTCATTTTTTACATTCGAGGTGTTTCAATATTTACTAAACCCCACAAGGTGCATGTAAAATCCCACCAGCCCTATTCTAATTCAGTTTATGTAAGAAAACCGTTTGTTTTTTTCAGAATTTTCGGTCTTTTTTAATAAAGCCCAGCAGTGATTAAATACCACCAAGAGAAAGCTCTATCTGTCTCAAAAAAAATGATAAAGAGGTCATATGAGTACAGTGCTGCATGACCGCGTAATTGTCATTCAAAGCATTGAAAGCTGAAAATTGGCCTGGGCAGGAAGGGGGTCACAATGCCCCAGTAGGCAAGTGCTTCAAGAAAGTTGAAGAACAGACTTACTGGCTAGATCACCAGGTGAAAATAAAGGGAAAAAAGTCTTGAAAAAAGACAACTAATGCAGACACCACAAGAACTGGTAAGTTGCTATATATTACATTTTTGGTTTTGGGTTTAATAGTGTTTTAAAGTCTAGGTGCAGCCAAAATAAAAACATAAAAATCAGTATAAGGGACTTAACTTACAGTCAGTAGGATGTGTTCCTTGTGCTAATGTCTCTTCTATTAGGTGAAATCCTCCTTCGTCACTACCCCCCCCCCCCCCACCCTTTCCAGAAGAAATGTTACAGCTTCTATGAATAGAGGTGCTGGTGGAAAGGGTGTAGTTATTATTATTATTATTATTATACAGGATTTATATAGCGCCAACAGTTTACGCAGCGCTTTACAACTTGATAGTAGACAGTACAAATACAATACACTTAAATACAGTAGAAATCATAGGGCCCTGCTCATCTAGTTGGGCATTTTTGATGAGAGCCTGTGAAGCTCCCTCAGTTCCACTAAGGCCCGCGCGATTTTGACGCGATTTTGATGTGATTTTGCCGCTATTTCAGGTAATGCCTGAGCAAACTTGAAGTCTATGGACCTCAACTCGCATGAAAGTCAGACCAAAGAAGTGCAGGAACTACTTTGACTTGAAGTCATACATATATGAATGGTTGTCATTGGAAATCATGGGGAACGACTTCTCATGCGACTTTGCAGTCTAAAGTCGCAGAACAAGTCGCACAAGCGTGAAAGGTGCCTTAGATTACGATGGGGGGGGGGGGGAGGTGGATGGAGGAGGATGTCACCTAACAGAAGAATAATCAGCATAAGGGACACATCCTGCTGACTAAGTTTTGCCCCTTGTGCTGATTTTTTTAGGTGTACTTAGGCTTTAAATATTTTTTTGTGCTTTGCCGTATTTTATTACTTTTTTCCAAATGGCCCTTACAGTATATAACCCATAAAATAAGCGTAAAGGGGCACAGAAATGTTGATCAGGTGGAAAAATTTTCAGCAAGATGTAATGAAGTGTAAAGAATGCCTTTGGCTTTGGCTGTGTGTAATTTGCAGCGGAGGTAGAATGTACTTACAGCATCTGATACATGGAAAAGTGCCTTTTAATTAGTATTTGATTACATCCACCCTACTGGTTGTTCTAGACGCTTCACATAGTGTTCAATCTATTTTCTTTAAATAACGAACCCTCGCTGCGATTACAGCTGTGATTTATGAACTATATGGAGGACTCGGGTGTCTAGCCGGGCACTGTGCCAGGATCTGCAGGCACTGAGACACCAGATTTTAGTGCAGGCTCATGGACGTTGGCTGTGACGCTCATGAGATTGCTGAGGTGAACAGTTTCTGGTTCCATACTTGCAGTGCCGTGTTTTTGATCAGTCCTGTAACAGCGGCCAATTACAAGATTAGCCCAGGCTGCTATTATACTGGAGCTCACATACGATGAAATGTTTAGACGTCGCAGAACTTGCACTTCAGGCATTTGATTACCGACTTGTTTACTTCTATGCTGACATTTGAGATTTCAAACATACATTCTGCAATCTTGATTCAACAATTCTTCCCATTCCTGGGGGATCAGAATACACAGCAACCAAATCTACACACGCAGAACAAGCAAATGAGTAAGAAAATGACGGATGTCCAAATCGCAGAGTACAAATGCATAATCCAGCTTGTATGCTAGAAATTCCTTGGCATATTTAGAAAAAAAAAAAATCAAATCTAAGATTGTTTCAATCATTCTAAAGAGGTGCTAATTCTGCTTAGTAAGTACCTGCTGTGTATACTAGAAGAAGTTTAAAGCCCCTCATCAAAAAAAACGATCAATAAATGCTGTGTTACATTATTTATACTCACTGAATCACTATGAGATTCATTTTCTGTATTCTGCAAAAAACCTGGTTGATCCTACTTCTCTCTATCTCCCCCTTCTGTTCATGTCCCCGATTCAGCTAAGTATTTTGCAGAGCAGTGTTGGCAGCTCTGCACATGCTCAGTTTTCAGTGAGTTTCTACGCTGAGTATTTCCTCCCTATCACATCTGAGCAGCCCATGTGACTATAGAGTCACATATGCGGGCGTATACACAGTGGTAAATGACAGCCCACTCCCTCCCTCCTCCTCCATGCCCACTATCCAACTAAACACAAGGGGGGCTGGATATTACATGTAGATTAATGAAGGCTTCACCTCCCCCCATTCTAAGACACAGGCTGGAGGGTCATGACACAGCCTGTGACTGGCAGAAATCCGCCCACACCGTGTTATTGCCAAAAAAAAAAAATAAAGATTGGATTTCAAATATATATTTGTATGACAATTTAAAACAGTTTATTGGTATTATTTATTTTTATTCTGTATTTCAAAGGTTGTTATTTTTTTTTATTTTATTTTGAACATGTGACCAGCAGCAGAGGACTAGTAGCTCCTCCTGCTTATGTTTCCCTGCAGACAGGCTGGGAAAGAGCTGGGTCATGTGACCGCTGTATATTGATTAGGAAAAAGGTGCTTAGATTTTTTTTTTAATTAAAATAATTACAGTGCGATCATCTAGGGGTGCACCGAAATTTCGGCCGCCTAAATATATCGGCCGAAAACGGTGTTTTCAACATCGGCCCAAAAGAAAAAGGGTGCCGATAATGGCACCGAAAAGGGGGCGGTCCTAAAAGGGTGCCACACGTGCCATTCTGGAGTGCCCGTCAGAGTCCTCACCTCCATCATCGCCTCCCTCCTCTCTCCTTGTTAATGTACTCCTCTTGGCGCGGCGAGCCCCCGCTGTGTCACAGAGCTGGATTGAATCACGCGGCGGTGCTGTAACAATGTCCCGCCTCCTAGACCAGATGTTGTGATAGGCGGCACGCTGATATCAATGGATATTGAATCGGTGTGACGTGTGTCACAAGAGCTGGTTTAGGAGGCGGGACATTGTTACAACGCTGCCTGGTGATTCAATCCAGCTCTGTGACACAGTAGAAGCTCGCACTACCAGGCACTGGGGAGGCTGCATATTATGGGCACTGATGAGGCTGCATATTATGGGCACTGGTGAGACTGCATCTCATGGGCACTGGTGAGACTGCATCTCATGGGCACTGGTGAGACTGCATCTCCTGGGCACTGGTGAGACTGCATCTCCTGGGCACTGGTGAGACTGCATCTCCTGGGCACTGATGAGACCACATCTCATGGGCACTGGTGAGACTGCATCTCATGGGCACTGATGAGACCACATCTCCTGGGCACTGATGAGGCCACATCTCCTGGGCACTGATGAGGCCACATCTCCTGGGTACTGATGAGGCCACATCTCCTGGGCACTGATGAGACCACATCTCCTGGGCACTGATGAGACTGCATATTATGGGCACTGATAAGACTGCATTTTATGGGCACTGGTGAGACCGCATCTCTTGGGCACTGGTGAGACTGCATCTCTTGGGCACTGGTGAGACTGCATCTCTTGGGCACTGGTGAGACTGCATCTCTTGGGCACTGGTGAGACTGCATCTCTTGGGCACTGGTGAGACTGCATCTCATGGGCACTGGTGAGAATACATTTCATGGGCACTGATGAGACTGCATATTGTGGGCACTGGTGAGACTGCATATTGTGGGCACTGATGAGACTGCATATTGTGGGCACTGGTGAGACTGCATCTCATGGGCACTGGTGAGACTGCATCTCATGGGCACTGGTGAGACTGCATCTCATGGGCACTGGTGAGACTGCATCTCATGGGCACTGGTAGGCTGCATCTCATGGGCACTGGTAAGGCTGCATCTCATGGGCACTGGTAGGCTGCATCTCATGGGCACTGGTAAGGCTGCATTTGATGGAAACTGAGGCTGCATTGATCTCTTGTATCATGTCTGCAGTCTCTGACCACCTCTTGTACTATGTCTGCAGTCTCTGACCATCTCTTGTATCATGTCTGCTAGAGATGCACCTAATGGAAATTTTGCTGACAATATTAGCAATGTGTAGAAGTCTAAGTAAGAAATTGCAGACATGATACAAGAGATGGTTAGAGATTGCAGACATGATGCAAGGGATGATCAGAGACTGAGGACATGATACAGGGGGTGGTCAGAGACTGAGGACATGATGCAAGAGCTGGCCAGAGACTGCAGACTGCATTTTTCTTGAGCCTTTCTTGCACTAAAGGTGCCAATAATGGCCAACAATACATTCAAATGAATTTAAATTGATGATATTAATTAAAAAGTCAAATATAATACAATTATATATAAAAATCATATCTTCAGTTTCGGATCTGTCATCTTCAGTTTCGGTTTTCGGCTAATTGCGTCCTGCATTTTCGGTTTCGGCACCAAAATTTCCATTCGGTGCACCCCTACTATCATCCATATACAGAGATAGAAGATATAATGTAAATTAAACAGTGCGTGTTTAGTATCACTTTAAACCCAAATCCAAAAATGTATCTAATTGTAGCTTACCAATCATTAGATGTGGTGGCTGCATTCTTTTTTTTAGGCTTTTTCTCTCTGTTTGTCGCCTGGTGCCCCGACCAGTAACACAACACTCTGGATGACTGAGCACTGGGGGCACCTTTGGATTGCAGCATTGTCAATCTTGGGGGAGGTGAGTATTGGACTAGCAGATTTAAATACACTAACAAATTGAAGCTGAATTCCAGCTAATAGTTTATAAGCAGTCACAGCTACAGATTTATTTGGGATAAAGGTTTTACATAAATGACTAAAAGCTGATAATTTTAAGCACCCCTGACAGTGTTAAAGGCCAACTCTGGGAAGATTGAAAATGATTCCTTTTGGTCCACTGGCGGTGGACTGTCCCTCTGCACTATCATGTCCAGTGCTGGGCTATTGACCCTGCTCTGGTCTTGATGACATCAGGACCTTAGGCCGCAGGGGCGCAGGGAGGAAAAAAAGTGGCCAGGACTGGTCTAGCTATGGGGAGGGGCAGAGCATTAGGTAAGTAAATCTTTTTTTGTTCCCCTAAACAAAAACAAGCATTAAACAAACCTCCCTGTCTGTTGCCTATTGCAGTTGAAAGTGGAGGGGGGCAGTTTATGTTCATTTTCTTTAAAAAAAAAAAAATCTTTTCTTATCCTGCATTTGATCATTCGTTGGAGTTTACGAAAATATTTGTTGCTGTCTTTTCCCGGGACGCGATTTTGCTTATTTGATTTTTTTTTTAACCACTTCAGCCCCGGAAGGATTTCCCACTTTAGGACCAGAGCCCTTTTTGCGATTCGGGACTGCGTCGCTTTAACTGACAATTGCGCGGTCGTGCGACGTTGTACCCAAACGAAATTTGCGTCCTTTTTTTCCCACAAATAGAGCTTTCTTTTGGTGGTATTTGATCCCCTCTGCGTCATTTCTGATCGCCGCTATAAACAAAAGAAGAGCGACAATTTTGCAAAAAAACCCAAATTTCTTACTTTTTGCTAAAATACAAATCAAAAAAAAAAATATAAAAAAACATTTTTTTTCTATCGGTTTTGTTAGATTTTATATTCTTCCTCATATTTTTGTTTAAAAAAATCGCAATCGGCGTTTATTTATTGGTTTGCGCAAAAGTTGCCGCGTTTACGGATGATGAGAATTAATTTCTGGGTTTTTTTTTTTTTTTTTTACTAGTAATGGCGGCGATCTGAGATTTTTAGTGGTACTGCGATATTGCAGCGGACATGTCGGACCATTTTGACACTTTTTTGGGACCATTGGCATTTATACAGCGATCAGTGCTATAAAAATGCACTGATTACTGTGTAAATGCTATTGGCAGTGAAGGGGTTAACATGCAGGGGGCGCTCTAAGGGTTAACAGTGTTCCCCGGGCGTGTTCTAACTGTGGGGGGACTGCCCTGGCTGGGGAAAGGGGATGATCACAGCTTTCACTTACAGGAAGGCTGTGATCATCGCCCTTCCCCCTTCAACAGAACGGAGGTCTGTGTTTACATACACGGACCTCCGTTCTTTCCGTGCGGGGGAGCCATCGCGGGTAGCCGGCGGCGATCGAGTCCGCCCTACCCGCTCCCTGGCTCCCCCCGAACACAGTGAGCGCGCCTCCGGTGGCGCGCGCATGTTCACAATGCTAGTTATCGCGGCCGCAGTCCTGTGACGGCGGTTCGCGATAACGAACCACCTTGTCGCCGTCACGCTGCGGCGGGCGGTCGGCAAGTGGTTAAAGACGAACACTGTACCCAATATCGGGACAAGGTCATCCAGTGCCCAGGGCAAAGATGCTAAACTGTGCCCCCCCCTCTTCCCTTAGGGTTAGTGTCAGGCAGTGGCGGCTCATGGGTTTTTTGGAAGGGGGGGCGGACTTCCCCCCTGCACTGCCAGCATCGCTCACCTCTCACCCCTTGGTGCTGCGTTAGGTTGGGAGGGGGGGGGGGGGATTTACTGTCGCTTCATTGACAGCAAAAACAACCCCTCCTCCGAAAGGTCCGGCATGTACCGTGGGAGGTCCGGCTGCGTGTCCTACTCCTTGTAGGGCAGACTCGCAGCGGCGGCTGCTGTATCCTCCATTGTGTGTCCTCCTTCGGCAGGCGCAGCGGCGGATCCTGGCACTTTGGCCATTCGGGAAACAGGTCTCACAGATCTGGCTCCTGATTGGCGGAGAGGCACTGTAATGTAGAAATAGCGAAAATTCATCCACTATTGACAGACACCTGGGTGGGATCTGGGCACAATCTCTGCGCCCTGATCCCACCCTATTTTGAAGCCTATTAGAGCCTCCGGCTCTAATCAGGTGCCTAAAAAAATAACACCCCGTCCCACCCCCGCCATAGGAATCCAAGAGTCCGGCGTCCGGGCTTATGGATAGGGGGGAGGTAGCAGGAATGTGGGGGCAGCGCCCATGCGCCCTTAATGCACGGGTTGTCCCTGGTGTCAGGGCGCCCCCATCCCTGCAATAAACCATTGTGCCCAGGGCAGCCACCCCTTCTACCCATCCCCTGCCCTGACTGTACCAGCTAAACAAAAATAGTTTATTCTGGTAAATAATGAGAAAAATTTTCCAGCATGTCCCTTCAGACATTTTTCTCTGAACAGTCGACAAACTGTATACTACGGAAGAGGAAATCAAACGACTGTTAAAAATACAGATATTGTCCTCTGATTTTCTAATAATGGTTACTAGGCTTTAGGCGAGGAACCAAAGCCCCTCATTGTAATTTATGCAGATGAAGTTTTATTCCTGCAAGCATCAATAGAGATGATCAGAGAGGTAGAAAAGTCTTGATCCCTGTGAAGATAAGGTCATTTGTAGCCATGATGATCATAGGGCGGTCAGCAAGTTCCCTGAAGGCTTGGTTACAGCTGTGTCCACTGCAAGCCATTTACATTTATCACTAGTGAAGGGCATAGAATGACCCCAATCTTTATTCATAAGAATGCTCACAGACCACTCCAACGCATCTGAATAAAATAAATATTCTTTCCATTGGGTAACACTGATTTCGGAGACATTTTCATAAATAAGAACTAAAAGGACTATTTGCAGGCCTTATTTAACCACTTCAGCCCTGGAAGGATTTACCCACTTCCTGACCAGGCCATTAATTGCAATACGGCACTGTGCCTCTTTAACTGACAATTGCGCGGTTGTGCGACGCTGCATCCAAACAAAATTGACGTCCGTTTTTCCCCACAAATAGAACTTTCTTTCGGTGGTATTTGATCATTTCTGCGATTTTTGCGCTATAAACAAAAGAAGAGCGACAATTTTGAAAAAAAAAAATAATAGGATTTTATTAAGAACTTACATGACACATGGGTTTATGCACATCCTACTAGGAGTAGACTAGGCAAAAAGAAAAAAAGCAAGCTGACCCCTCCCAGGGGGCCGTCCTCCAGCATATAACCCCCCAGCTCTGGATAGCATATCAGTTCGTAACAAGCCGTACAAACGCAACACAGAGGGGTGGGTGCTGCGTCTGTCAGTGAACTCAGAGAAAAGGATTTTACGGCAAGTTCTTAATAAAATCCCTTTTTCTCTTACGTTCATTGACAGATGCAGCCCTTCATTGACAAGTGGGGATGTCCCAAAGCAGTGTCATTCAAGAGGGGTGGGTAAACAACAACTACTGTACCCAACAGAATCCTCTCAGGAGGCGCCAGCCGCGCCTACACCGCCGCCTGTAAAACTTTATGGCCAAAAGCAGCATCCGCAGATGCTGACACATCAACTTTGTAAAACTTAGCAAACGTGTGCACCGAGGCCCAAATAGCCGCCTTGCACACCTGGGACACCGAAGGCTGGTGTCTGAAAGCCCAGGAAGTACTAACTGCCCTGGTGTAATGAGCCGTGACTGAAAAAGGAGGGACTTTGCCCCGAACAGTATATGCATGGGTCACGGTCTGTCTGATCCAACGGGGAAACAGTAGCCGACGAGACCGCCAACCCTTTGCGCGGACCTTCTGTCAGCACAAAACACATCAGACTTCCGAAAGGAAGCTGTAGCCGCCAAATACACCCGCAAAACCCTCACGACATCCAAAGAATGCAACTCAAATTCCTTGGGATGCGACGGGTGTGGACATAATGAAGGGAGAACAATATCCTCATTAATGTGAAAAGAGGAGACCACCTTCGGTAGAAACGAAGGGGAATGTCGCAAGACCGCCTTGTCCTTATGAAGGACCAAGTAAGGAGACTTACAGGACAAGGCTGCCAACTCAGACACCCGCCTAGCGGATGTAATCGCCACCAAGAAAGCCACTTTTTGCGACAGCAACTGTAAGGGAATATCCCTGATCTTCTCATATGGCTGTTTCTGCAGTACAGAAAGTACCAAATTCAAATCCCACGGCGCCAAAGGCGACCGTATCTGAGGAGCCACATGACGTACACCCTTTACAAATGTACGTATCAACGAATGTGATGCCAAAGGTCATTGAAAGAGAATTGCCAGAGCC
>BLSH010137085.1:835958-849336 GCA_018402905.1 Glandirana rugosa
TCAGTTAGATCTGTTATGTCCCTGCCAGCCCCGCCCCCACACAGTTAGAACACATACAGGGAACACAGTTAACACCTTCACTGCCCCCTGCAGGTTAACCCCTTCCCTGCCAATTGACATTTACACAGTAATCAGTGGACATTTAAATTTCTGATCGCTGTATAAATGGCATTGGTCCCAAAAAGTGTCAAGAATGTCCGACATGTCAGCCATAATATCGCAGTCCCCATAAAAATCGCAGATCGCCGCCATTACTAGTAAAAAATTTTTTTTTTTTGTAGACGCAATACCTTTTGCGCAAACCAATCAACAAATGCCCATTGCGATTTTTTTTTACCAAAAATATGTAGAAGAATATATCTCGGCCAAACCCAATGAATAATTTTTTTTATTTTTTTTTTATTTTGGATATTTATTATAGCAAAAAGTAAAAAATATTGTTCTTTTTTCAAAATCGTTGCTCTTTGTTTGTTTATAGCGCAAAAAATAAAAACCGCAGAGGTGATCAAATACCAGCAAAAGAAAGCTCTATTTGTGGGAAAAAAATGATAAAAATTTTGTTTGGGTACAACGTCGCACGGCCGCGCAATTGTCATTCAAAATGCGACAGCACTGAAAGCCTAAAATTGGGCTGGGCAGGAGGGGGGGTTTAAGTGCCCAGTAAGCAAGTGGTTAAAGCAGGGTTTCTCAACCAGAATTCCTCCAAAGGTTGCTAGGGGTTCCTTGAGCAACGGTCAATTTCTACCTCTCAGATAAATTCCCAATGACACCATTGATCATTTTAGCCATCTGTAAGGGGGTAATTCTTCTCAATGACGACAAGTGTAAGGAGCATTCTTCCCACTGACCATCACACTAATGTATCGTGAGTTGTAGATTTTTCATTTTTAGCAGGGGTTCCCTGAGACCAGAGAATTATTTCAAGGGTTCCTCCGTGTTGAAAAGGTTGAGCAAGGCTGGGTTAAAGAATCATTTTATGCCTGAAAATTACACAAAACACCCAAACATTTTCTGAAAGCAGACATGTATGTCACACGATATTACCGCAAAGGTCTAAGAAACACAAAATTACGGTAAAACACAATAAAGTGAATTTTAGGGCAAACAAACGCAATAAACTACCCACATTTTTGGTAAAATATAAAAGAAGAGGTTGCACCGAGTAATTAACGCCCTATTCTCCTCCATTTAATTATTATTTTCCTGCTATTTTTTTCCACTTCTATGTTATAAACAATTTACAATTGAAACTTTTTTGTTTGCTTTGCTTGTTAATATTTTTATGTTTCACATTAAAAAAAAGCAAATTAAAAAAAATATATATATATATTTATTTCATTTGTAATTAACTTTTGAATGCTTTGTACCATTTGCAGTAGGTATCGGTATTTGGCATCGGTGAGTACTAAAAAAAAAAAAAAGCATCAGTACATAAAAAAAAAAAAATGGGATTGGTGCATCCCTAGTTAATACTAATTACAGACTGCATCGTACAGGTCATTTTTTATTTTGATCATAGGTATATATTAACCTCCTTAGCGGTAATCCTGAGTGTGGCTTGGGGTTAATTTTCACTGCCAAAAGCGGAACCCCTGAGCCACACTCGGGATTGCTTTGCAGGATCCAAGCAAAGCTACTTACCTTGTCCCCGGGATACCGCAATGTCCTCCTGCTGTGTCTTCCGGCGGCATCTTGGCCCGATGCCTCTGTGTGCCGGGCTCCATTTCCTGCGAGCGCCGTGTCGCATGGGGGCGGAGCCCAGCGGCAATTTTAAAAAGTGAAACACACACAACACATACAGTACACTGTAATCTTACAGATTACATTACTGTATGAAATCATTTCACATCCTCTTTGTCCCTAGTGGTTTGCCCAGTGCCCTGAATGCACTTTTATATTATATATGTCATTCTTTCTGCCTGGAAACTTGAGAATGTCCATGGCAACCAAAAAGCATCCCTTTACATCAAAAGTGGTTTTTGATCAGCTAGAAAACAGCGATAATAAATAAGAATCATTTGCAGAATTGAGTGATACTGATTTGTGGGGAAATTTATCATCAGGCACTGAAAGTGAAGACAGCGACAATTCTGCAACGGAGCGAATGTCAGTGTTTTGATTTGATTACATTACTGAATAAATGTTATTATTATTATTATATCATTATTTGTAGTTATTTATTATATTATAATTTATGATTTCATTATTTCAAACTTTATCATGCTCGGGATGTCTACTAAACTCTTATTTGGACAGATTTAAGTGAATTATTCCTAAGAATTACAGGCCTACAATATAAAACGCCAAATCTCCAAGCAAAACAATGTAGCGCTTTCAGACGCAAAAATCTGACATAATCATACCGCCAGGGAGGTTAATAGAAGAATAAAGAGGCCATCTTGGGGTGGCTGTTACCGGACAAGGCTCCCATCCAGGGCCTGTGGCTACCATCACTTGACTTCCAGTAAAGATGCTAATTCCAGGATAGGTACTGTACAGCACTATGGAGTTCATTTACTAAATGCAAATAGGCTGCTCACTTTGCAAGGGAATATTCCCAAAGTGAAAGTGGTGAAAATTCACTTTGCAAAGAATACCCAATAGAGTACCAGGAAAAAGTCAGAAGAGCTTCACCTCATTCTCTTAACTAGTGGTCTCCAAACTGCGGCCCTTTGCTTGCCCCATGAGGCATTATCTCTGCCACTGGCAACAACAACAATAATTCCTGCCACTGACAACAAGGGGGCACAATTCCTGCCACTGAGACCAACAGTGGGGCATAATTCCTACCACTGACACCAACAGCGGGGCACAATTCCTGCCACTGACAGCAACAATGGGGCATAATTCCTGCCGCTGACACCAACAATGGGGCAAAGTTCTTGCCACTGACACCAATAGTGGGGCACAATTTCTGACACCAACAATGGGGCACAATTTCTGCCACTGACACCAATAATAGGGCACAAATTCTGCTACTGACACCAACAATGGGGCATAATTCCTGCCACTGACAACAACGATGGGGCATTATTCCTTTCCCTGACAACAAAAACGAGGAGCTATTTCTCCCAATGACATCAACTATTTCTCCCCCTAAAGCTTAGTACGCACGGGCCAAATTTTGGTCATTTGGCCAGCTTCTTTCAATGGGGCATGACCGAAAAAGGACAGTCGACTGACTCCCTTTCAGGGCTCTCAGCTGTTTAGCGCTGACCAGAACATTCTGGCGGACACAATAGAACAGCAGGGGATATCACTGTACTAACATCACTTAGTTAGTACAATGGCTTCTCCGGAGCTGTCAGGTTTTTTTCGTGCAGCCCTGCTGGGTTGTACAGAAAAAAACTACTAGTGTGTACTATGCATAATACCAAAGATTGAGTATTGCTTACTCCCACTGGGCACAGTCCGGCCCCCCTAAATTATTTTAGACAACTGCTTTTCAATAAATGCTGTGGGATAATGCACTAGGCTGGTGAGCCCTCTTTTGTTCGTGTTTTGTAGGGGCTTCAGGTCATCCCCAGTCCGAGAGGGCAGCAAGGCTTGTGGCTGCGTCCCCATGATATAGAGATCTAATCAATTCCCTTACCTGAGCTTAGGGCAGATGGATTCCAGGAAGAATCATCTGCTCTTACTTAACCACTTAAAGCGGTAGTAAACCCTAAAAGCTATTTTTACCTACAGGTAAGCCTATAATAAGGCTTACCTGTAGGTAAAAAGAATATCTCCTAAACCTGCATGGTTCAGGAGATATTCGCCTTGCATGCAGCCGCTGACATTAGCGGCGCATGCGCTCTGACGATCCGGCCGAGGCGGCCGGCAATTCAGAGCTGGCTGCCGGAGCGAAGAGCTCCCGCGCGCATGCGCGGTAGTGACGTCACGCGGCTCCGGCCACTCACAGCGCCGGAGCCGCGTTCCCGGAAGACAGAAGAGGACAAATATGTCAGCGTCCTTAGCGCTGACTGACTCGGGCATCGGGGGCCTTGTTCTAAGGTAAGTATTTCATAATATGTTAGTATGCGATGCATACTAACATATTATGCGATTGTCTTGCAGGATTTTTTTTTATTTTTTTTTTTGTCAGCGGGTTTACTACCGCTTTAAGGACCGGAAGGATTTACCCCCTTAATGACCAGGCCATTTTTTGCGCTACAGCACTGTGTCACTCTAGCTGACAATTGCGCGGTCGCGTGACGTTGTGCCCAAACAAAATTGTCCTTTTTTACCCCATCAATTATAGTTTTGTTTTGGTGGTATTTGATCACCTCTGCAGTTTTTATTTTTTTTGCGCTATAAACAATATCCAAAAAAAGACTGAGAATTTTGAAAAAAACACCCAATATTTTTTACATTTTGCTATAATACAGATCCAAAAAAAATGTAAAAAAACAAATTTCATCAGTTTAGGCCGATATATATACTTCTACATGTTTTTGGTAAAAACAAAAATCGCAATAAGCGTATAGTGATTGGTTTGCGCAAAAGTTATTGTGTCTACAAACTATGGGAATAGATTTATGGCATTTTTATTTTTTTTACTAGTAATGACGGTGATCTGCGATTTTTAGCAGGACTGCGATATTGCAGCGGACGGATCGGACAGTTTTGACACTTTTTTGGGACCAGCGACATTTATACAGCGATCAGTGCTATAAAAATGCACTGATTACTGTATAAATGGCACTGACAAGGAAGGGGTTAACACTAGGGGGCGATCAAGGGGTCAAATGTGTTCCCTGGGAGATGTTTCTAACTGTATGGGGGCTGGGCTGACTGGGAATACTGAGAGATCGCTGTTCCTATTCACTAGGAACAGGCGATCACTCTGAATGCCCCTGACAGAACGGGGATCTGTTTGTTTACATTGACAGATTCCCTTTCTGGCTCTCTGCGGAGCGATCACGGATGGCTGTCTGACATCGCCACCGCTGGCCACATGCACTAGCTCCAGCGCCGCGGGCGCACCTCCGACCTTGTGTGTGCGCCCACTGTATCTATTGCACAAAGCGCCATACAGCTACGGCGATTCTCACAATAGAGCCGACCTGCCGCAGTATAACTATGGCGGCTGGTCGGCAAGTAGTTAAAGTGGATGTAAACTTGATTCATGAAATCTGAGCTGGGCAAATAGATCTGCAGTGTTTTTTATCTCTCTTCAAAACACTAAGTCCCGTGGCTTTCTCCTGTTCAGTAGCTCTGTTATCAGCCTGATAACTTCTGACAAGTTCTCAGAGCTGGGAGATAAGAGCAGCCTGAAATTTATGTCATGAGAGGTTGCTATAAATAGATTAGCAGAGAGCTTGACTTGTCACAGCAGAGCTCTGCACATTCCTTCCTTCCTCTGCCTATGTGGAGAGAGAGCGTGTGCCAATCAGCTGTCTTGTCTGTACGCCCAGACTTCACACTCAGTGCTGAACGGGATGAGAAAATCTGTAACACAATGTGCACTGTCTAAATAATATATAAAGCTGAAGACAGCAGACATACATGTAAAACTTATGTAGGGGGGTTTGTTTCATCCCTGTGTATCATCTGAGGCTGTTCACTTCACTGGGTATATGGAGGGTTTACATCCACTTTAAGGTGGCCACGGACAGAAATGCTACGTTTTTTTTTAAGTGATTTCTCAGCAAAATAGAACATAGAGACATGGATGGATGGGTGGGTTTGTGTTGAATATTAAAAGCATTTTTGGTTTGTGGTGCTCAGATGCATTGTAGTCCCATTTTAAGTAATTCTTGGGTTAATTCACTAAAGGATTTTGCATGAGGTCACGTGACCCATTTTTCAGAAATAGTCAATTCATCAAAGTAAAATATGGAATGTGAGGTCAACACTGCACATTTGTTAAAAATATGAGTTAAATATTGCAAAAAAATAAAGAAATAAAACATTAACCATGTAGCGACCACCCTATAGCAGTTAACAGGGCAGCTGCTGTGTGCAGGATCACATATATATATATATATATATATATATATATACACGTGATCCTGCACTTCATCCGCCAGCACCCGCCAATTGTTCGCTACAGAGGCAGAGTGGCAGTCTGCCTATGTAGACAAGGCAGATTGACATTCTGTCAGGAGGAAAGACATGTCTTCCCCTAGTAAAAGCATCCCCCCACCCAGTAATAAAACACCAGATAACACACAGTTAACCCTTTGATCGTCCCTGATGTTAACCCCTTCCCTACCAGTTTCATTAGTACAGTTACAGTGCATATTTTTAGCACTGATCTCTGCATTAATGCCACTGGTCCCAACAAAAAGTGTCAAAAGTGTCAGTTAGGTGTCTGATTGTCCGCCACAATATTGCAGTCCTGCTATCAGTTGCTGATCGCCGCCATTACTAGTAAAAAAAATTCACAAATAAATAAATAAAAATATCTCATAGTTTGTAGATGCAATAACTTTTGCACAAACCAATCAATATACATTTATTGGGATTTTTTTTACCAAAAATATGTAGCAGAATACATATTGGCCTAAATTGATGAAGAAATTTGATTTTTTACATTTTTTATTGGATGTGTTTTATAGCAGAAAGTAAAAAATATTGTCAGTCTTTTTTTTGTTTATAGCACAAAAAATAAAAATTGCAGAGGAGATGAAATACTTTGCAATACAAATATTTTATTTGAGTACAGCGCCACACGACCGTGCAATTGTCAAAGTAGCGCAGTGCCATGTTGCAATAAAAAAAAAATGGCCGGGTCAGGAAGGGGGGTAAATCTTCAGGAAGTCAAGTGGTTAAAGTCAATTCACTAAGCCCCCATTCAAACTGGTGCGACTTGTCATGCAATTTCATAGATCAAAGTTCTATGACAAGTCACACCCTATTTCTCGCTGTGGAACCGTTCAAATTGGCGCTACTCCGACTTACACTGACTTTGAAATGGTCCCTGCACTATTTTTTGGTGATTTCATATGCGACTTGCATTGACAATCTGTGTATGAAGTTGCACAGATTTTTAGCAAGCCGCACATGAAATCGCCTTGACCGCGGCTTTGAAATCGAAATTTAAGTAGTGCAATTTCATAGTCACATTCGGTGTGAGCTGGGTGTAAGGGCCGGGGGGGCGACCTGACTTTGGCGCAGCTTTGCTAGGCGATTTGAACGCTACTTCAGCGCGACTTACAACGCGACTTAAAGCAACCTCATGCCAGGCGACTGTGGGAAGTGCTCTGTGGAAGGGAGGGGGGTTGCCTGGGTTAAAATTATTTTCTTTTTCCTGTAAAGTCGCTTCAATATAGATGGGGGATCGGACTTGGAGGCGACTTCTATGGGCACAAGTCGGATAGAAGTCGCCTTGAAGTAGTGCAGGAACCTTTTCTGAAGTCGGAGCGACTTCAGTAGTGTACAAGACGGCTCCCATTCATTTCAATGGGATTTTTGATGTCAAGCGACTTGGGGCGACTTGGGGTGACACAAGTTGGAGCACAAGTTGCTGTAGTGTGAACCGGCCCTTAAGAACACACACATTGGTTATTCATTACCTGCCAGTAGGCAGTCTGTGTTTTAGCAAAGTACAAAGTAACAATGAGGGGAACTCTGCACTGGACAGTAAGTTAAAAGTACAATGTATCAAGGTGGAAATGTTCTGAGCCCAGCAATGAAAATAAATTGTAACATTTCCCCAGAGAGAGATCCTTCTGTGAATGAAAGTACACTAGAATATCTTCAGTTACTTAGACCCCTTTCACACCAAGGCGTTTTTCAGGCGTTTCAGCACATAAAAAGCGCATCAAAAACGCCCCCCATGCATCTCAATGGATGCTTTCACACCGAGGCGTCGCACTTGCTAGGCGTTGCTAAAAGTCCTGCAAGCAACATCTTTTCAGCTTGTTTTGTGCGCTCAAAATAGCGCTTAAAAAAACGCCCATGTCCACTGAAAATAATGGTTAAGCGCTTGAAAAGCGCATGAAATGTGCACTGAGGCTGTGGGGAAGGTCACATGGTCGGAATGCTACAGCAACACGAATTGTCCTCTGGTGGAGTGCATATGTTGGGATGCACCCAATAGCGACGTCTCTGCCTCTGTTTAAGGATATTTTCACCAAAAAAGTAGTGCAAACATCAGGAGCCGCTCATAATACTGCATCTTCAATCTGCACTCTCTCTTTCCCCACGAGATACCAGGAAGTGAACAGGATGTGATGTAGAGGGATGGGGCTGTTAGCCAATGCCAACGATTCAAAAGCGCTTCAATAACGTCATTAGGGGTGCGCTATTTTTAGCGCTAGTGCTTCTAAAGAGTGGCAAAAACGTACACTTAGCTCATGGCGTTTTTACAACGCCTTGGTGTGAAAGGGGTCTTATGGTATGGTATAAGGCCACTTTTACACTGAGGCTCTTCTAAACTGCCAGTAAAACACTGAACGCTTTTGAAGAGCTTTTCAGGCGCTTTTGAAGAGCTTTCCATTCATTTCAAGGGAGAGGGGCGTTTTTTTCACTGCCCCAGTGTGAAAGCATTCATTGATTTTAATGGAAATAGATTTTCGTGAGTTTTTCAGGTGCTTTTTTTTAACCGTGAAAGCGCCTGAAAAGCGCCTCAGTGTGAAAGGGGTCTGATGGTCCTCATGTGCTGAATCTGTCCCAATGGGATAAGAACTTCCAGGTCTGGTCATCTTGGGGGATCGGTCTGAATCTGAGCGAATGCCGCGGGACACAGTGCGTTCCCTGGATACACAAGACCGCATATCGCTTCTAAAGTACATCAATCCATACTACCAATAATATTCTATCCCATGTGCCCTGGTGGTACTCCATGACTTGATATAATAATATTCTATAACATGTGCCCTGGTGGTACTCCATGACCTGATATAATAATATTCTATTCCATGTGCCCTGGTGGTACTCCATGACCTGATATAATAATATTCTATCCCACGTGCCCTGGTGGTACTCCATGACCTGATATAATAATATTCTATCCCACGTGCCCTGGTGGTACTCCATGACCTGATATAATAACATTCTATTCCATGTGCCCTGGTGGTACTCCATGACCTGATATAATAATATTCTATTCCATGTGCCCTGGTGGTACTTCATGACCTGATATAATAATATTCTATTCCATGTGCCCTGGTGGTACTCCATGACCTGATATAATAATATTCTATCCCACGTGCCCTGGTGGTACTCCATGACCTGATATAATAATATTCTATCCCACATGCCCTGGTGGTACTCCATGACCTGATATAATAATATTCTATTCCATGTGTCCTGGTGGTACTCCATGACCTGATATAATAATATTCTATTCCATGTGCCCTGGTGGTACTCCATGACCTGATATAGTGCTGAAGATGTCTACTTAGGAAATAGAGAGAAATGACCCCCAGAGGGATTGTTACAGGTGGGTACTCAGACAAGTGATGCTAAAAATGATAAAACATACAAAATGTATTGGTATACAGTAAAAGACCAGTATAGTCTAGCATTATAAAATACGGGTAAGAAACATATAACATGTCATAGCAATACTATGATACGCAAAGGAGGGTTTCAGGTGAAGAGCCAACTAGCGGTTGCAGTATGTTCCCAACATGTTTCGAAAAGAGGGGATTGTGCTATATCTTCTTCAGGGGAAATAATGTACTGCAGACAGCTATGTTTCCGAGAGTTGTAGAGAGGATAAAAAAAAACAAAAGAAAATGGATCTATTAACATCGGTGT
Organism: Glandirana rugosa; assembly: GCA_018402905.1. Taxonomy (NCBI): domain Eukaryota; kingdom Metazoa; phylum Chordata; class Amphibia; order Anura; family Ranidae; genus Glandirana; species Glandirana rugosa. The sequence goes on from BLSH010137085.1 coordinate 845,652, forward strand.
CATCCAAAAGTAGTGGCTGCCCAGGACTCAGGAACAAGGAGGACCAGCCATGTTGTAGGCATGGAGCACTCACAAGGACCAAAATAAATTGGGAGAGAAGTCCTGTATTGGCAGATCTAGGGCTCATATGGTGGAGTGCCCATAGGTACGAATGGGCATCTGGATGCCGGTGACCGGAGATGTCTACTTAGGCCTAGCAAGTGTCAAGTCTACCATGCCAAAGTGATGACATGAAGATACAGCAGATGTACTGGGATAGACATACAAGGAACACAGACCACAATACATATCCTCAACCTCCATGCAATGAACATGCTGGGCCTCATCTACTTAAAGCACACCTCCACTCCCAAAATGTTCCCGTCCAACCTGCACCTCCCTTCCCAATGGGAAATGCTCCCAACTGCCATTGACACATAGCTGAGAATGATAAATCCTTGATCCTGCAGCCTCCTGGGATAGCACGTGACATCACCAGGGGCACAGAGCAGCCAGAGGGCAGGCGCGACTCCTGTCACCCAGAGCCCCCAAAGGGCAGCAAGCTCTGACTATACATTCCCTGTATAACCAATGTTATATCTACGAATACTATGGAATATGAGCACCTACCTAATCTATCCAATTCATTTATATCCAATCAGACAGGCCTGTACATTAGTTAGTAGATCTAAAGGAATTGAACAACCAGACTGTAGTGTGTATGGTGAGCTTAAACAGGACCAAGGTGGTGCAGATCACGCAGGAAGAGCGATTTTCGATTTATCGTTCGTTCGATAAATTTCCAGACTTGTCCTTGGTTTTTTTTGCTAAAAAAGTCCCAACCGATTACCAATTTGTGCTCATTAACTGGCCGAAAAACGAACGAACTGTCCAAATGACCGATTTTCGGCTGTTTTTTGGTATAATGTATGGCCAGCATACGTCTGCATTCACATCTGAACGTGCATTCTGCGTGTGTTATTTGTTCGGGTTTCTATGCGTTTTCATGTTATACCCATTCCATAGAACAGGATACCCTACACTTGACAAATGCACCAAAGAAGTGCATTTACCTTTTTTGGTATTGAGCTCAGCATTTCTTTAACCGCACGTTTTGGCGCGTTTGACATATGTCTTGGGTGCCATTAACAATGAATGGCACCGCACGCATGGCACACGCTTACATGCATTCTGAGAACGTGAGCAAATGTGAATGCAGCCTAAGTGTCAAGGCTAAAGCTCACCACACATGTTACCATCTGATTGCACAATCTTTTCGATCTACCATCAACTATGTAGTGCAAGGGCCATAGGTGTGCAGCCTATTGTATTAGGGTTTCTCTGTATCCTCAGCTGCACTGCACAGTGAATTAAGTGCTCTGTGCTGAGCGGATTCCTGTTCATTCACAAATGGAAGCATAGTAAACACAGTTTACTATGATTTGGGTATCAATGAACACAGTGAGTCAGTGTGCTCACTGTTTCATTTAGAAAAGGAAGGGGCCAGTAAATGACATATTAACTAGCCCCTTTTCCCACTCTCTACCCTGGGAGCGCAACATGGGGGTTACCAGGCAATATGGGGAATCGGCACAGAATGCAGTGATTAGGGTGTGCCCAGGCACACCCCCTGCGCACGCCTATGTTAGGATAGAATGTTAGGACAGCATAGGTATATCCTCATATATTATTTATGCAAATCTAAAGATAATTGTACAAAGATTGTACACTCAGATTGTAATGATTCCTTCTGTATTGTAGTGTAACTGTACTGTTTGCCCTCACGTTGTAAAGCACTGCACAAACTGTTGGCGCTATATAAATCCTGTATAATAATAATGTGTACAGTGCCTCAAAGGATGCTGTTCTTTCCCAAAGTGACCAATCAGGCACTGCCATTTTAAAAGTCAAAATCTGGCGTTTGTTGCTGACATTCTGCTGACACTTATACAATTGGCACCCCATGGTCACCGGGCGTGATGCCATATACACCGTATTATCAGTGCAGGGCGTCCAGTGCTACAATAACACTGATGGACTCCACCATTCCCATGGTCAGGATGTCTCCTCTCACTGGGATGACAGTGCCAACTTCCACAATGACACCATGACTGCCGGTGACAATGACAGGGGCCATCCCCAGGTGACATTACAATGTGACCTCCATCTACAATGGTGTTATGATGAAGCCCACAGGGGTCCCTTTGTAGTGATCGGTGATGTCCACTATGGTAACTGTACATGACAGCAACAATGGTGACAGTGCAAAAAACAAGTGTCTACCATGACAATCCTGACTGTGACAACTGTGTTCAGCAATGACACCCGCCGGGTCACATGGGTGGCCCCAATATCACACCCACACTGGTCACCCTAATATGATGAATGGGTGGGGCAGTCACCCTGATATTAGTGGATGTGATCACCTGATCAATGACCCTGAGAGCTACAGGTACAGACTATGACAGATGCATGGTGATGATATTAATAATAATAATGATACAAATAATAATAGTAATAATAATAAAAAAAACTTGTAAGTTAGTTTTTGTTACAGCTGTGTGAATGAGGCCTTGAACTGATGGGACTCCATGGTTCCCATGGCCATGACCACACCAGGATGACAGTGCCAACTTACACAATGATGCCCTATTACTCTGCACACCATGATACCATGACAATGACAAGTGTCACCCCGAGGTGACATTACAGAGTAACCCCCATCTATAATGTGTTATGATGAAGCCCCTTGTAGTAAATGACACCTAACACGGCCCGGTCTGTAACTGTACATGACAGCAGCAAAGGTGGCAGTGCAAAAAACAAGTGCCCACCATGACAATCCTGACTGTGATCAGCGCTGACACCCGCGGGGTCACATAGGTGGCCCCAATAAGACACCCACACTGGTCACCCTGATATGATGATCACCTGATCAATGACCCGGAGAGCTGCAATCACAGACTATGACAGGTGCATGATGATGATGATGTTAATAATAATAATAATAATAATAATAATATGAAAATAGCAAGAATGGCAATACCAATAATAATATATTAAAAAAGATTGTAATTGCATTTTTTTTTTTGTTTTACAGCCTTGTGAATGAGGCCTCAAACTGACGGACTCCACCATTCATGGTCAGGATGTCTCACCACAACGGGATGACAGTGCCAACTTCCTCAATGACACCATGTGCTGTGACTGAGCACACCATGACACCATGACTGCCGGTGACAGGGGCCATCCCGAGGTGACATTACAATGTGACCCCCATCTCCAATGGTGTTATGATGAAGCCCACAGGGGTCCCTTTGTAGTGATAACCGCCAGTAACTGTACATGACGGCAACAATGGTGGCAGTGCAAAAAAACAAGTGTCTACCATGACAATCCTGACTGTGATCAGCGCTGACACCCCCAGTGGTCACCCTAATATGATGAATGGATGGGGCAGTCACCCTGATTTTATGGATGTGATCACCTGATCAATGACCCTGAGAGCTGCAATCACAGACTATGACAGGTGCATGGTGATGATAATAATAATAGGGATGATGGTGATGATAATAAGGATGACGATGATTCTGATCATGACATGGTACTTGGACATTGATCCATCACAGAGTATGATGATGATGATATTGGGGGTGATGATGATAATATTGGGGTGATGATGATATTGGGGGTGATGATATTGGGG
>BLSH010137085.1:857983-870661 GCA_018402905.1 Glandirana rugosa
AAGGTGTGTCACATCACACAAAAAACCCTCATTTTCAACCTCGTTACATCGGGTTACGTTAAAAGTCGGTAGGTAAGATTATGTTAACATTGAAGGGTTTCTTTAGGAAAAGTACAACTCTACTTTACATAGAAAGAGAGTTTCTTTAACAGGAACGTTTTTACAACGTTAAAACTAGTAGATAAAACAAAAGTTCTTACGATCTTACACATAGAAATGTACAAAACCATTTTATAAAAAAGAGACAGTGAAAGTGAACAACTATAGATAGATTGTTTTTATAAAGGGGTTTGAGTGTGTTCGTTTGTTATGGTAACGAATACCTTTAAAATTTAATCGGGCGCGCGGGAACCGCGATTCTGGGAGGACATCAATAGACGTCCTCCCAGAATTAAGCAACCGCCCTGTAGACGTCAATTGTCTATGGGGCGGTTGTTAAGCGGTTAAATTGCAGGGTAACAAAGAGTAACAAAGATGAAGTATATCCCATGAAGTATATCCCATCAAGGTTTACTTCCTCTTTACGATCATTTGGAAAGAATAAAAAATAACAAAATGGGACTAATTTAAAATTTCCATAAGCAATGGTATTGTTTGCTTGTGTGAGTTTGGGGAAATATTTTTGTTAGATAGATATCAACAAGTGAAAGTGACAGAGAAAAAATATTTTACCAAAACATGTAAAGATACACATTCTAGCATTCTTGAAAACAAAATAGATGATCAAAATTGCAACATTTTTGCAAGGACAATTTCTTTGAGAGAAAGATACATTTCATCTCAACATGAAAAGGATTTCTTTGGGAAGTTACAATTGTATTAGAATGGATGGCTGAAAATTGCATTGGGCTACATTGCTCCAACTTTTACTCCCAAAAAACACACTACACTGTGTGGAACTCAGCTAACAATAGCGCCTGCCGGCCGCTCCTGATTTACATAACCATAGCGCCTGCCACCCGCGATTTACATAACAATAGTGCCTGCCGCCCACCCGCGATTTACATAACAATAGGCCTGTCGTCCGCGATTTACATAACAATAATGCCTTCCGGTCACCCTTAATTTGCATAACAATAGCGTCTGCCATCCGGGATTTACACATAACAATGGTGTACACACACAGAGCTAAATAGCATTAATGACTCACTGGCATGGGCCTATCTTGAGGTAGGGGCCTGGAGCTGCAGCTCCAATAGCCCCTACGTTAATCCGGCCCTGCTTTTAACCCCCAAGAGGGGTTAACAAGGGGTTAAAAGCGGCACTGCACAGCGCAACCGAGGCGATGTTTAGCTGCTTCGGAAGCGCCGCCCATTGATTTCAATGGAGGGGGTGTTGGAGGAGCGCTATATACACCGTTCACCGCACCGCCCCAAAGATGCTGCTTGCAAGACTTTTTTTCTTGTCCTGCAAGCGCACCGCCCCAGTGTGAATGCACTCAGGCTTTTACACTGGGGAGAATGGGAGGGGGGGTTCAGGTGCTGAACAAGCGCTATTTTTAGCACTACAGCGCCTGAAAAATGTCCCAGTGTGAAAGGGGTCTTAACATGGTTTTCTATGGATGTAGTCCATATCTGTGCGTTTTGCGGCTTTGCGTTTTTTGGAAAGAGTTGGGGACTTTTTTTTCCCACTGCAGTTTGCATTTTGCATGCAATATACTTCGATGGAGCTGCACTAGAAACGCAAATGTGTTTTTTTATGCGTTTTAACCACAATTTTGCCACGATTTGCATTTTGTGTTTTTAAATCTGCCCTCCCCCCAAAAAAAACCCATAAAACCGCAAAACAGAAAATTGCAGTAAAAATGCGGTTAAAAAATACAGGGAGAAAAGCAGAAAGCGCAGCCGCATAGGTGTGAACCTAGACTAAATGCACATGTGGATCCGCACACTGAACCAGGGAATTGTTAGGACCACAAGTATTAGGAAGTGGTCCCCTGGGATTGCGAGCCCCTGGTACCTCTTGCTAGGTTAACCACTTCAATACTGGACACTTTCACCTCCTTCCTGCCCAGGCCAATTTTCAGCTTTCAGCGCTGTCACACTTTGAATTAGAAATGTGAGGTTTGTTTAGTTCCGAATCGCAATTCAATTACAATAGTAACAATTTTAAATTAATCCGAAATAACAAAACTAAATTTGGCTGAAACTGAAAACAAGAATAGAATAAAATTTAATAGAAAATGAAGGAATAGAATAGAATGCAGTACAGTAAAAGAGAATATAATATAAAATAAAAGAATAGAATAAAATAGAATAGAAAATAAAAGAATAGAATAGAGTAGAATAGAAAAGGATTGAGTAAAACAGAACAGAATAGAATAGAAGATAAAATAATAGAATAAAATAGTATAGAAAATAAGGGAATAAAATATAAAAGAATAGAAAAAAACAATAGATAAGAATAGAGTAGAAAGAATATAAACATCTTTTGAATTTCAAATAGAATAAATTTGAATTCAAATAAAATAGATTAGAATAGAATAGAAAATGAGAATAAAATAGAATAGAAAATAACAGAATAAAAAAAACAATAGAATAGAATAAAATAAATTAGAAAGAATATAACTGTCTTCTGAAATTTGAATTTCGAATAGAATGAATTTGAATTCAAATAGAATAGAGTAGAATAGAATAGAAAATAATAAAATAGAATACAATAGAAAAGAATACAATACAATAGAAAATAAAAATAGAATAGAATTCAATAGAATAGAATAAATTAAAAAGAATATAACTGTCAAATTCGAATGCCAATTCAAAGTCAATTCAAATTTTTCGAATTCAGACGAATTTCAACTCAGAAAATTCTAATGGAATTTGAAAACAAATAAATGAAATGAAACAAATTCCCGAAAACTAATTTAACCACTTAAGGACTGAGCCTCTTTTTGAGATTCGGTGTTTACAAGTTAAAATCAGTATTTTTTGCTATAAAATTACTTTGAACCCGCAAACATTATATATATTTTTTTCTATCACCCTAGAGAATAAAATGGTGGTCTTGCAATACTTTATGTCACACCGTATTTGCACATCGGTCTTACAAGCACGAATTTGTTGGAAAAATTCACCTTTTTTAATTAAAAAATAAGACAACAGTAAAGTTAGCCTATTTTTTTTCCATATTGTGAAAGATAATGTTACGCCAAGTAAATTGATACCCAACATGTCATGCTTCAAAATTGCGTCTGCTTGTGGAATGGCGACAAACTTTGGCACTTAAAAAATCTCTATCAGTGACATTTAAAAACTTCTACAGGTTACCAGTTTAGAGTTACAGAGGAGGTCTAGTGCTAGAATTATTGCTCTCACTCTAATGATCGCGGTGATACCTCACATGTGTGGTTTGAACACCATTTTCATATGCGGGCGCGACTTCCATATGCGTTCACTTCTGCGCGTGAGCTCGGTGGGACGGGGATTTTCATTTTTTTCTCTCATTTATTTAACTTTTTACTTTTTATTTTTTATTTTTACACTGTCCATTTAAAAAAAAATGGGTCACTTTTAATCCTATTATAGAAAAAAAGCATGACAGGATCTCTTAACCACTTTGCCTGGGTTGTCGTCAATTGACATCATCGGCTTTCAGAGCAGGTGTCGGCATCATTAAGATATCATTTTTTTCAGCGGGCAATTCCCATCACCGTAAGAATGATCATAGCGGCACTGCAACCGCTTGATCGTTCTTACAGGCGATGGGAGGGGATCCCCCCTTCCCGTCACCCTCCGGTGCTTTTCCTGACTCACCTGAGCGATCAGTGAACAGGAGAAGGAATCGGCTGCCGCCGGAAGGAAGTACCAGAAATTTCCGAGGGACAGATGGTCCCCGGTCATCTCTATGGCTCTCGGAGGCCCGGGCACATGTTATGACGTCACGTCCGGGTCACCGGATGTAAACAAATTTCGTGAACTCGGCTGGAAAGGCTGGGATCATTCATTTTATTACTGATCTCAGCCTTTCCAGCCTGTAGGAGAGATGCAGAGTCTTATAGACCTCGCATCTCTCCATAAAGAGGACCTGTCACCAACTACTCCCATTACAAGGGTTGTTTACATTCCTTGTAATAGGAATAAAAGTGATAAAAAAAATAAAATAAAGAGAAAGTGTAAAAAAAAAAAAGTAAAATAAGGAATAAAAAAAAAAAAAAATTTAAAGCACCCCCGTGAGCTCGTGAACAGAAGCGAAACCATACATAAGTCACGCCCGCATATGTAAACGGTGCTCTAAACACACATGTGAGGTATCGCCACGTGCGTTAGTGGGAGAGGAATAGTTCTAACCAAAGACCTCCTCAGTAACTCTAAACAGGTAACCTGTAAAAAATTTTAAAGCATCGCCTATGGAGATTTTTAAGTACCAAAGTTCGTCGTTATTCCATGAGTGTGCGCAATTATAAAATGTGACATGTTAGGTATCCATTTACTCGGCGTAACATTATCGTTCACATTATAAAAAAAATTGGGCTAACTTTACTGTTTTATTTCTTTTAATTCAGAAAAGTGTTTTTTTCCGCTGATGACGTCAGCGCGCTGTTGACGAAACGCTACGTTGGGTGTTCGATTACGATACGTCATTTCCACTCTTTGGAACATAGGAGGAGCGCTCCCAAGGCGTCCCCTACTTCCTGGTACTTTGCAACTTTTTGTGTGATGTTTTAAAATGCTTTTAATTAAAATAAACCAAGACGTTCTTCACCATTGGAGCTTCCTCTCTTTCCTCACACATAACCTTGTGATCCATGGAGAATTGGTGACCCCTCCTAGGTTCCAAGCAGGCTGTATGCTGCCACTGGAGGATCTTTTCACAGGCGTCTATGATCTCTGTATTAGGAATCATCACTTTCTGGTGAGTAGGGTGTGTGGCTGGTGATGGTGGAGGTTTGATGTCACCCCTATGCCCTGCAGATTTGCACCATGAACTGATATATCTTCACAAATGAACTGTTTATTTATTAGATATTCACCATTTACATGAATTTTACTTGGATGTTTCACATTCATTTGCCATGTTATTTTAGCACTCCGACCTCTGTAGGTCATTTTGAATAATGCACTTGATGTTATGAATTATGCACTTTATGTATTGAATTTGCACCTTTGATGCACTGCACTTTAATGAGATTGTATATTTAATTATTTTTGTGGGAGCGCAGTATAATCCATATCTTTCACGTCACTCATTACAAGACACCACTGTATTTCATTCGGGTGTGCGGGTCTAGGAACTCTTTTCAGTTCTACTTTTTTCACATATCTGCTACCATAATAACAGTATTCAACAGCAAAGTACTGCCGTATAATGACGACGGGCGGTCCGGAAGTGGTTAACTAAAGGGCTCATTCATCTATGGGGGGGCATTTATCAACACTGAAGCAGACAGAATGTGGAGCAGCTGTGCATGGCAACCAATCAGTTTCTATCTACTGCTTCAGTTAGAGCCGGTTCACACTACAGCGACTTGGGATCTGACTTGTGTCGCCCCAAGTCGCTTGACAGAAGAAATCCCATTGAAGTGAATGGGAGCCGTCTTAATGTACACTACTGAAGTCGCACTGACTTCATAAAAGGCTCCTGTACTACTTTAAGACGACGTCTATCCGACTTGTGCCCATAGAATTCAATGGAAGTCGTCTCCAAGTTGGATCCCCATCTATATTGAGTGCTAGTTCACACCAGGTGCATTTCCGTGCACTTTTTTTCTGCACTAAAAATGCATGCACAGTGTTTTCCATGTATTCCAATGGCTCTAGTTCACACCAGTGCAGTCCGTTTCCGGTCAGTTTCTGGTGCAGAAAAAATGTAGAACATATAGTGCAGTCAGTTTCTGGTCAGTGTCCGGTCAGTTTCTGGTGCAGAAAAAATGTAGAGCATGCTGCACCGGAAACTGACTGCACTGGTGTGAACTAGAGCCATTGGAATACATGGAAAACACCGTGCATGCATTTTAGTGCAGAAAAAAAGCTCACGGAACTGCATCTGGTGTGAACTAGCACTAGCGACTTTACAAGAAAAAGAAAATAATTTACCCAGGTAAAAGGAATGATGTTAGAAAAGATTTATTCTCTGGCAAAGTCGCCTGGCATGGAGGTCGCTTTGAGTCACATTATAAATCGCCCAAAGTCATGCAAAGTCGCACTGAAGTCACGTTCAAATCGTCTATGAAGTCGTACCTGAAGTTGGATCGCCCCTATGTAAACCGAGTCTTAAAGTGGCTGTAAACCCTTACATATACACCATAAAGTGACTGGCCTCAGGTGATACACAGAGATAAAACAAATCCTCCTACATAAGTTGTACCTGCTTACAGTATCTGCAGCCTTCTCTTCTCCCATCCGTTAAAAGTGCTGAATTTATAAAGCTTGTCTGAGCTGTCAGAAAAAAGGGGGTGGTGAGCTGACAATATGCTCTGCAGAGCTCAGAGATGAGAGCTCTGAGAGCTGATTGGAGGGAAGGGACATACCCCCATTCACACAGCACACAAGAACAGAGCTGAGGCCATCAATCAGCTGGAGATCCCTCTCCTGTCACCTTTTTTCATTGCACTCGCACGGCATCCATGCGATCTGCTGCGGGTGTCAATGTTAGATTAACGACACCCTGAAACAGATTGCAAAATGCAGTGCAATTGCCAGAATTGCATCGCATGGGTGTGAACACCTTTACACAATGTATGGCTCAAGTCGCACCGCACAGACATCGCATGTGATGTGCAAAGGAATGCGGTGCGATTCCTGTGCGAATCACATGCAGTGTTTTCCACGCACCAGTATGAATCTATGCTAAAGGCTAACTCCACCTTTTAAACATGTTACATATTACACCCATATTCTCCCCCGCCATGCGAGGCCCCACCCACACATCTGAATCATTTATTCACAGTGATCTGTAAATGAATGAACTACCACCACAGCAGACAGGCTTGTGCTTCTCAGTAGCATACTGCAGGGCACTCATAGTCCATTGACACTCCCTCCAGCTCTCCAACTGAAAGCCCATACCTCGGTAAGGACAGACAATTGGAGGAAGAGTCTGCAGGAGCCTGACATTGCACCTGTGATCCAGTGATCATGAGTGCAATACTTTGCAGACTCCTGTATAAAGCAAAATAAATGCACATTTTTTTCCCTACAAAAATAGATTACATATAGTTAGTAAGGTTGAATAAAGACATTGGCCCATCCAGATCAACCTGAGATTGTATGTGTGTGCGTTTATGTCACTAACATTTATAATATCCCTGTACACTGTGTTTGCTATGAAACACATCTAAATGTTTTTTGAATTTCTTTACACTCTCCACTGACACCACCAACTGTGGAAGAGAGTTCCACATTCTTACGCTCTAATAATAAAGAAACCCTTAAAGTGTTACTAAACCCAGGAGCTTACATTCGCTATAGCTGGTCTCCCACAGTACACAGAACATGGAAGTGTAATCGTTTTAGGAAATATAAACTGCTAAATACCTTTTCTCATCAGCAGTAGTTACCAGTGTTGTGACTTCTATCAGTGTTTGGTTAAAGCTTGTAGGTCGAGTTTTCATTTTTTCCTGACCCTCTGTCTGGACAGTGCTGATTGGCCCTGTGTTGATCACATGCACTCTCCCAAGAAGAAAAAAAACTCTCTAGCAATACACACCAAACTGAGCAAGGCTCTGTACTATCAGGAAATGGTCTGGAGTCACTGGAAGAAAAGGAGGATCAGAGACGACAGCCTTATGCATAATTCAGAGGATTAACCTCTTAGGTTCCACAGTGAGTATAACAAGCATACTTTACTGCATATATACACTGGTTTTACTGTTGTGGGTTTAGTAACACTTTAACTTCTTCATATCCACGTGATAGCCGAATGACAGCTACAGCGCAGATCTACTTTGTGGGGATGCGCACCACGCTCTCTGTGATCACCAAGTCTATGAGACTCAGCTGATCACAGATCGGAGTAAGGTGCCGGTCCTGGCCACTTACCACATGATCAGCTGTCAGCCAATGATGGCTGATCACGTGATGTAAACAAAAGTTCGTGATCTTTTTTTTCCCCTCGCGCTGACAGTGTGAAGGGAAAAAAAAGCAGATCACCTCCGGCTTCTGTCAGAGGGATATTGGTCCCTCGCACAGAGAGCCGCGGATGTCTGTCTGTGACACCAGTGCCCCCTGCTAGTGCCACCTATCATTTCCTACCAGTGCCACCTACTAGTACCTCATCATCAGTTCCACCAATCAGTGCTGCCTATCAATGTCACCTAGCAGTGCCCATCAGTGCCACCTATCAGTGTCGCTTATCAGTGCCACCTATCATTGCCATTCAGTGCCACCTATCAGTGCCCATCAGTGCCCCCTCTCAGGCCCATCAGTGCCACCTCGTCAGTGCCCATCAGTGCCACCTACCAGTGCCCATCAGTGCCGCCTTATCAGTGCCCATCAGTGCAGCCTATCAGTGCCCATCAGTGCAGCCTATCAGTGCAGCCTATCAGTGCCCATCACTGCAGCCTCATCAGCTCACATCAATGAAGGAGAAAAATGACCTGTTTTAAAAAATTTATAACAAACTATGCCGCTGTTTTGTTTTGTCGGTCTTTTTTTTGTTTTTTTAGCAAAAAATAAAAACCCAGCAGTGATTAAATACCACCAAAAGAAACCTCTATTTGTGTGGGAAAAAATGATAAAAATGTTTATTTGGGTACAGTGTTGCATGACTGCACAGTTGTCATTGAAAATGTGACAATGCTAAAAGATGAAAATTGGTCTGGGTGGGGGGGGGGGTTTAAGTGCCCACTAAGCAAGTGGTTAAGTCATTTAAAGAGAAGTATGGCCCAAGCTTTCTTTTGTCAGACTTCTCTTCTGGGTCACAGAGCTACACTTACTTTTGCTCTCCTGTGACCCAGAATCAGCTGATAGCAGGCTATTGCCCACTATCGGCTGACATCACCAAGCCCCTCCAGGCTCTGCAAGATTCCCGACCATAGTGTCAGAATCCACCCAGCTGCCAGATTGACAGATGGCTCTGCCTCTCAGCATGTGGTTGAAAGCTGGAGACAGCTGATCCCGCCCCCTCCCCAGCCCAGTGCTCTAGTGAATGCTGGAGGAGCAGACCGGAGAGAGGTGACTGACAGTTATCATTCTCCACTCGGAGCACATTGAGAGCTGAGCGATCAGGCGTTATGATATTGCTCAGTTCTTGAGGTTAGAGCTGATGTGTGGACAGCTGCAGCATAGAGGAGTGCATGTGTGTTTGCTTTTTTATTAATCCCAAACTTCTCCTTTAAAAGATTCATGGTCACAAGAGAGCACAAGTAAGTGCAGTCCTGTGACCCAGAAGAGAAGTATGACAAAAATGGTTTGGCTATACTTCTCTTTTAAAGGCTATCTATATTTCATAAAAGCAATGGTTTGTTTGTTTTAAAGCATATTTATAGTCAAAATGTAAAATTGTATATTTCCACATTGTATTTGCAAGTATTTCTAGTCTATTCCTATTACTATGAATGATCTTGAAGAATGTAAATGTAGGTAGGCACTGCTGTGTAACATATTTCACAGAGCCTGCCTTCTGAACTACAGAGGTGCTGAGAGGTGTTTCAGAAGGCGGAGTCAGTACAGGAATCACTGCTTGCAGGCAGCAAAGTACCATGGGATATGGAGTCCTTAGAAATGGAACATTAAAGCGGAGTTCCACCCTATTAAAAGTCAGCTGCTACAAAAAGTGTAGCTGCTGACTTTTAATAATCAGACACTCACCTGTCCCACACTCCAGCGATGCGGCCACCCGGCACTTCGGTCTTCTCCCCTTCCTCTGTGTGGCGCCAGCATCATAAGTGTGCGCTGCGCTGCGTGCTGTGAATGGTCGGTGTATCTTCTGGGACCTGTGATGTATCCCAGAAGATCACCGGGAGGGAGGGGGGAGAGGTGAACTTCCTTCCGGCTCCGCGGAGCCAGGAGAGGAAGTGGCCCCCCCCAAAAAAATGACATGCCAATTGTGGTATATCAGGGGGTCACCAACACTTAAAGCTTTTGGGTGGAACCCTGCTTTAACAGCAGAGGAGAAGCTGCAAAGCAGGGAATCCAGGAAGTTATGGAAAGAGATGGCCAGCAGGCAGACAGGCAGCATGGAGAAAGGAGATTTTTCAAGTAAGCAAATACTGGATTGTCAAAAATATGTATTGTTTGTATTGCTATTACAATCCTGATCTTCTAAAATAAAAATGAATGCTGTGACTATAGATCTTATTTAACCTATCACAGAAAACATTACCTAGTTTAAAAGAGAGAGAAATCAACATACTAGATGGATGTGTTAAATCAAAATGACAATATAAATATGCTACAATAAATGAGACTTCAACCTGTTTTATGTAAAGTGCAGTTTCCACAGGCCCCATTCTGTTTGATGGGCACACCTGCAGTTTGCAGACTCTGATATCTGCTGAAATGAAGCCATTCTTTTTGATTCCAATCATCACATTGCCTAACTTTCAGGAAGCAAGTAGTAGCCATTATCTAAAATAAACACTGTCATTTTGGATACACTTTTGTGTGCACATTGCATTAAAGCTAAAGGTCTGCTATAAGCATTTTTTATTTTTTTCAATGGACAAGGATTTTGCTTCCTGAAAACTTTTGGACATATCTTACAGATTTCTGGCTGGTAATAAATGATCTGTAATTTAACCTATCACATACCATTTTATAGAAATCTCTTTTAACAATTTCAGTCTCTCTCTGTGTATATATATGTAGCGCCCCCCGGTAAGTGGGAGCTAGTGTGATTCGATTTTTGGTAGGTGAGGAAAATTTAGGCAGGCCTGACTGGTTTTCAGGCCTGATTGCTTTTGTTTCTGGGCTGGGAGTGGCCCAGGTAGGATTGAGTGATTCACAGATGAGGTCACCAGGACCTCCCACTTCTTTCTAGAAACTGGGGGAAGGTTTCTGGACAGAGAGCTGGGAGAGAGGTGTGGCCATCTGGAGTATTCTAGGGAGCCCCGTCCAATCCCGAATCTGGATCGGCAGGGGGCAGGCTTCCCTAAATACTCAGAGTCAGCCCAATCAGGGAGGACTACGGTTGTGAGAGCTGGAGCTAGAATGTAGCTGAGGTTGCGGAGCCCCAGTCTGGGGGAGGGAGGTGACCTTGAGGCCTGGGCTCGGGTACAGCCAGGAGAAGAGGAGAGAGATCCTGGAGCAGCACAAGGGAGCATGAGAGCAACAGACAGCACTACTGGAGAAGCTCAGTCAGGAGTCCACCGGGTGGTCGGTGAGTGACACACACCATGGGAAGCTGTAGAGGCATGCCGGAGCGGATTGGGGTGAGAGACACTCTGGGAAGGATGCAGAAGTCAGTAAGGGACTGTGGTGTCGTGGTGGCAGTGGAGAAGGCCAATGCAGCTGGAGTGGCTGACAGGGCCTGGAGCAAGAGGATGGGCTGAGAGAGTAGTAGTCCATTGGGTCTGCTAGCACATCAGTGTACCTACACACTAATGGATCAACTGTCCCTACCTGTAATGGGTGGTTCTGAGGCCCTGCATACAGCAATGCAGGCCTCACCATGTGCTAGCCAGGCTGAAGAAATGGAGAAGGCCTAGTTCCTACTTCCTTCTGGGCCTGAAACAAGTAATGTGCAGGAGAGAGGAACTGGAGAAGCAAGTAATGTGCTGGAGGAAAAAGTGTAACTGGAGCAAGTGAAGTACTGGTGGACAAGAGGAGATGTATATACGGAGCTGTATATAGTGGTCCTGTGCATGTTTGCAACTAATTCTATGGGCATACCATAACACCCCTAATGCCCATCCAAGTTCAATCCCCTAATAAAGCGAACAAAAACAAAGTACCAGCCTGTTCTGTGACTCTGGGTGCGGTATGGATGTGATTGAGGGCAGTGTGAGCAGATGGACTACAACACTCAGCCACCCCTAAGGGGGCCATTGGCTACATATACATTTTGTGGGAGATTAGCTTGTGGGGATCACTTTTCAGGGGAAAAGACTCAGCATGGATGTCAGTTTCTTTAAAATCTGGCGGCTTGCCAGGTTTATTTCAGGTTTGCAAGGTTCAAAACACAAACAAAAACAGAAAACAAAACCTCGCTGTCTGGTGCTAAACTAAACAAACAGATTCCCCCCTATACAGCTGTCCCCGCCACCCATAAAATATAAGCACATTGCAAACCTTGTTTTTAGAGTCCAAATTTAGACTAGGGAGGGGCCGAACACCCCCGTTTCAGTTTGCACCATAACATGCGAACAGGCAAAAATATTGTGCAACCATTCGAACACCGTTAAAGTCTATGGGACCCGAACATGAAAAATCAAATGTGCTCATTTTAAAGGTTTATATGAAAGTTATTGCCCTAAAAAGTGTATGGTGACCCAGGTCCTACCCTAGGGAACATGTATCAATGCAAAAAAAGTTTTTAAATCAATAGTTTTTTCAGGAGCAGTGATTTTAATAATGCTTAAAGTGAAACAATAAAAATGAAATATTCCTTTAATATTGTGCCGGGTGGGGGGGTCCCTTAGTCTGCCTGTAAAAGGGCGCACCTCTGTAATGTTTAGAACATAGCCAGAGCAAAATTACATTTGTGAAGGAAAAATTGTCATTTAAAATTGTGGCTGTAATGCATTGCCGCTCCCGGCAATATACATAAAAATCACTGAAGAAGTTTGCGTCGGGGGGGGGG
>BLSH010137085.1:870671-893953 GCA_018402905.1 Glandirana rugosa
AAGGGGAATTTTAGGTTTGGTCTGAGCTTCCCGGACTAAACCTGACCCCCCCCCCCCAAGTTTGCGTCGGGCCCCCCCCCCCCCCCAGTCCAAATCAGGCCCTTCGAGTCTGGTTTGGATTTTAAGGGGAACCAAAATGTAAAAAAAAAAATTGACGTGGGGTCCCCCCTAAAATCCAAACCAGACCCTTATCGGAGCATGCAACATGGCGGACAAGGATACCAGGCTACATGCCCTCAACATGGGGAGTATGGGTGGTTTGGGACAGGCGGGGCTCTGCACCCCCCACCCCAAGGCACCTTGTCCCCATGTTGATGGGGACAAGAGCCTCTTCCCCACAACCCTGGGCTGGTGTTGTGGGGGTGTGCGGGCTGGGGGCTTATCGGAATCTGGAAGCCCCCTTTAATAAGGGGACCCCCAGATCCCGACCCCCCCATGTGAATTAGTATCGGGTACATCATACCTCCACTAATTCACCAAAAGTGTCAAAAAAGAAAAAAAAACACAGGAGACAATTAGGGACAAGTCCTTTATTAAAAAGTAAAAAATAAAAATTAGTGTCCCCCATTGTAATCCATCGGCAATCACAGCGAGTGACTGACCCGAAAAAACATCCCCCAAAAAAAACAGAACAGCCCCTCCTCCATGAGAGAGTTCCCGGCGACTGAGCTCTGTTTGTTTTGACAATTTATTTATAGTGAAGGGCAGGGCCACCCAGTGACGCAATCGAGCGACCCGCCCCTCTGACGGCATATGATGTCAGAAGGGGGCGGGGTCACCCATATGTCACCTGGTGGCCCCGTCCGGCACTATAAATTAAACGTTAAAACAAAACCAGTGCAGGCGACGGCAGCCCTCACGTGGAGGAGGAGCTGTGCGCGTCAACTGCGCACAATGCATTATGGGGCTCTCTGCAGCGGCGAAGTCGCTGCGAACGCCCCATAATGTTCTAAATTTAACAAACAGGCATATGCCCGATGTTCGAGTTGAACTTACATTCGACTCAAACCGCGGGCCCATCCCTATTTAGGACACAGAGCTCTCTCAGCTTTCTCCTTCTGAGATCCAGGATCGAGCTCTCCTCTGTTCTCTTCCTGGTCACTAAATGCAGGTGGAGAGGGGTTTGGGTGGGCAAGAAAGACTGGGCCGGAACCAGCTCTGCCACGGTGGCTGGTCGGACTCTCACTAGTCGCCTCAAAATGATCGCATGCAAGGCGAAAAGTATCGCCCGTCCATTGTGGCGCCTCGCATAACAGTTAACAAACTCTTTAAGAGGGGCATGGTCAGTGACTAGCCAGAATGACCTTCCCAGCAGGTAGTATTCCTTCTCCACAATGGAATGATTCCTTTCATTCCTATTAAGCTTCCTGCTTAAGTAGACGACCGGGTGCTTCTCACCGTCTCTAATCTGGGACAGAACAGCACCTAGTCCCACCGCAGAGGCGTCGGTTTGAACCACAAACTCCTTCGTGAAGTCTGGGGTCACGAGCACCGGCTGCACACAAAGGGCTTGCTTCAATTTCTGGAAGGCCTTCTAGGCTTCGGGATTCCACTTAACCAGACCCCAACCAATAACATACCCAAGGTATTTGGCCTCCTCCAGACCTATGGCACACTTTTTCGGGTTGGCTGTTAAACCTGCTGCCCTCAGTGAATCTACCACTGCCTGCACCCGGGGCAGATGTGATTCCCAATCTGGGCTGTGGATGACCACATCATCGAGATAGGCTGCCGCATAGGGTCCATGTGACCTCAAAGTTTTGTCCATCATCCTCGAAGGATGCAGAGGCCCCATGCAGACCAAACGGCATTCACTTGTATTGCAAGGACCCCTCGGGGAGTAGAGAAGGCCGTTTTTTCCTTTGCTGACTCCGTCAGGAGGATCTGCCAGTATCCCTTAGTTAGGACTAGGGTTGTTATGTACCGGGCACCTCCCAACCTATCCACAAGTTCGTCAACCCGCAGCATCGGATATGTGCCAAACTTAGAAACGTCATTCAGCTTCCTGAAATTGTGACAGAGCCGCATAATGCCATCAGGCTTTGGGACCAGTACTATTGGGCTCGACCAGGCACTGTGGGACTCACCTATCACGTCTAACTCCAACTTGGTTTTTATTTCTCTCGCCACTGCCTCTCATCTACCCTCAGGTATTCGGTAGAGTTTTACATTTACATGGACCCCTGGTTCCGTGATTATGTCATGTTGTAGTACAGTGGTCAGTCCGGGTAGGGAAGAGAAAAAGTCTCTATTTTTACTGAAAAATTCTTAAACGTCGTTTTGTTGCGTCAGTGACAAGGACTCGGTTATGGAAACGTCTGGGTCAGGGGTAACCTGTCCTTTTGGGGAGTGGGCACTGCCAGTAAACTCTCCCTGTCCTTCCACAGTTTTAGGAGATTAACATGGTAAATCTGCTCCAGTTTCCTTTTCCCAGGCTGGTAAACTTTATAGTTTACTTCCCCTACTCTTTCCCTTATCTCAGAGGGGCCCTGCCACTTTCCCAGGAACTTACTTTCGACCATGGGGACTAGCACCGGCACTCTGTCCCCGGGGTTGAAAGTTCGGGTTTTGGCCCCCCGATTGTAAATTCTTCTCTGGGCCTCCTGGGCTTGCTCCATATGCTCTCACACAAGGGGCAGGACAGCTGTGAATTGATCCTGTATCAAGGAGACGTGCTCTATGACGCTTCTATATGGGGTGGCCTCTCCCTCCCACGTCTCCTTTGTGACATCTAGCAGCCCCCTGGGATGTCTACCATACAAGAATTCAAAGGGGGAATACCCCGTAGATGCCTACGGAACCTCACGTATGGCAAACATGAGGTCTGGCAGTAAAAAATCCCAATTTCGCCTATCTTTATCCACCACCTTTCTTAGCATACTCTTGAGGGTCTTGTTAAACCTTTCCACCAGACCGTCAGTTTGGGGGTGGTAAACAGAGGTATGAAGATGGGAGATTTTGTACAACTTGCACAATTCTCTGGTCACTCTGGACATGAAGAGGATACCCTGATCCATCAAGATCTCTTTTGGGATCCTCACCCGACTAAACACCTGGACCAGCTCCTTGGCGATAGTCTTAGCAGAGGTGTTCCGCAAGGGTATGGCCTCAGGATAGCGGGTCGCATAGTCCAGGATCACCAGGATGTGCTGGTGTCCCCAGGCAGATTTTACCACTGGTTCAATGAGATCCATGTAAATAGAGATAAAGACTGCGCTAACCCTTATTAACAAAAGACTCCTCAACACAGCTGCAACTCAAAAGTGTGAATTCTACACCCAAAAACTAATAATGAACAAAATAAGCTGCGCTCGTGTATGTATCAAAAAATTCAAACAAACCAGATGTTGGAATCAAAAATGTTAGATGGTGTAACAAAAACAATATAATCCAGTGCCACAACTACAATTTTATGATAGCTTCTGGTGCATCAATAATGAGTCAATATAAAAATGTGCAAGTCCATAGAAAATAGCCCAGTGCAATAGTGATGTTGAAATGTTCTTATTCAGATTTTCCCAACGTGAATCAGCATGCACCATGCCACCATATAGTGAAACAATCCTCCACCAAAAATGGTTGTCTCCTTACCGAATCTCCTGAACCCCTTGTTACAGGGGGTCAGGAGTCGCCTCTGTGGATATAGACCTCCACGGGGCCACACTGGTCTACTTCCTGGGGGTCACCTTCCACGATGTGCTGGATCTCCTAGATCCCTTATCATAGGGAGTCAGAAGCCGCCTACTGGGACACAGACTTCCCCGGGGTCACACCAGTCTACTTCCTGGGTATCACCTTCCACAGTTTGCCTCAGTTTACCTCGATCACCCAAAGAAAAGTACACCAATAGTGTGATATTGTTTAAAAAGTAAATGGTTTTAATAAAAGTAATGAACTCACATGTATCCAGATAAAATACAGCTGTATAGAAAATCACAGTCAGCGGTGGTAACGAGACAGCACTCCGCCCAGGGCTGTTAGAAAATTAGATGTGTAATTTATGCTTCTAGAATGCCTGATGGTGCTCCCTGCATATTGGACCTCTCTATGTGGCCAGGCTGTGTAAAAGTCTCACACTTGTGGTATCGCCATACTCGGGATGAAAGCGTTTTCATTTTTTTTCCACGTTTTTCGAAGACTTGGGGAAAAAAATGACCCATTCAAAAGACTCATAATGCCTCATAGATAATATGTTGGGGTGTTTGCTTTCCCAAATGGGGTAATTTTGTGGGTAATTCCATTGTCCTGGTGCTCCAGGGCCTTCACAAATGTAATAGGTCGTTAGGAAATTAGATGTGAAAATTCTGCTCCTAGACTGCATGACAGTGCTCCCTGCATGTTGGACCTCTCTATGTGGCCAGGCTGTAAAAAAGTCTCACACATGTGGTATCGCCATACTCGGGGCGAGTAGCAGAATGTATTTTGGGGTGTAATTGGAAGTATGAATATGCTGTGTGTGAGAAATAACTTGTTATGACAATTTTGTGCAAAAAAAAATAAAAAATAATAATTTCTCAATTTTCCTAAGAATTGTGGGAAAAAAGTACAACTTGAAAAAACTCGCCATGCCTCTTACTAAATACCTTGAAATGTCTACTTTTCAAAATGGGGTAATTTGGGGGGTATTTGTACTTTCCTGACATTTCAGGGCCTCAAGAAATGAGATCAGTGCATCAGGTGTGATCAATTTTCAATGCTTGGCACCATAGCTTGTAGACTCTATAACTTTCACGCAGACCAAATAATATACACTTCCTTGGGTTATTTTTACCAAAGATAGGTAGCAGTATAGGTTTTGGCCTAAATTTATGAACAAAAATTACTTATTTGCAAAATTTTATCACGGAAACTAAAAAAAAGTGTTTTTTGTTTTAAATTTTCACACTTTTTTCAATTATGTTGCAAAAAATAAAAAACCCAGAGGTGATTAAATACCACCAAAAGAAAACTCTATTTGTGTGAAAAAAAATTATTTTCTTTGGGTACAGTGTAGCATGAGAGAGTAATTGTCATTCAAAATATGAGAGCGCTGAAAGCTGAAAATTGGTCTGGGCAGGAAGGGGGTATAAACGTCCTATATTGAAGTGGTTAAAACATTAAAGTGGTTGTCAACTCATGACAACCACTTTAACCTACAAATAAGCCTATAATAAGGCTTACCTGTAGGTTCCCTGCATATCTCCTAAACCTGCACGGTTTAGGAGATATGCAGTGTACTGTGATGTGCCCGCATCATCGGGCACATGTGCAGTGAAGAAACGGCCTCCGTGCTGTTCCTTCACTGACATCGTGCCGCGATTCACGGCTCCCGTGCGCATGCGCGGGAGTGACGTCAAGCGGCTCCGGCAAATCACAGAGCCAGAGTCCGCGACCCCCGGAAGGCAGAGAGGCGAAGATGGATGCTTCCTGGGGAGGGGACAGGGCGGGCTTCTAATGCAGGTAAGTGTAACATAATAGGCTAGTATGCGATGCATACTAGCCCATTATGCTTTTACATTGCAGGGTAATTCAGAGTTTACTTCCTTTTAAGATTATTGTTTATTTGTTTACTTGTTTACTCTTACTACCGGTGTTTTGTTGCTGTTTTTTGTAGTCCTAAAAAATTATAGCAATCTTACGGCTCATTTACACCTGCATTACGCTTTGAAGAGTGATCTGCAGGGGATCCATTTTTAGAGAGTGTTGCTGGCACAGCTGAGAGGCATTCAGGAGGTGACACTGCCACATTCTGAATATCTTATTTGTTTTTTGACAGTGGAAGGGGCTTTTTGAATAGAAATAACGCATTGCCGTGCAGGGTGGATTACATCACGATCTCTGCCTCAGCCAACCAGAGGAAGCCTTGTATTCACTGATAAAATACAAGACTTTGGGGGCATGGCCTGCCTAGCAAGAGTGATGGACACGTTCCTGAGGAGATTCGGGAACCTGCAGCCTCATCCACTGGCATCCGTCCTCCCTGCAGCTCGGTGAGACACCCTACCACCCCAGACAGACTCTTCACGGGCCCCACTACCATCCCGGGGGTGTATTTAGGGGAACTATGGTCCAAACTCGGACTTTCCAGGATTGAGGCAGCTCGCGTACATCCGAGGCTGCCACCATTTTTGGGCCTACATCCACGCCCGGCCCGGAGGCACCGCCATCCACTGCACCGGCTCCCCGGATTGGTCACCACAGGGCGCCCACCACCTCCCTGGCAGCAATTTTGGGACATCCCCGATATTCCAGCCCCCGGCTTGGGTGGTGGTCTACTGTGGACGGCCGCCATTTTGCGGACCTCGGTCCTTCCTTAACACCACCTGTGCCCACCTGAGAATGGGTTCTCAGTGAATTTGGCCCTCACTCCCTGCACCTGCCCCCCCCCCGGGCCCCTATCTTCACCGGGAGTCCCTGAGGCCTAACAGAGGCGACCATACTGGTACACCTGCTACACCTCCACCAGCTGCCACAGTTCACAGCCACCTCCCTCCCCTAGGATCTCTCCTTGGGGACATGGACTGACACATGAGGAGATGAAGCGTGTTTTAGCGCAGCCCCCGGCCCTAAACCCCAGCGGAACGTTCCTTACTTTTGAACTACCCTTATATTAGGCAGATGATCAGTCACAAGAACAAAAGTGCCAAGAAAACTGGCGAGAGTTCTCCGGCGGGTGACCTGAGACACTTCTTCACCCGCTCATCAGCTGCTCTGCAAAAACAGAAGGCTTCCAGGATGGCTCAGGTTCCCTCTTCACCAACCTGCTCTGACTCTGCAATTTGCACCCAGGTAAGCTCCTGTGAGCGTTCTGTGTCCCCAACAGGCTCAGACCACCTACTAAGGTGATCACACCGTCTTTCTCAAAATTCCCTATGCTCAGGTGATAGCTGGGACATGGAGGCTCAAATTAAATTTCTGCATGCTTACATTAGGTCGCTACCACCTAAGTCAGACTTTGAACACTACGTCACTCGAATAGAAAAGGCCAACCAATCAGAGATCAACGAGCTAAAGAATGACATTGGGGTGCACATTGACGACACTGAACGCTTTGCAGATGGCCTGAGTACCGCAATACAAACACACGAGGAGACACTAAACTCCCATACTGTGCAAATTCAGCAACTTATGTATCAACAAGACTATATTGAAAATTGTAATCGTCGTAACAATATACGGATCACAGGAATTCCTGAAACTGTTGATCATAAGGACCTCCCATCCACGGCTACCTCAATCATCAACCAACTTCTACAGCAACCAAAAGAAACATCAATTGAATTGGACAGAGTACACAGAACCTCGGGTCCTAGAAACCCCGACCCCTCCTTTGTACGGGATACCCTTTGCAGGGTTCACTTTTACACTGTCAAGGAATCAATTATTATATATATATATATATATATATATATATATATATAATAAACAGGCAAATTGGAATTCCAATCAGATAAAATAGGAGCGTAGTGCTAGACAAGCAGGTCAGCCTCACCCGACGTGTTTCGTCCGCTAGGACTTCAATAGGGGTATATATTCACCTGTTTACGGATTTTATCATGTAAGTGCAATTCTTTTTAATAAACCTACACTGGTCAACAGTATTACGCTATGTGGAGCTTTTTTCTGTATCCCTACTGAGGCACGTTGGAATCTTGGCTGGTGTTTACATCTATACCTGGAGATTTATTTGTGCAGCCCTAAATGGTGACCGAATACGGAAATGCTGCAGTTGATGTACAGACATACGACCTCCACTTGATTACCCTCGATAATTAATATCTATATGCTTATACTTTTCATGTCTGGTAAGAGTACCCATTACTTACGGTGAAGGTGTACAGTGCATGCCGGTGTATTGCAGCTTACTGGAAGTACCATTCACTTCATTGGTGTTGTTTCTGGTGAAGGACTGAATAAGAACTCTTATTTTTACTTTTGTACACGGATTTATTATGTTCACTAAAAAGGACTTATTTTTCTCATGACTGCTATCTAGTGGATTCACTGTACTGTGCTGATTGGGCTGACATTCAGTGTACCCTCTTCTTTATTCAGTATATATGATTTTATGTTTAAATGCTGCTCACTCAAGATTTCTATATTATTGTTCACTCACAATTATTTATAAAGCGCTGCACTTTTTAGTTTACAGTGTTATATGCAATTTGGGAAAGTTGTAGTGTCAGCAGCTTGATTTCACTTTTACATTTTTATTTATTTTTTTGTTTGGTAGCGCAGTAGTGTTTTCTAGTTTGTGTCACACCCCCAACATGTTGGAGGTGCCCTGGAAGGAAACTATTTACATATATGGTGGTCTTGTAGTAAAATCCAGCCCATTTGGGCACAAATGTTTGCGGTTTACAACTCCATATACAACATGTCCTTAATGCCTTCTCTGAAGATAGCACTTCTATCAATGCTTCCTGGCCCGATAGCCTCTCGAAATAAAGAACCTGTTATGTTTCTTCCTTTCTGCATTGATCCCCTTATATTGGAAGTCAGATATTCCTCCCTCTTTGGCTCTGTGGGTTTCACCGGTAAATGATGTGATGTGGATGGAGGAGATGCTAGCCATGGATACTGATTGTTTCGACAAATACAAGACCCTTTGGTATGTCTGGATTGAGTTCTCTACATCAGATAACCTTAAAAAAATGCTATAATTCATAGCTCCCCCCCCCCCCCTTTTGGATGCCTGAACTGCTAGGGAATATCTTCTTCTTTTCTTTACTCCAGTATCAGACTTTTCTGAACTCGTTCTTTCTTCCTTTCTCTCTATCTCCCTCTGTTTTCTACTTTTCCTGCTTCCTTTATTTTTTCCTTGTTAGTATGTTCCTTTTTTTTCTATTGTATGGACAAGCTATTACTGCTGTACATCACGGTCCTAGCAAAATAGAGTTCTTGTTAATCTAATATAAATGTATAGACTGTCCACCTACATATTGTGTCATCAATATCCTCATTCTGTCTCATAAAATCAATAAAGATATATTTGCCTCTAAAATACAAGACTTCCTGTGACTGGCTAAGCAGCACTCAACCCTACCTAAATTCGTTTTGGCAGCAGATGGGAAATCCCCACCCTGCTGCTGGAATACAGTGCTGTACATTGTATGTAGCTGTTGCTACTTATTATTATTATACAGGATTTATATAGTGTCAACAGTCTACTCAGTGCTTTACAATATGAAAAGGGAGACAGTACAGTTACAATACAATAAAATACAAGAGGGTAAAGAAGGCCATGCTCATAAGAGCATACGATCTAATAGGGTTGGGCAAGTTGTACAAAAGGGTATAACTGTGGGGGATCAGCTGATGGAAGTGATAAAAGTTTAGTTGGAGGCGTGATAGGCTTCCCTGAAGAGATGAGTTTTCAGGGATCGCCTAAAAGCAGCCAGAGAAGGAGATAGCTGGACAGATTGAGGTAGAGAGTTTCAGAGGATGAGAGACACTCTGGAAAAGCCCTGGAGACAAGCATGGGAGGAGGAGACAAGGAAGCTTGAGAGTAGGAGGTCTTGAGAGGAGTGGAGAAGACGGTCTGGGTGATATTTGGAGACAAGATTGGTGATGTAGCTCGTGGCAGAGTTGTGAATGGCTATGTATGTTGTTGTTAGTATTTTGAATTTAATTCTCCAGTGGAGGGATTGGCAGAAAGGGGTGGCAGATGCTGAGCGGTTGGTAAGGTAGATGAGTCTGGCAGCGGCATTCATGATAGACTGAAGAGGGGATAGTCTGCGAGTATATAAGTAAAGAAGTAGCTTGGTGGTTTTATTAGTTAAAAAGGGGCGAATTTTAATGATGTTATGGAGGTGAAGTCTACAAGTTTTTGGACAGCAATTGCATTGGGGGCTGAAAGGATTGGTCAGAGTCTATGATTACGCCTAGCACCCTGGCATGAGGAGAGGGACTGATAGTTATATGACTGATCTTGATGGAAAAGTCATAGAGGGGGGGGCAGGGGCGGGGGAAATATTGTCAGCTTGGTTTTAGAGAGCTTTAAGGCAAGTGGTGCAACATCCATGCTGATATGTCAGTTAGTAAGTTAGTAATACGAGAGGAGAATGAAGGGGTGAGGTGAGGAGTAGAGAGATAAATTTGGGTGCCATCAGCGTAGAGGGGGTATTGGAAGCTGGAAGGTGTAGATAGAGTAGGGAAGGGGTCCAAGGACAGAGCCTTGGGGCCCCAACAGAAAGAGGAAGTGGAGAGGAGGAGACAAAGTTATAGGTAACACTGAAGGAGCACTGTGATAGGTAGGAGGAGAAATACAGTAGGATAGAGCAGAATCTTGGAGGCTAAGGCAGTGGAGTTTATTAAAAAGCAGTGGGTGGTCAACAGTAGCAAAGGCCGCAGAGAGGTCCAGTAAAAAGAGTTTTGGGTAGTGGCCATTGGTTTTAGCACTTAGTAAATTGTGAGTTTAAGTAGGGCAGTTTCTGTGGAGTGCTGCGAATGAAAGCCAGATTGTAAGGGGTCAAGAAGGTTGTTGTCAGTGAGGCAGTATGTCAGGATGCAAGTATCCAGCAAGGGTAATCAGATCAATTGGCTGCACCTTAAGGAATCAGGACCATATGGATAAGTGAAAAATATGTTTATTTGTGAAAATGCCACACATTCAATACCAGCACCAGTGACAATAAACAAGCAGGGTGGAAAGTGGTTGAAACAAAGATACCCCAGTAAATACCCTAACTAACTAACTACTTACAAATAAGAGAACACACATAAGAATACAAGCAGAGACAGGAGACAAGGGGAACAGAAAGCCAGCAGCAGCAGGAAGCAGGTCACAGGGGACAGGACTTCGGATCAGGATCAGGATACAGGGTACAGGACGGACCAGGCTCAGGCAGGAAACACGGCTTGCCTGAAATACTGAAGCAATGAGCCTAGTGAAGGGCAGGCTTATATTTTCCCAGCAGACCACATCAGGTGTAGCCTGATTGTCTGTAAGTCCATCTGCTGGGAGACACCCGCTGGTGGCCACCAGAACTACACCATCTGGTGCTAAAAGCAACAGTGCCACCAGCAGGTGACCCAAGCAATAACAGGTCCTGACAGTTCCTTCCCTTGAGGAGCGACCTCCAGATGCTCCATTATGTCCTTGACCTGACAGTCCATGAGGGTGCAGGAAAAGTCCAAAAAAGTTTCCCCTCCGTGTCTGCGGACTCTTTTGCACTTATTTAGGCCAGCCTCTCTTAACCCACTGGAAAGCGTGCCACCTGAGTCAGGTAATGGATCATGCGCCCCACCACCAGGGTCTGGAGGTTTGATTCTGGTATCAAGAACTAGCTGGGCAGCGGGCATGAAACCATCAGAGGCAGATAATACAGGGGCATCAGAGTCAGGCTGGGCATCAAGCAGGGGAGAATCAGCAGCAAGCTGGGCATCAAGCAGGAAAGCAACAGCAGCACTGGGTCATCAGGGTGGGCAGCAGGCACAGGGTCATAAGCGGTGGACAGTTGGCACTGGGTCATCAATGAGCACTGGGTCATCAGGCTGAGCAGCGGGCATGGGTCATCAGGCTGGGCAGCGGGCACCGGGTCATCAGCGAGCACTGGATCATCAGGCTGGTCAACAGGCACTGGGTCTTTAGCAAGCACTGGATCATCAGACTGGATAGTGAGCACCGGATCATCAAGCTGAGCAGCAGGCACCAGGTCATCAGTGAGCACCAGATCATCAGGCTGAGCAGCGGGCACCGGGTCATCAGGCTGGGCAGCGAGCACCGGATCATCAGGCTGGGCAGCGATCACCGGATCATCAGGCCGGGCAGTAGTCACCGGATCATCAAGCTGAGTAGCAGGCACCGGGTCATCAGCATCACCAAGTACCAGATCATCAGGCTGGGCAGCGAGCACCGGATCATCAGGCTGGGCAGCGAGCACTGGATCATCAGGCTGGGCAGTGGGCACCAGGTCATCAGTCAGCACTGGATCATCAGGCTCGGCAGGGGGTCATCTGCAAGCACTGGATCATCATGCTGGGCAGCAGACACTGGGTCATCAAGCTGGGCAGCAGATACCGGATCAGAAGGCACCGGGTCATCAGCGAACATCGGGTCATCAGGCTGGGCAGTGGGCACCGGGTCATCAGCGAGCACTGGATCATCAGGCTGGGCAGTGGGCACTGGATCATCAGGATGGGCAGTGGATCAGCAGGCACCGGGCCATCAGCGAGTACCAGGTCATCAGGCTGGACAGCAGGCACCGGGTCATCAGGCTGGGCATCAAGAACTGGATCATCAGGCTGGGCATCAGGCACCGGAACAGCAGGCTGGACAGTGGGCACCAAAACAGAAGGCTGAACAGTGGGCACGGCAGCAGGCACTGAAACAGCAGGCTGGGCAGCGGGTACTGGAACAGGTGTGATGGTAGGCCTGGCTGGAGCAAGTGGTGTGGTAACAGGCTTGACTGAAGCAAGCAAGCTGTACTGGAGCCAATGGAACCAGGGCAGGCTGGACTGCAGTAGCTGGCATAGAGGCAGGAGAGGACAGAGGCAGAATGATAGAGGTTGGAAAGAATTGCCTTTTCTTTTTAAGCTTAGACACTGGATCCCTGCAAGTGGTTGCAGGTTTAAGAATAGAATGTGCAGCGAGTAGAGGAGTAATAGTAGTACTGAAAGAAAGAGGAGCAGTTACAAATGAGGTTCTCTGGGGAGTTGCTATGGATAATGGAGAGAGGGATCTCTGAACAAACTGGCGGCTAGTGGATGGGTGCATGTCAACTGATACTAAGGAGGAAAGATCCGAACAAGTTTGGAGCAAGGGCTGAACAAACTTCAATTTACAATCTCATCTTCTCACTAAAGAGTGTATTACAATCCAACAGCACCTCTTGTGAAAATACAGAGTAATGCTCCATAAAATAGGTTTTATCATCCTCTAATAGCCACACAAGAGATTCCACCTGAGACACACTAAAGGGAGGAGAATAACTATCACTACCAGTAGGGATGCTAGACAAAGCCAACTCCGCCGAGGTCTAAATAAGGGGCTGAATTTCCTCAAACAAAAAGCTGCCTTGATCTACCTGGGAATGAGCCAGATGGATACACTCCAGCAATTGCTCCCTAGTCTACTCTCTCAAGATTTGGCAGCAATATTCCCTTTCTTCTGCTATAAGCAGGGCAAAATACAAGACCCCCTCAGACTGTATCTTGCAGCAATTAACAAATGCTAAATCCTAATTCCCAGGTGCAGCCGATCGGATGGTATGGCTTCAGTATTACGTCAGGATGCAAGCATCCAGCAAGGATAATCAGATCAATTGGCTGCACCTTAAGGAATCAGGACCATATGGATAAGTGAAAAATATGTTTATTTATGAAAATGACACACATTCAATACCAGCACCAGTGACAATAAACAAGCAGGGTGGAAAGTAGTTGAAACAAAGAAACCTCAGTAAATACCCTAACTAACTAACTTCTTACAAATAAGGGAACACACATAAGAATACAGGCAGAAACAGGAGACAAGGGATACAGAAAGCCAGCAGCAGGAAGCAGGTCACAGGGGACAGGATTCCGGATCAGGATCAGGATACAGGGTACAGGACGGATCAGGCTCAGGCAGGAAACACGGCTTGCAGGAAATACCGAAGCACTGAACCTAGTGAAGGGTGGGATATATACTCCCAGCAGACCACATCAGGTGTAGCCTGATTGTCAGTACGTCCATCTGCTGGGAGACACCCGCTGGTGGCCACCATAACTACACCCTCTGGTGCTAAAAGCAACAGTGCTATCAGCAGATGACCCAAGCAATAATAGGTCCTGACACTGAAGCTAAGACGGTTGTAGACTAAGCGTTCTAATAGTTCAGAGGTAAATAGGAGCAACGAGATGGGACTTAAGTTGTTTAGGTTTGTGGGGTCCAGTGAGGGCTTTTTAAATATGGGAGTGATCTGTGCATGCTTTAGAGTAGAGAGGGAGTGATTGAACATGTGTGTGAGAGAGCATAGGATAGAATAAGAGGGTGACTGTAGTAGTTGCGAGGAAACAGGATCCAGGGGACAATTGGTTAAGTGGGTATCTGAGAAAGGTTTGGTAACCTCTTCAGTAGTAGGCAGTTCAAAAGAAGAGAGTGTTGACTGTGCTGTTAGACAAGGTATGTTAAGTGGGGAACAGCAGCAGCCAGTCCATAAGGGGCAGAGGGGTAACATCCCTATTTCCATGTGGGGCGCTGCCCCTATTTCCCTGCGGGGTGCTGGACTCATAGGTTTCTATTCATTTTTTTTTTTTTTTTTTGGAAGCACATGATTAGAGCTTGAAGCTCTAATTGGCTTCAAAATGGTTGGGCTCAGGGCACAGAGCACTGCGCCCCGAACCCACCCACTTGTGACATTAGCGAACCAATATTTACTATTGTCTTCTGGCTTCTCCTCTGGCCAATCAGGGCAGGAGGCAGATCTCAAGACCGGATTACCCGAGAGAAGAATCCGGGGAAGCCATGACCGTGGATGGGGTGAGTGTGGACCTGTTGGGGGGTTTGTTTGCCGCCACCACCCCCAAAATACTTAGCACCACCAGTGGGGAAGATATCTATACAGTGGAGGTGCCCTCATGTATTGCATCAATCTTGTCTTTGAAGTGATTGGCAATCTCTTGGGCAGTGAGTGAGTTAGTGGGTAGAGGGGGTGGGGGACAAAGCAGAGAGTTAAAGGAAGCACAGAGCTGATGAGGACTGGATGACAGGGTATCAATAAGAGAGACAAAGTAGGTTTGTTTGGCAGCATGGAAACAGGAATTGTATTTTAAGAGGGCAGATTTATATAGGGTGAAGTCCTGCAGGGATTTGGTTTTATGCCACAATCCTTCAAGAGCCCTGCAAGGTCTCTTGAGATTTCTGGTGATGTCATTTTGCCAGGGTTGTAATGGTCGTGGCCTGATTCTGCGTGTAGTTAGAGGAGCAAGTGCGACCAGTGAGGAAGAAAGCGCGCTGTTGCAGACAGAGGTGGCCAGGTTAGGACAGGAATGGGGAGAGATTTTGCCATAGAGAGGTGGTCAGTAGCATAATAGAGAAGAGAAAGCTTAAAGTGGTGAAGGCTTCTACAAGTAATCGGTTGCTGCTTGGAGGGATAGGTGGTTGGGGACAAGGATACTGTGAAATTGATGAGGTTGTGATTAGATAGAGGAAAGGGGGTTTTGGTGAGGTTGCCAGGAGTGCAGAGATGGGAGAATACCAGGGTATTATCATCGGAGTGGGTGAAAGTGTGTGTCCATTGTGTTATGTCAAAAGATGAGGTTAGATTGAGTTTAAGTTTTTCTTTCCTTCCCCCTTTTTTCCCCTTTTTATTTTTTTATTCATTTTTTTATTTTTATATTTATCTATTTTTATTTTCATACTTTTTCCTTTTTTAGTTCTTTCAGTTTTTTTTACTTTCTTTCTCCTTTTCCTTTTTTGTTTTTCCTTGTTTTTCTTTATTTTTAAAGCTTTGTTTTCTATTAGTATCTCGTGCATTTGTTTTTCTGGTCTGATCACTTTTCTGCTGTTTCTTCACATGCTTACACTTGCTCTCAGTTGGTTTTTCCGAGACGGTGCCGACCTGACAACACGGGTTACCGTGGTGAAGGTGGCCCTGCATCAGACATCTTCCCAGTCTCTGCTGATATGCGCACAGGGCGCATGCGCGATACATGTGGCACGCTGTGATTGGCGGCCGACGTTCTGGTGACTACTGTGCCTCTGGGTCCTAGTAACTCTGGCTGCTGCGCCAGATCTACTATATCCACATTGACGTGACCCATGTGGTCCATATACCTGAACATTGGGGTTTATGTACATCAGCCTGAAAGGTGTTATTTAGTCACCATTATGATTTTAGTGTGTTTTGGCGGGAGTTGGCGTCATCTAACATCAGGAGGAGGGGTGGTACCCTTTTGTACGTTCTGATTGGTGGTGTATGTTTATATTCTGTCTTTTGCACTGTTACACTTTATCACATACCTGACGAAGGGCTCCTGCATGGCTCTAAAACTTTGCACTTCTTTGTGATGTGATCTCGCTACAATAAAGAAACCTTTGGACGTGATCCATGGTGACTATGTACATTTACTAGATTGAGAAGTTGAGCTGTAGCTGTTCTGTTAACATTAACAGGGATGTTAAAGTCACCAAGAATGATAGTGGGTAGTTCAGAGGAGAGAAAGTAGGGTAGCCAGGCAGAGAAGTCATCTAAAAAAGCGTGATACTGGTCCAGGATGCCGATAAATCACTGCAATCCTTAGAGAAATAGGAGAAAACAGAAAATACAGTGCGTCTCAAAAGAATAGAGGGATAGAGAGGGAGGGGTAAGAAGGACTTTAAAGGTGCTCTGTGGGGATAGAAGGATTCCAATTTCACCTCCTTTCCATCCACTGGGTCTGGGTGAGTCCAGTAGAGCCCACCATGGGAGAGGGCAGCAGGAGAAGCCGAGTCAGAATCTTACAGCCAGATTTCAGTTATGGCAAGTATGTTAAAGCAATAGGAGATAAAAAGGTCATGCACAGATGTGAACTTGTTACAGACAGAGCAGACATTCCAGGTGACACATGAGATTAAGGGGCTGGATTATGGAATCAGGAGGATAAAAATTAAACTGAGTAGATTGCGGCTGTTGCCAAAGGAGGAAGGGTGTCGGGGGGTTTGTGGTTAGAAAATGGAGGACCAAGATTGGGAGAAATTAGGAGATTAGGAAGGTGAAGAAAGTAAGATAGGAGCGGGATGTGTATGAACGCACATATCTCACTGCCTTAGTGTTTAGGTCATCATGTGGGTTCAGTATTTGTAAGAGGTGATGGGTGCAGTAATAGGGAGAGGGTAGGGGTGAGGGTTATATGTGTAAGCTGAGGTATAGAGATGAGGGATAGATTAAGGACAATTTGAGGACAGATAACACTAATGTGAGAAAGAAGAGTAGAGGGAGCATATTAGTGGGAACCAGATATAATAGAAAATGAAACATCAAATGTTGGTTAGCATCTTTCTAAAGTGGAGCAGAGTTTTTGTTGTATCTTCATACAGCTTTATTTAAACTGCTGTGTTGAAACTGCTACAACACTCAGAAAAGAAACATGGTGTCTGCGACTGACCCCTGTCTGCGATTTCCCCATAAGTTGAACTAAATTTATAGGGAGATGGAGCAGGCAAACACTTGTGAATTGATGAAATTAGGATCACATAACAGACAGTTGAATGGGAGGGGAAATTGTAAAAAAAACAAAAAGAAAAAAATCAGATCAGACACAGGCAAAAGTCATAAAAGGTAATTGATTTTTTGATCACTAAAGGCAAAAGAAGGTAATAATCAAATCACCAATTATATAGACAAGTTTAAAGGAAATTGCGGCAGACAGACATTTATCATGAGCATAGCAGTGTCAATTATCAGTCATACATGCTAAGGGCATTGTACAGATGGATATTGCAGCAGACAGACATTTACCATAAGCATAGCAGTGTCAATTATCAGTCATACATGACATACAGTTTATACAGTGCTGACAGCCAGCACATCTATTAGCAAAGTAATTGTTCATTTGGACCAATTTGGCCCGAATTAACTATTTAAAGTCACTATAAGGCCTCGTGCATACAGGACGTTAAAAAAATTTCTAAAAATGTCAGTAGCTTTGCAGTGAGTTTTTCAGCTTCCTCCAGCGTTTTGCACTAGCGTTTTTGAGCGTCTTTGAGCAGTAGTGTTTTTTTTTCAATGGACCAAAAACGTTGGTGAGACGCGTTTTTGCGGGTTTTTGAGCAGTAGCGTTTTTTTTTCCTCAATGGATCTGAAATGTCCAAAAACATTGGTGAGCTGCGTTTTTGCGCATTTTTGAGCGTTTTTACAGCTGGAAAACGTCTCTCAGAACAGTCTAGTCTTGGGGGTTTTTTTACAGCTCACAAATGCCCCAGCTAAAAATAATTGATAACATGTGTGCATGGACACATAGGATAACATGATGGGGTGTTTATTGACTGTTGGAAAAAACGTCTGAAGCTAAAAACAGCAGCTGTAAAAACGCGCAAAAACATCCTGTGTGCATGAGGCCTTAATGTGGAGTTAGGCTTTAACCCTCTACTGTGCTATAGTGATAGTGGGGCCTGCTCTTCCACCTCCATCCAGCCTATAGGATTGGCCATCTGGGGGTGGACTGCTGAGCCAGAGGACCACATGGACACCAGGTTTGAGAGAAAGGCCAAGAGCATAGCTGGCTACCTTTCGTTTGATTACAACAGAGTATGTAAGATTGTCATCAGAAGGCCATCTTCAGCATCCGTGTGCTGAGAGGCCTTCGACCACTCTCATTTGTTTCATACTTGTATGCTGCCACAGGGATTTGCTGCTGCCAGTAGAGTTTTGTCTAAAGGGAAATGCATACCCTGCACTATTTATGCCATATTGTACAACAGATGCTGGTTGCTCAGTGGTCACTGTTAGAGTGTTTTTTTACCCTTACATATACCCAGTGACGTGACTGGCCTCAAGTGATACACAGAAATGAAAC
This sequence comes from Glandirana rugosa, assembly GCA_018402905.1. Taxonomy (NCBI): domain Eukaryota; kingdom Metazoa; phylum Chordata; class Amphibia; order Anura; family Ranidae; genus Glandirana; species Glandirana rugosa. The sequence continues at coordinate 889,131 of BLSH010137085.1, forward strand.
ACATTCTCCTATATATGTTGTACCTGTTTATCTGCAGTCCTCTCTCCTCTACATCCGTTCAAAGTCCAGAATTTATAAAGCTTGTCTGAGCTGTCAGAAAAAAGTGTGTGGAGACCTGAAGTTACACACTGCAGAGCTCAGTAAGGAGAGATCTAAGAGCTGATCGGAGGGAAGGGATACAACCTTCTTCACACAGGAACAGAGCTGAGGCTGTCAATCACAAGCTGTGTATTGGAGCTCCCTCCCCTGCCACCTTTTTTCCATTGGTGTCAGGAAAACTTTCAGAAGTAATTCATGCTGATAGCAGAGGAATGAATCAGCAGACAGAAGTGAAGCTCAGTGCTCTTAATTGAGACAATTACACACTATAAAGGATATGCTTTGTTCATATTTCATGCCTGAGGTTTACAACCACTTTATTGAACTTCTACTTGAAGATAGGTTATGTGTAGAAATGCATATGTAATGGTAGAGTTTCATATTTTACAAATGAATGTGCTGAGACTTGTACACGTTTCTTAGACTTTCGTTTCTAGCACAGTGATTAAAGTGGTTGTAAAGCCACTGGTTGTTATTCCTACAATCCCCTGTGTTACATTACATTGTGTGCCCCAGTGTATGTGCTTTTTAAAAAATATGACACTTTATACCTTATTTCATAGCACCGCTCAGCGCTCATGTGACTGCCTGCCGCTCTCCTTATCTCCTGATCTGAGAACTACAGCAGGAGGGGCTGAGCATCCCCTGCTGATGTCAGTTGGGAGGAGGGGAAGAGGAGGAGAGCGGTGGGCGGTCACGTGAGCGCCGATATCAAATAAGGTGGCATATTTTTAAAAAAGCATATATTCAGTTGTGATAGCAGTAGGACGGGGGAGGCAGGGAGCAGATTGGCACTGTCACTAGCTGACAGGCAGGGGTGGAGAGGGAGAGGGAGAAAGGAGAGACAGCAGGCCGACGGAGGCACATAAACTGACCACGGTATAATGGATCAGCACCCATGATAATTGTGGCCAGTTTATAGAGGGGAGGGCAGCATCATGGAGGATCAGCCAGGTATTTTAGATGATGGAAAGGGTCAAATTACACAGCACAGAAGCTGTGCTGTTATTCATGCTTCAAACGAACAGGATCTTTTTTTTTTAAGGTTACAACCGCTTTAAAGCATATTGTTCAGATACCAGGACAATGTTATTGTGTACACAGGGAGCAGGTGCAAGTTTTATGTCCCACTCACTTTTAGTGCAATTTTACTACACCCACAGTTTGTCAAAATGTGGCAGGCGTGCTGCCTAATTATTTTTCTCTGGGTGCCCAAAGTTGACCCTCTCCCCCCAGGAAAAAAAAAGGATCTAAGGCCCTGCCCCTGTGCTCATTCATTTAGAGTGGGAGCACTCTAATACAGGAGGTGTGTTACTGGCCAGAACAGGTGAAAAAAAACCCTAAAAAAAGAAAACTGATGCAGCCAGAAAGTGTTCCTAATACTTATAATACCCCGCAATTATATCTTTTCTGTTCATGCTATTTTGCCCATTGGACCCTGGTTTAGACTCCCTAGCTCTGTTCTTGGTTTTCTGTCTGTCTGTTTTTGACCTCAACCTCGCTTCTGCCCATCAACTGTTATCTGCTCTGGTACCATGTTATACTTGCTATTTAGTTATTGCTGACCTGGGCATGGCTTGTGAGCACAATCAGGGGAATTCAATAAATCCCTTATGACTCTTTTTTGGTGGTATGACCCTTTAAAAAGCCCTGTGTCAGATTCAAAAATCCCTCTTGCCCATTTTGGTAGCTTTATCGACACATGCAGCAGATTCAGGTAGTTCCTAACAGCTATAGAACAAAAAATGAAAAGCACTCCAAAACAAACAGTGCATAAAAATTCCACTATGAAAAATACACAAAAAAAACTTGTAGCACCCTCTACTCTTAGGTAGGTGCTAAGTGTTAGGGTTTTTGGTAGGTGAGGTAAATTTTGTCAGGCCTGACTTTTTAGTCAGGCCTGATTGTTTTGATCCTGGGCAGGGGAGTGGCTCAGGGAGAGACTGGTGACTCGCAGGCAGTGACACCTCTTGGTTACCTCCTCTTTGCTTCTAGAGGGTTCTAGAAGAAAGGGTGGGGAAGAATGGTGGAGCTCCTGGGGTGTTTGGGGAGCCCTTACCAGTCCCCAATCTGGACTGGCAGGGGACAGGCCTCCTTAAATACCTGGGGTCGGCTCAGTCTGGGAGGAGAGTTCGGGTGGAAGAACTGTGAGATGGAGGCCTTTGAGGGAGCCCCTAGTCTGGGGGGGGGGGGTGACCTGGAGGGTCGGGAGTGGAAGGGACCCCTCTGTACATCCCATGGGGAGTCCTAACCAAGGAGTAGGAGAGAGCAACAGAGTAGTGCTGCTGGGAAAGTCTCCAGGAGGGATCCACCAGGTGTCGGTGAGTGACACACACCCAGGGAAGCTGGAAGAGGCACACCAGAGCAGATTGGGGAAGACAGAGAAACAGTCTGAGAAGGCAAGAGCCAGTTGGGACTGATGTGTCATTGGGCAGTGAAGTTGGGATGCTGCAGCCAGGATGGCTGGCTGGGCCTAAAGAAGGGACTGGCTGGGAGCAGTAGTCCACCAAGGCTAGCTAGCACACTTGTACTTTTTGCTACACCTGAGGAGTCCACCACCCCTTGCCTGTAATGGGCGCTTCACCGAGGCCTGACCAGAGACAGAGGCGGGTCTCACCATGTGCTAGCTAGGCCTGGAAAATGTTGCGCAGGAGAGAGAAAGGAGAGGTAACTGCAAGCAAGATTGTGCTGGAGGAGTGAAGTTGTGTATATACAGGATTGTATATAGTGTGGTCCCGTTCAAGAACTGTTCAATTTACTGGGCATCCCATAAATACCCTATACCCCATCCAAGAGTGAAAAGAGTGATTGAGGGCAGTGTGACAGGTGAAACACTACTTCCAGCAACCTCTATGGGGCATGGCTACATTTGGGGGCATGATCCGGGATTCAGCTGTTCATGGAAACCTGCCAGCCGTTAGCAACCGAAGAGGACTGAGCCAGTGAACTGTCTTCTACTATTACTGAGGATTGAACCCAGGGAAGGATTTATGTGCTTGCCTGCCGTTGCCCATAGTAACCAGTGCGAAGCCATTGCCAATTGCTGCTCTTGCTTAACTAGCTACTCCAACCGATGCTGGGGCAGACTCTTGAACCAAACCCTGCAATTCAGTGGCTTTGTAACATATGCAGTCACCCGTGGAATCCACGGCGGGTGATCGCACCCAAGGATTACAAATATGACCAGCGCTCTGCAAAGGCTGAGCATTTCACACTAGATTACAAATACGCTCAGTGTTCTGCTATTGCTGGGTTTTACAAACTTGTGTTCCAAACTCCTGCATCAAACAGTAAAGTGTACCTAGAACTGTTTCCTGTAGACCAGGGAGGTCGAGGTAAGTCCACGGGCACCTGCAGCCAGGACTATGCCAAAAGTGTTCCCTTCGGGAAGACAGAGGTTACTAAATTTACTGTTACCACTGGCAACCACCGGGAAAGTCAGCAGCCATCTACTTACCATTACTCGAGCGCAGTCGGTGCTGGGCAACATGCCTGGCAAGTCCTGCTAGTTACAACATGCCTGCTAACTTCAGTTATTCACACAAGGGATACAGCAGCATGTGACAGGAGGGGCCTGCTTATCAGTCCAACTAGTGCCAGCCTGTCTGAAAATGAGGGGACGGTGCCATGCCCTGGAAGAGACCCAGCACTTCCTGCTAGCATCAGACACCACGAGGCAAGGGAAGATGGTGGAGGGTGGTCGTTTGCTCGTTTGCTCCCTGCGTTGACTTGGAGGCCGGAAATGCCAAAGAGGATGCTGGTGGACACTGGCATCTGATTGGAGCGCCACGGGGGTTTTGCCCTGGGGGTGAGGGATGAAATAGAGAGGCTCATTCTGATGTGTCCCAATTGCCAGGTGCTAACTGGGTCCGATACGGTCATTGCAGGGAACCGCTGCTACAGCAGGCACCTGTCCAGCAAGACCTGCACTTCTACACAGTAGACCTGCTAACAGGACTTTGCCTTCTCCAGCCATCACGGAAGACCGGAACGGGCATGAATCCATCCCTAAGAGGCGGAGTGGAGTTGTAGCCTGGCGACTCCCCCGCGAAGAGCGAGAACGTAAGAAGCAAGGAGGCTGTCATGACCTGTGGCCTGGTCGGGGACTCAGCAACTGTAAGTGCTGCCATGCAGGACCTAGAGGTCCCTGAAATACCAGCCGAATCCATGCCCCTAGCCATCCCTGTTCAGCCGGAGTTAGTGTTGGAGGGTGGTGCAAGGGCAAGACCATTGACTAGGGGTCGCCAGACTACTGGCTGAATTTGGGTCCACAGAACATTTAGTGGAGTGGTCATCACTAGTGTTGAGCGAACCCGGACTGTAACGTTCGGGTCCGTACCGAACTTTTGGGTGTCCGTGGCACGGACCCGGACCCGGACATTTCAAAAATCGTTCGGGTTCGGTCCGGGGTTCTGCTATTTTACTCCACGTGTTGAGAAGCTGCAGGGCAGCCAATCAACAAGTGTTTCACTGGTTTGCCCTTAGAAGCCATCACAGCCATGCCTACTAATGGCATGGCTGTGATTGGCCGGTGCATCATGTGACCCAGCCTCTTTATAAGCTGGAGTCACAGTGCTGCAGTCACATGCTCCTTGGGTTAGTGTAGGGAAAGGTAGCTGACTGCGTGAGGGACAGATTTGAGACATTTTAAGACCTGATCCTGCATCCTGAGATAGATTACTTTACTACTGCTGTCTGTGCTGTTGCTCTGAGGACAGATAGCA
>BLSH010137085.1:898956-913829 GCA_018402905.1 Glandirana rugosa
TCTCGAGAGTTGGTGCAGGTACTGAACCCCTCCCTGCATTCCTTTCAGGTCCGGGATGAGGTTCCATTGGGAGGAAACATGAAGGGTAACTTTGGTCCTCTCGGAGCCGTTGAGGAATCGAAAGAGAGAGGGGCCGTCTTACACCCACAGTCCCCTAGACGAGTGGGTAACCACCATCCACCCACGGGACCAAAGTCACCACCTCCCGGACAAATACTTTTCAACCGATGAAACTCACCCTTAATAATGACACAGGAGGCCCAGGTCGTAGCTGAGACCAGACAGGGGGTAAAGGGGACTACCCCAGGGATCCGTTATTCTAGGAGGACAGAGGGTGAAGAGGAACCGTGCGATCGTTCGGGTTCCGTCCGGACCCGGACCCGGACTTTGTCCCGAAGTTCGGACGGACCAGCAGAACCCGAACTTCCAGAGGTTCGCTCAACTCTAGTCATCACCAGAAGACAGTTCAGATAAGGAGAAGTGGGAGACAGGAGGATCTTATTGCCTAGGGACCCCATCAGGGGAAATGGGGGACAGACCAGAGTCGATGCTGGACCCGGAGGACACAGTAATAATTCCCACTCAAAGTAGCCAACTTTTCATAAACAGGCCCTCCACCACTGAAACCAGGGCACCCACCTACCACCAATGGGTGAGCAGATCCCCTGACACCCACATTCTGCCGGGGAGAGAGAAAGCTAAGGAGTTGCCGAGGCTCTCCTGGTTTCAATGGGAAGTACAAAGGAGGGTTACCTTGGAGTAGGGCCTGGACTTTCCTTACGTCCCTCCCCAAGTCATGGACGTGGTTGAGAGCTCTCGAAAGTAGTGGGGGAACGACATGATTTGGGACTATTTACACATTCCCAAATCTCTGCAGGGACTGGAAAGTGACGCCTGGAACTGGTTCATTGCAGAAGGAATGGAGCCTGGGGCCTACTATCCATGGGGACAAAGTCTTCGTTGTCAAGGCAGATCAGCCTGCAAGGAGCTACTCCATTACTGTGTGGAGGGAAGGGGGAGGTAGAAGGAGTGTGTGTACCGCCCCCTGGTAGGAGGGAGCTAGAGTATAGGATTTTTCTGTGTAGGCAAGGTAAGATTTAGTCAGGCCTGACTGAGAGCAGGCCTAATTGTTTTTGTTTCTGGGCTGGGAGTGGCTCAGGTAGGACAGGGCAGTTTCTAGATGGTGACATTGGATCCTCCTACTTCTTTCCAGAAGGGACTGGAGCATTCTGGAGAGAGGCTGGAGGGGGAGGTGTAACCATCTGGGTGTTCTAAGGAGCCCTGACCAATCCCCAATCTGGATTGGCAGGGCGCAGGTCTCCTTAAATACCCTGGGACAGCCCAGTGGGGGGGAGGAGAGTGTCGGGTGGAAGAGCAGAGATGTAGCAGAGGTGCTGTGGAGGCCTCACCCGAGAAGGGAGCCCCCAGTCAGGAGAAGAAGTCGGTTCCTGGAGCAGCACAAGGGAGCAGGAGAGCAGTAGGGAGGCTACATAGAGGATTCTATAAAGGATCCACTGGTGTCAGTGAGTGACAGACCCTGGGAGCTGGATGAGAAGGCTGGAGCAGGCTGGGAGGAGACAGTGGACAGCCTGTGGAGGTTGGAGAAGCCAGTCAGGGGAAGAAGTGTCGCTGGACAGCAAGGTAGGCCTAAGAGGCCTGGAGGAAGAATGGTCGGGGAGTAGTAGTTCATCCATGCCCAGCTAGTACCAAGTACTTAGCTACACAACTGGGAGCCTGTGACCCTTGCCTGTAATGAGTGGTCCGGAGGTCCTGCTGGCAGAAGAGCAGGCCTCACCATGTGCTAGCTGCGGTGGAGGAAGGAGTGTCATGGAGGTCTGATAAATTGACTTTCAGGCCTGGAAGAACAAGTAGTGTGCAGGAGAGACGTAAGGAGTGGAACAGTCAGCAAGTGTCAGTGCTGGAGGAAGAGGAGTATATATACTGTTGGTGTATATAGAACGGTTCTGTTCAACAATTCACTGGGCATCCCACAGCAATTCCTACCCCATCCAAGTTTATCCCCTCAGTAAAACAACAAAACAAAGTACCGGCCTGTTCCATGACTTCGGATGTGAGGAAAATGATGTGATTGAGGGCAGAGGGACAGATGAACCACAACTATCAGCCACCCCTAAGGGGGCCATTGGCTACATGTGATTAACTGCTTGCAGTACATTTACTGAGGCAGGTTGGCTCATACAGGCACAATCATGTAGTTGTATGTCACAGTTTTTTTCCGGGTCCACTTGCACATGTGCGCTGGGACCTGGAAGACTGTGCTGCCATTTGCTGCAGCACAAGCCAATCAGCGGGCCCCGGCCAATGTAGAATGTCCAGCACCCGCTGATTGGCTCAGCGAATGACAGAAGAGAGCCCTGTGTAGGTAAACAACACAGGGCTCTCTTCATACAGCAGTGATGTGCTGTATTTTTTCTCTGCAAAGTAGGGAGTAAAAACCAGCACATCGCCTAGTAAAACGTGCACAGTAAACACATAAAACATTGTTAGGCACACAGTTAACCCCTTGACCTCCCTAGATGTTAACCCCACCCCAGCCAGTGTAATTCGTACAGTGAAAATGTATAGTATTAGCACTGATCAATGTATTAGTGTCACTGAAAATGTCAGTGACAACTTGTCAGTTCCTCCCAGTTAGTGCCAGATTGTCTGCCACACTATTGCAATCCCACTATACGTCACTGATCACCGCCATTACTAGTATAAAAAAAAAAAAAAAATCCAGTATTTACTCCATAGTTTGTAGACACTATAACATTCACGCAAACCAATCAATATACATGTAGCCCAGGCCCCGACCTTTGAAGAGCCAATGGTGACTTTCAGGGCCAGGAAGAACCCTCCACTGTTTCCTCTGGTCCTGGGTAGGCCTCAGGCTGCCTAGCACCCAGGAACTCCTGTAGGCCTCAGGCTCCTGGCCTAGCAGCCGGGAGCTTTCAACACACGTCCGCCCAGGCAGCCGTCCAGGTGGCACAGAACAGTGATCATCTGACTCCTCCCAAAATATATAGGCTCTCCCAGCAGGCCATGGGGCCCAAGAAAACCCCCTCCCATTAGCTGGAGCAGCCTATCCATTCATATTCCAAGTTCATATATACCTTATCATTCCAACGCTATCAGCAGAAGTGCAACCCAATGGCAGAGGAGAGAGGTGCATCAAACTCAGAATTAGGAGAAGAATCAGGAGATCCTCTAACAATTGGCCAGGTTAATTACCACCGAGCGACTAAATTTGACAGCACCCCCGTTTAAAACCAGGGCGCTACACTCTCCCCCGACCAGCAAAACTACGTCTCAGAGTTTGCAGAAAAGAGAAAAAAAAACTTTGTTCTCAAGTCTGAAAACGGATGTCCTAGCAAAACATGGATGGGAGGGGATAACATGGAAAGGCAACCGACAACAGCTCCCTGTGGTGTACCACAGGAAATAAATTCACATAACTTTAATACTTTAGCAAGTGGCATGTCACACAAGGGCAGCAATATAAAGGAGAGATAATATTTACGTTTTATTAGGTCAAAAAGTAGCATCACAAGACATTTTGTAAGTAAGTGACCTGAAATCCTGACTATCTATCTATTATTTACACCTGTACACAAATATATAAATATATATATTATCAAATTGTTTCTTTGCTGAAGTCATGAGATCTCCTTAGCCAAGGAGGGCGGATTGGGTGCTGGAACACCTGAAAGAGAGCATAAACAGCCAAAGAATACATCCTATCACTATAATAACCTTTAGTGCACTATATACATAGGTGAAAGGTTATTCCTGTCCAGGGAGAGCAAGAAATCAATTGCAGCATCATAGCATAACAAAATATACATTCAAAGTTGAAAATGGGCCCCACGTCTTTTTTGGGGGGATGACACCCCTTTTTCATTATGTCAAAGAAATCAAAGTAATAGAATCCTCAGGGTGTGGAAGTAACTCACACAGGTTGGCACTCTCACACCACCTGGTGGTCAGCATAGTCCAGGAAAAACATTGAGTCCATTGATCAAATACATATTTTTAGCCACAGTACATCCTATCTTACTAACTATTTTTTTTTTTTTATCTCTGAAGCTCCAAAGTCCAACAAATGGTTTTAATATTAACAGGAGAAAAGAGGGGAAAAAAGGACATTATTAACATTATTTCTTCCCGGCGGCTTCCCTCTTGCATAGGGACAACCCCAAGGATAAGATGCATGGCTGTATTTGGAGCAGCAACAAAAAAAAAATTGTTTTCTTCTTTTCTATGCAGTGGTGCGAAGGAATAAACTTGAGCAAAGACAGAGGAAGTTTTCACCTTCCTGCATGTGCTGGTATCTCAATCCACAGTTCAGGGACAGCTAAAACAGAAAAAGGTCCCCTTGGTAACTTCCATTGGAGAGGTGGAGCCATAAAACACAAACCCCACTGTCCTCTCATTTGTATTCCACATAATGAGTAGCAGGAAAGAAAGGAATTTCAATCTCACCAATGGTACCTGGGATCAGGCAACTGCAGATCTTTGCCATCCACATCCACAGTAGTAATGAAATGTCGGAGATCCTTCTGATCAGGCCTACAGATAACCACACAGTCTGGATAAATATGACGGCCATAGTTCCAGGTGCGGGAAAAATGAGCATGTTTGGCTGCTCCTGAATTGCACTATTCACCTGGTTCCTCCTACAGTGGCCGTTCCAGCACAACACAGGCCGCCCCTGCTGATGCTCAAGTTTCTGTGCAGGCACCTGCCTCAAATATTACCTCTATAAGGGGTATGTCTGGTTGTGCTCCACTTCCCCAGCGATTTGGGGGCAATCCAGTTCAATGCACAGGGTTTCTTAACCCGCTTGGGATATACTTTGAGATGCTGCCCCAGGCGTTCCCCACGGACAGAAGCATAGTAGGATTTGTGATTTCTTTCCTTTCTGACAGAGCCTTGGTCTGGGCAAACCCTCTATGGGAGACGCAAAAAACAGTTGTCCAGAGTGGCAATCCCTCCACTCCTATATTAAGTCTATGTAGAGTCTCCGCTCCTTAATGGGAAACAATCTTAAGTCTCCGGTGTCCCAGGAGTGGTCAGAGCAGCGGCTGCACGTCCCTGAGCTCCATATGGATTTTTATTGAAGTGGAGGGATTGCCTTGCCTCAACGATTGATTAACGCCTATATTGGATGGTCTATGCTGGTTCTTCATTGATATTTGGTGGGCCTCAGTATTATTGGGTGATGGGAAACACTGGTGCACGGTGAAGGAAGATTTAAGGGTGTTTGTTACATCTACACATACACTGTCTGATCACTGAGTTTTTGGACTATCTTTGGATGCTGGAATATGTATTTTTAATTTTTATGAACTTTTTCATGAAATTATTTTTTAGAGGGTGTTGTTGTTGGAGCTGCTGTGAATTATTTATGCACGTTATGAATTCACTGTGTTTTATGTTTTATTACTATTATTAGGCAGCTGCTATTATTATCATTGATTATTTATTTGTTTGGCGCGATGCTTTATATACATTTATATATTTTTATTGTAAGACAGTAGTTTGCCTCCACACTAGTCGTATGATCACGCAATTGACCTTCAACCTGGTGCCATACCCCCTTGTGGCCAGTTTTATCCTTTGTCTGTTTCAGAGGATAAAGCCATGGAGGAGTATATCGCAGACACACTTTCCAGAGGGTTCATCCGCAAATCCTCATCTCCTGCTGGTGCTAGCTTCTTCTTTGCGAAAAAGAAGAGTGGCGAACTGAGACCTTGTATCGATTATAGGGGTCTCAATCGCTTCATGATTAAGAATGCTTATCCGATTCTGTTGATTACGGAGTTAATTGGCCGCCTCAAGGGAGCAGCGGTTTTGACAAAGCTTGATCTGAGAGGGGCATACAATCTCATGAGGATCAAGGAGGGCGATGAGTGGAAAACTGCATTTAATACCAGGACAGGCCATTACGAATACCTCGTAATGCCATTTGGTCTTTGCAATGCTCTGGCAGTTTTTCAGGAATTCAACGATGTCCTCTGAGATATGTTGCAGCAATGTGTGGTGGTTTATCTTGACGATATCCCCATATATTCCAAGTCCCTAGTGAGCCACCACACAGATGTCTGCCATGTGCTTCAGAGGCTGAGAGATAATAACCTGTATTGTAAATTGGAGAAGTGTGAGTTCCATCATGAACAGGTTAAATTCCTGAGTAAAGTAATTTCCACTGCTGATTTTTCGCTGGACCAATTATTATCGGAAGTTTATTTGTAACTTCTCGTCTCTGGTCAAGCCCCTGACTGGTATGACCAGAAAGAACGGTAACCCACAGAATTGGTCTCCGGAGTCCATTAAGGCTTTTGAATGTCTTAAGGCTGCCTTTGTTCCTGCCCCTGTGTTGGCACATCTGGATCCTACGTTACCCTTCATCCTTGAGGTTAATGCATCCCAGACTGGAGTTGGTGCCCTTCTGTCCCAACATCCGACCTCTGAGAGCACTATGCATCCTTATGGCTACTTTTCCAAGAAGTTGTTTCCTGTGGAATGCAATTATGAGATTGGGGACAGAGAGTTGTTAGAGATCATTTTAGCCCTTAAAGAATGGAGGCATCTCCTCGAGGGTACCACTGTTATGGTTCTTGTTTTGACTGACCACAAGAATCTCACATTCTTGCCTGAGGCTAAACACCTCACCCCCAGGACGGGTTGATGGGCTCTGTTCTTGCCAAGCTTCAATTACATAGTCTCATTCTTACCTGGTACTAAGAATGTAAGGGCTGATGAATTGTCATGACAGTTTTCCTCCGCTTCCAAGATGGAGTCGGTTCCTGTTCCTGTGATACCTCCTGATCGTATTCTGGCTACAGCTCGTACCAGTCTCAGTTCACCTTTGGGTGGCAAGATCCTTGCTGCTCAGATCCAGGCTCCTCCTGAGGAATCTTGTGACCGCTGCTTTGTCCGGGAGAGTCTCCGTACTGCTGTGCTCCAGACTTACCATTCTCCCAAGGCTGCTGGTCACCCAGGGAAGAATCAACTCATTTGGGGTATTTCCCAACAGTTCTGGTGGCCTAGTCTCTGCGCTGATGTAACCGCCATTGTAGCAGCCTGTTCTGTGTGTGCTCAGAACAAAACACCACAACATCTTCCAGTGGGTCTTCTTCAACCCATATCCAATGGAGAGTGGCCTTGGGCCCACCTATCTGTGGAGTTACCTAACTCTCAGGGTAACAGTTATCCTTATGGTGGTGACCGATTTCTCAAAGATGTCACATTGTATTCCACTTAAGAAGTTGCCCACTTCCAAGGAACTGGCATCCATTTTTGCACGGGAGATATTTCGCTTACATGGGCTTCCCAAGGTGATCACCTCGGACAGGGGTAGCCAGTTTGTGTCCAGGTTTTGGCGAGCCTTTTGTGCACAGTTCCGAATTCAGCTTTCCTTTTCTTCTGCATATCACCCGCAGTCCAATGGGGCTGCAGAACAAGCTAACCAGTCCTTGGAACAGTTTTTACGTTGCTATATTTCTGACCCCCATAACAACTGGTCTGACCTGTTGCCTTGGGCGGAGTTTGCTCACAATAGTGCTGTCAATGCTGCTTTCCGATTTGTCTCAGTTTATGGCGAATTATGGTTTGGAACCAGCCATGTTGCCTGACTCATTTGTTCCTCAGAGAATTCCTGCCTTGGAGGAGCATCTCTGTGGTCTTCGTTCCACTGGGTACAGGTCCAGGAGTCTTTACAATGTACCAATGATAGGTACAGACACCATGCTGACCGCAGACACCTACCTGCACCTTTTTACCAAGTTGGGGAGAGGGTCTTGCTGTCTTCTCACAACCTCTGACTCCATGTTCCCTCACTGAAGATGGCACCACAGTTTATTGGGCCTTTCCATATTATCTGCAAGATCAACCCAGTGGCTTACGCTTTAGACCTGCCTTCTGATATGCAAATTTCTAATGTATTCCATGTCTCTTTGTTAAAACCTTTGGCATGCAACCGCTTCACCACCTCGGTACCAGGTCCTCATCCTATTCAGGTTCAGAACCAAGAGGAGTGTGAAATACAATCTATCATTGACTCCCGTAGGTTCCATGGTCGCATACATTACCTGGTTCATTGGAAACGGTATGGCCAGGAGAAGTGTTCTTGGGTCTCATCCTTAGATGTACATGCTCCTGTCCTCCTCCATGCTTTCCATAGACGTTTTCCCCTCAAACCTGGTGGCCACCCAAGGGGGGTGGGGGTCATTGAGGAGGGGGTACTGTCAGGACTGGGCTCAGCTCTCCCTTCTCAGAGCAAGGTGCTCAGCTGGGGGTTAATTGCTAGTCTCAGCTGTCTCACCTGATGTCCATATCCTGCCTCGTTAAGTCAGCTCTGCTGCTATATAAACTGCCTGGATCAGATCGCAGATGCCTTCGCCTTGGTCAACATCTCTGGAGAAATCTCTGCTGTGTTTTCCTGTGATAGACTCCAGGTTCCTGGATTCAAGACCCTGCTCGGCTCACTCCCCTCCTGGCTCCTGACCCTGCATGCTGTTGTTTGATCTCGCTGATCTCTGGACTCCTATTTCACTGGCTTACTTTGACTATCTGCTCTGGTTACTGAACCCTGTTTTGACCACGTTTACTCTGTTTATATAATTTTACCTTTTTATTAAAAATTTGGATTTTACTGCACTTGTGTCTTGGAACTAAGGGTTCCTGACAGTAGGGGTAATAGCTGTACTCCTCGGCCACTCTTTTTGCAATAATTCTCTGTAGGTTGGACAGTTTTGGCAGCATCTTCAGATCCCCACGTCCAGGCAGAACCCGAGTATCAGTAGCCCGCCGGACCGGATAGCCAGCTACAAAGTCAGGCTTGGAGGGCAATTTTTCTGGAGGGCTGAGGTTTTGCGATCACCGCCTTGGAGACACAAGTAGCCTAGCGCTCTTCCCCAAAAGAGTTAGACAAGCGCAGAGCTGCAATAGTGGACAGCTCTATTTTGACATTTGCAATGGGGACAATGGGGGCCTCATCTTCCTTCTCACTCATTGGTTCCTCCCCACTGTCTACCCAGTTCTCAATCCATGACTGAGTGTCTGACCACAGTTCAGAAAGTTGATCGGATAAGTCATCCGAATAGGAAATGAGGGAACACTCTTCAGCGGGGAGCAAAGTGCGTCCTGACTTGGGGACAGCAGTAGTAACAGCCTGATCCCCTTTATTTCACGCGGGTTTAACAGTGCCAACAAGAATTCTATTGTCACCCGATTCCAGCTTACCCGTCTCTGGTGTCTTTCTCCGGGGGCTTCCACCATCAAGGAACGCAGGTGGTCCTGACCGTGGCTGCGGGGGATGACCGGAGCGCTGGGTCCTGGAGCTGCCACAGGAATTGAGGGAGCACCTTCCTGTATGAGTTGGGTGATGGACAGAGGACTCTCGACACATTCCTCAGCTGGGACAGCGACACTCCTATCTCTGTCTACACGTAGCTTCCGCGGGGGGTTGAGCTGACGGGACTGCCTCAAGCAGGGACTCCCCGCAACATCCGCAGATGATCGAAGGCCACAATTGGAGCACTTACGGCAAATCAGTCCGATAGCTTTCTGGCCGTCGGCTGTGTATAACGTCGGGCTACTTCTCAGCGTATACCTGATTCCCGTATCTGTCAGGACACTCAGCGGTCCACTCAGGCCCAGGTCGATACCCGGAGCCCACATCTTCCAGTCCGCCATAGAAGATTTGAATTGGGCTATATTCTCTGCACAACAGCCGCAGTGAAATCTCTCAACCAGCAATAGCGGCACACGTCGCAATACTTCCTTATCCTCCTCTGCAGAGCAACTCCTCCCCCAGCCAATGGATTGGCTCACATGTTTCCCTAGAACTTTAGCGGCCGCCTCCTTCTTCCTGAGGCGCGCCAAAGCTTTAATGGAATCTGTTTTAACGCATGCGGCACTGGTGCAAAGTGACAAAAGACCAGGCCGGTACTCTCCCATGAGCGATGAGACACATTTATTCTTCCCCACACTTTTCACATTAACAGTACACAGTCTATGATGGGTAGAGATGTTACATGCCACTTCCCCACGGAGCCAGACAAGATCCCTTTAGGGTTGCGTTCTTGCAGGGAAACTGCCTTGACCCCACGTTGGGCGCCAAATGTAGCCCAGGCCTCGACCTCTGAAGAGCCAATGGTGACCTTCAGGGCCAGGAAGGGCTGACATTCATCCTCACTGAGTGGGTCACTAGGCATGGTAGGTTCAGATAGAAGAATTAAGTTGATGCAGACACTTTAACCACTTCAGCCCCGGAAAGATTTCACACTTTAGGACCAGAGCACTTTTTGCGATTCGGCACTGCGTCGCTTTAACTGACAATTGCGCGGTCGTGAGACGTTGTACCCAAACAAAGTTTGCGTCCTTTTTTTCCCACAAATAGAGCTTTCTTTTGGTGGTATTTGATCACTGCTGCGTCATTTCTGATCACCGCTATAAACAAAAGAAGAGCGACAATTTCGCAAAAAAAAACCACATTTCTTACTTTTTGCTAAAATACAAATCCAAAAAATATAAAAAAACATTTTTTTCAACGGTTTTGGACGATTCATATTCCTCATATTTGCGATCAAAAAAATCAAAATCTGCGTTTATTGATTGGTTTGCGCAAAAGTTGCCGCGTTTACGGATGATGAGAATTCATTTCTGGGGTTTTTATTTTTTTTTTAATTTTTTACTAGTAATGGCGGCGATCTGCGATTTTTAGCGGTACTGCGATATTGCAGTGGACATGTCGGACCATTTTACACTTTTTTGGGACCATTGGCATTTATACAGCGATCAGTGCTATAAAAATGCACTGATTACTGTGTAAATGCCATTGGCAGTTAAGGGGTTAACCTGCAGGGGGCACTCTAAGGGTTAACTGTGTTCCCTGAGCGTGTTCTAACTGTGTGTGGGCTGCCCTAGCAGGGGAAGGATAGTGATCACAGCTTCCATTTACAGGACACCCTTTGGATAGGCGCAACAGCACTTAGCAGACTCCGAGACTCACTAAATAAGACTCAGCTGTATAATCCCAAAGGCCTTCCCACAGAATTGCCTGACTAGAACTATTTCCTTGAGCATCGCACTTTGGACTTCAATACAGATTAATGCACATACCAAGCTTAGTATCCCCGTTGTGCAGATCTGGCCTCCATCTCACAGCCTCCTGCTGTAGCTTCACTAGTTTACACTCACAGTCTCCCACCAAGACTCCTTGGACTCCCACTGCCACAGGGTCCCTTGTGCTTCACACAGCCAACCGCTGTATTTTCCGAGTGTCCCCACGCCAACCTGCTGGATCTCTTCCTCGGCTCCTCAGCCCAACTGCTGAACTCTTTCTTGCAAGCATCACCCCCTCTATTCCACTGGGTTCCTAGCTTGACTTCTGCTGAGACTTTCTCAACTTTCCCACTGTCCCCCAGTGGGTGAAAAAGGGCTGCTCTGGTACTCTCTCAGACTCCAAACTCTGGCCTCTGATAACAGAAGTGTTGTCCCTCATAGGCGACAGCTTCCCCTTTACCTCTGACCCTGGGTCACACTTTGCCTCTGGAGACAGGAATGTGGTTGTCTTCCGTTAGCAACTCTGTCCCTTCACCTCCGACAAAGAGGGGTTCTCCAGCTGGCAGTACCTGTGTGACTCGGTAAGGCTTCTGACATACAGCCCCAGCCCTCCACTGTTTCCTCTGGTCCTGGGTAGGCCTCAGGCTGCCTGGCATCCAGGAACTCCTGGATATGCCTCAGGCTTCTGGCCTAGCAGCCGGGAGCTTTCAACACACCCAGACAGCTGCCCAGGTGGCACAGAACAGTGATCACCTGACTCCTCCCAAATATATAAGCTCTCCCAGCAGGCCATGGGGCCCAAGAAAACACCTGCCCATTGGTTGGAGCAGCCTATCCATTCATATTCCGAGTTCATATATACCTCAGCATTCCAATGCCATGAGCAGCAGTGCAACCCAATGGCAGAGGAGAGAGGTGCATCAAACTCAGAATTAGGAAAGGGTCAGGAGATCCCCTAACAATTGGCCAGGTCAATTACCACCCAGCGACTAAATTTGACAGCGCCCCCGTTCAAAACCAGGGTGCTACATACACTAATTAGGATTTTCTTTTACCAAAGATATGAAACAGCATACATTTTTGCCAAAATGTATTAAGAAATTAGATTCTTGTATTTTTAACTTGGATATGTTTTATAACAGAACTTTTCAAAGTTTTGGATGCTTTTTGGTTTATATCACAAAAAGTAAAAAACCCAGTGTTGATCATATACCACCAAAACACACTTGTATGAAAAAAAAATTATATAAATTTAGTTTGCTTACAGCATTGCATGACCGAGCAATCGCCAGTTGAAGTAGTTCAGTGCTGAGCTCCTTCTCCTCCATGCACATTAGAGTTTTTTTTTAAGCTCCTAGAAGCTGTTATTAGCTTTTTCTCTGCTCCTAGAAGCTAAATAGTGTTATCCTATGTGTCCATGCACACTACTTTAACCCATCCAGATCCGTGCTATTGCCGAAGTACGGCTCCAGCGCGAATCAGGATTGCCGGGTGGACGTCCTGGCCATGTGCACGCCCCTGGCGCGCACTCACAGGTGGCAGAGGCGCGCGCGCCCAACGCACACTGCATGGGCGTGCCCGCGGGTCGGGCGAACTCTATGTCCGCCCGAGACCCGCGATCCCCTGTGAGACCTGCAGAACGGGGAACTGCTGATGTATGGTAAACACGTCAGTTCTCTGTTCTTTTGAAGGGGACATACCAGATCTACTGATCCCTGTCACTGGGATCAGTTAGATCTGTTCTGTCCCGACCAGCCCCGCCCCCCACAGTTAGAACACACCCAGGGAACACTGTTAACCCCTTCACTGCCCCCTGCAGGTTAACCCCTTTAATGCCAATGACATTTATACAGTAATCAGTGGACATTTAAATTTCTGATCGCTGTATAAATGTCATTGGTCCCAAAAAAGTGTCAAAAACTTCCGACATGTCCGCTGCCATATCGCAGTCCCGATAAAAATCGCAGATCGCCGCCATTGCTAGTAAAGAATAAATAAATAATAAAAATGCCATAAATCAATTCCCATAGTTTGTAGATGCGATAACTTTTGCGCAAACCAATCAATATACGCCGATTGTGATTTTTTTTTTACCAAAAATATGTAGAAGAGTATATAATGGCCAAAACTGAATCTTTTTTTTTTTTTTTGGGGAATTTATTATAGCAAGAAGTAAAAAATATTGTTCTTTTTTCAAAATCATCACTCTTTATTTGTTTATAACGGCGATCAGAAATGATGCAGAGGTGATCAAATACCACCAATAGAAAACTCTATTTGTGGGAAAAAAATGATATCAATTTTGTTTGGGTACAATGTCGCGCAATTCTCATTCAAAATGCGACAGCGCTGAAAGATTAAAAATTGGTCTGGGCAGGAGGGGGGTTTAAGTGCCCAGTAAGCAAGTGGTTAAGCTATTAGCATTTTTTGAGCTTCAGCATCTAGGAGCAGACCTTTTTTTCCCTCTTAATGCAAAAATGCTAATGCTCCTAAATGCTCCTAAAACGCTGCTAAAACGCTACTACAAAAAGCTATTACCAGTGGTTTTTATCCAATGATTTTTCAAGCTTTTTTTAGCTTAAAAAAAACACTAGTGTGCATGGAGCCTTAACGATTGGAGTTTTAGATTTGGTCCTCCTGTTTTTTTACTTTTATATTGTATATGCTTTTATGAGGTCTCATCTTCTGGTGAGCAGTCATTTCACTTGGGTGGCTGGTAAAGGTGGAATCACATTTGAAAACCATGCATTTATGGATGATGATATTCTGTGATTAAACATATACTGTATAGTGGACTTAATTAATTCCCCTTGGTATGTATAAGGTTTTTTTGGTGTATGTTGCATAGTAGAAGTTTTATGCACTGTTTGTTTTGGAGTGCTGCACATTTTTTGTGAGTGATGTACATATTGTTACTTTGCATCTCCACATAATTATATTTATTTAAGTAATTGGGTTATCATTACTTGTTAAGATTGTGTGTAGATAATTTTATTTAATTAGATTTAGTTCTTAATAGTGCCAATTTTACATAGTAATATAACAAATGCCACGCATAGAACAAGGATAAACAGCGATAATGTAAATCACAATATTGGTGGTATGTAAATCAAATGAAAAGTCTCTATAATATCAGGTGTGTATTTTTCTTATATAGTCCATAAGTGGTAAAGATAATATCCAGATGACGTGATTCCCACCACCTCATAAGCATTTAATTAGGGTACTCTTACCAGACAGAGCTGATAATAAAGCCTTGTAATCACTTAGAAGACGGACAACACCTCGTGCTTTCACCAAACCAGTGCACAATAAGATTGGGTACTCTTACCCTAAGGTGGTTAAAATGAACGCCCAAATGTTGCATTAAGCAGGATCTTCCTCTATAATCGATCTCCAGAGATGGAAAACCTCTTGAGCTCACATACATATGGTAGCGATCACAGGGGGAGGTAAGCATAAAAAACTCCACATTGTGTAAGTCCAATATGTATAAGGCAATTTAGTTACCCATTAAGTCCGCTCTTTCTTTGTGATTGACAGCAGGCAGTGGGGCAGATTCTAGAGCCGGCTGTCTATTGGCTAAGGGTCTGCTCACTGATTGCTGTCAATCACAGAGGAGTGGACCTGTTGGGGAACTAGTGTCTGCGAATCCCCAGCAGCAGGAGTAAGCTCATCTGCATTGAGGACTAATGCCCCGTACACACGGGACAACGATCGTGCACACGACCGTGTTGAATCGTACGTTGACGGTCGTATGTAGCCTACTGACATGCACACGACAGTCGTGTGTGCAACGT
>BLSH010137087.1:79328-90510 GCA_018402905.1 Glandirana rugosa
TATACCCGTCTCTCACCTCTTTCGGAGCCTCTTCCTCTCTGAGCCTTCTCCATGGCTTTCTCCATTCCCTGCCCAACTCTTTGAGCCTTCTCCATGGCTTTCTTCACTCTCTACCCAACTCTCTGAGCCTTCTCCATGGCCTTCTTCACTATCTACCCAACTGTCTGAGCCTTCTCCGAGGCTTTCTCCACTCTCTGCCCATATTTCTAAATCTTCTCCGTGGCTTTCTTCACTCTCTACCCAACTCTCTGAGCCTTCTCCATGGCTTTCTTCACTCTCTACCCAACTCTCTGAGCCTTCTCTGAGGCTTTCTCCACTATCTGCCCAACTCGCTGAGTCTTCTCCGAGGCTTTCTTCACTCTCTGCCCAACTCTGAGCCTTCTCCATGGCTTTCTCCAATCTCTGCCCAACTCTCTGAGCCTTTTCCATGGCTTTCTCCAATCTCTACCCAACTCTCTGAGCCCTCTCTGTGGCTTTCTTCACTCTCTACCCAACTCTCTGAGCCTTCTCCATGGCTTTCTCCAATCTCTACCCAACTCTCTGAGCCTTTTTCGAGGCTTTCTCCACTCTCTGCCCAACTCTCTGAGCCTTCTCCGAGGCTCTTTCTAAAACTGCGTGGCTTTCTTCCTTCTCTGCCCAACTCTATGAGCCTTCTCCATGGCTTTCTCCACTCTCTGCCCAACTCTCTGAGCCTTTTCCGAGGCTTTCTCCACTCTCTGCCCAACTCTCTGAACCTTCTCCTAGGCTTTCTTCAATTTCTGCCCAACTCTCTGAGCCTTCTCCATGGCTTTCGCCACTCTCTGCCCAACTTTCTGAGCCTTCTCCGAGGCTTTCTTCCCTCTCCGCCCAACTATCTGAGCCTTGTCCATGGCTTTCTACACTCTCTGCCCAACTCTCTGAGCCTTCTCCAAGGCTTTCTTCACTCTCTGCCCATATTTCTAAACCTTCTCCGAGGCTTCCTTCACTCTCTGCCCAACTCTCTGAGTCTTCTCCGAGGCTTTCTTCACTCTCTACCCAACTCTCTGAGCTTTCTCCATGGCTTTCTTCACTCTCTACCCAACTCTCTGAGCCTTCTCCATGGCTTTCTTCACTCTCTACCCAACTCTCTGAGCCTTCTCCATGGCTTTCTTCAGTCTCTACCCAACTCTCTGAGCCTTCTCCATGGCTTTCTTTACTCTCTACACAACTGTCTGAACCTTCTCCGAGGCTTTCTCCCCTCTCTGCCCATCTTTCTAAATCTTCTCTGTGGCTTTTTTCACTCTCTGTCCAACTCTCTGAGCCCTCTCTGTGGCTTTCTTCACTTTCTACCCAACTCTCTGAGCCTTCTCCATGGCTTTCTTCACTCTCTACCCAACTCTCTGAGCTTTCTCCATGGCTTTCTTCACTCTGTACCCAACTCTCTGAGCCTTCTCCATGGCTTTCTTCACTCTCTACCCAACTCTCTGAGCCTTTTCCCAGGCTTTCTCCACTATCTGCCCAACTCTCTGAGCCTTCTCCGAGGCTTTCTTCCATCTCTTCCCAACTCTCTGAGCCTTTTCCGAGGATTTCTCCACTCTCTGCCAAATCTCTGAGCCTTCTCCATGGCTTTCTTCACTCTCTACTCAACACTCTGAGCCTTCTCCATGTCTTTCTTCACTCTGTACCCAACTGTCTGAACCTTCTCCAAGGCTTTTTCCACTCTCTACCCATCCTTCTAAATCTTCTTCGTGGCTTTCTTCACTCTCTGCCCAACTCTCTGAGCCCTCTCTATGGCTTTCTTCACTCTCTACCCAACTCTCTGAGCCTTCTCCATGGCTTTCTTCACTCTCTACCCAACTCTCTGAGCCTTCTCCATGGCTTTCTTCACTCTCTACCAAAATGGTCTGAACCTTCTCCAAGGCTTTCTCCACTCTCTGCCCAACTCTCTGAGCTATCTCTATGGCTTTCTTTACTCTCTACTCAGCTCTCTGAGCCTTCTCCATGGCTTTCTTCACTCTCTACCCAACTCTCTGAGCCTTCTCCGTGGCTTTCTTCACTCTTTGCCCAACTCTCCGAGCCTTCTCCATGGCTTTATTTACTCTCTACCCAACACTCTGAGCCTTCTCCATGGCTTTCTTCACTCTCTACCCAACTCTCTGAGCCTTCTCCGAGCCTTTCTCCACTCTCTGCCCAGCTTTCTAAATCTTCTGCGTGGCTTTCTTCACTCTCTGCCTAACTCTGAGCCATCTCCATGGCTTTCTTCACTCTCTACCCAACTCTCTGAGCCTTCTCCATGGCTTTCTTCACTCTCTACCCAACTCTCTGAGCCTTCTCTGAAGCTTTCTTCACTCTCTGCCCAACTCTGAGCCTTCTCCATGGCTTTCTCCATTCTCTGCCCAACTCTCTGAGCCTTCTCCATGGCTTTCTCCATTCTCTGCCCAACTCTTTGAGCCTACTCCATGGCTTTCTTCACTCTCTACCCAACTCTCTGAGCCTTCTCCATGGCTTTCTTCACTCTCTACCCAACTGTCTGAGCTTTCTCCATGGCTTTCTTCACTCTCTGCCCATATTTCTAAATCTTCTCCGTGGCTTTCTTCACTCTCTACCCAACTCTCTGAGCCTTCTCCATGGCTTTCTTCACTCTCTACCCAACTGTCTGAGCTTTCTCCGAGGCTTTCTCCACTCTCTGCCCATATTCCTAAATCTTCTCCGTTGCTTTCTTCACTCTCTACCCAACTCTCTGAGCCTTCTCCATGGCTTTCTTCACTCTCTACCCAACTCTCTGAGCCTTCTCTGAGGCTTTCTCCACTATCTGCCCAACTCTCTGAGCCTTCTCCAAGGCTTTCTTCCATCTCTGCCCAACTCTCTGAGCCTTTTCCGAGGATTTCTACACACTCTGCCCGACTCTCTAAGCCTTCTCCGAGGCTTTCTTCCCTCTCTGCCCGACTCGCTGAGTCTTCTCCGAGGCTTTCTTCACTCTCTGCCCAACCCTGAGCCTTCTCCATGGCTTTCTCCACTCTCTGCCCAACTCTCTGAGCCTTCTACGAGGCTTTCTTCACTCTTTGCCCAACTCTCCGAGCCTTCTCCATGGCTTTATTTACTCTCTACCCAACACTCTTAGCCTTCTTCGAGCCTTTCTCCACTCTCTGCCCATCTTTCTAAATCTTCTGCGTGGCTTTCTTCACTCTCTACCCAACTCTCTGAGCCTTCTCCGAGGCTTTCTTTACTCTCTGCCCAACTCTGAGCCTTCTCCATGGCTTTCTCCATTCTCTGCCCAACTCTCTGAGCCTTCTCCATGGCTTTCTTCACTCTCTACCCAACTCTCTGAGCCCTATCCATGGCTTTCTTCACTCTCTACCCAACTGTCTGAGCCTTCTCCGAGGCTTTCTCCACTCTCTGCCCATATTTCTAAATCTTCTCCGTGGCTTTCTTCACTCTCTACTCAACTCTCTGAGCCTTCTACATGGCTTTCTTCACTCTCTACTCAACTCTCTGAGCCTTCTTTGAGGCTTTCTCCACTATCTGCCCAACTCCCTGAGCTTTCTCTGAGGATTTCTTCCCTCCCTGCCCAACTCGCTGAGCCTTCTCGATGCCTTTCTTCACTCTCTACCCAACTGTCTGAGCCTACTCCGAGGCTCTCCACTCTCTGCCCATCTTTCTAAATCTTCTCCGTGGCTTTCTTCACTCTCTGCCCAACTCTCTGAGCCTGCTTTCTTCACTCTCAGGCCGCTATAGCCAAGTCCTGGTCTGGCAGTCTGCCCCAGAACAAGACTAGAGGACAAACCTTCCAGCGGGGACACCTGTTACTGTGACTAAGAAGGGGAATTGCTGAACTTTGGGCAGATTTCCTCTGACTTCCTGTTGTGTCTACTGGACAGGAAGTGAAGGGAAATCTCCCCAATGGGGGCACAGAATGCAAAAAAAAACAACTTGGTGGGTTTAATTCTCATCTACACTAGCCAGAACAGGGGCAGGCGTGGGGACTGGGTGATAGAGGGGACAAGAAGAACTCCTACCATGGGTGCAGTGTTATTAGGGGGGGGTAGGGGGGCAATGGGAGTACAGAGCAGGGGCTGATGGTAAAGGATTCTGCTCCTCCGTCTAACATCAGCCTAATGTGGGTGGAAGACAGCAAGCGGGGCCGGTGCTCACTGAGAGAACACTTCCTTCCCACCATGGGTGCGTGCCGGAAAGTGGGACTTCTCTTCTTCCTGCCTCCCCCTGGCATGTGACATATCAGGTGCCCCGGTGTGGGTTCTGAAATGTAAGTACACAGAGGGTGGGGGAGCAAATCAGCCCCAGAGTTCCCCTCTTCCTCTCATAGTCACTCTACCTTCCTCAGAGCCAAGCTGGACCCCACAGGGCCACCATCCTCCCAGCTCCCCTTCCCCTTCATATTACCACCAAACCAGTCCTTCTCAGACTGACACCACCAATGCAGTGGCCCCACTGATGCAGGGGCATAGTTTCCTTTTGGTGACATCACTGATGCAAAGGTATTTTTTCCTGCCAGTGACACCACCAATAGGGCCATTTGCTCCTCACACTGAAGCTGGAGTATTTCTTTCTACATCACTATTATAATGAGGGATAGAATGTGTCCCGCTATCTGTTTCAGTGTGGCGTGCTGGGTGCGTCACTAATAGCCCCACCCCTTGCTCCGCATGGGCGGGGCTCAGTTAGGTATTGGATGGCCCAGTTCTTGCTCTAGCTGATGCACTTTATCAATATATTGTCAATGTTGGAGGCTTATATGAAGCCGTGGTCACACAGCTATTTAGTGGAATGCTGGGAAGCAAACTGCAACATTTTTAGTTGATCTGAAATCGCCAAGAACAATAATTGTGGCATACCCACCCCGTCTGCATGCAGTGCTCCTCATTAAATCGGCAGGCAAAGATGAAGTTCTCCAGCTGCTCCTCAGTGACATTGCCATCCTTGGGCACGCGGGCGAGTATATTTATATACTGGAAGCGATACCACTCCTGGACGGCGTCCACCCCCGAGCTGTACGTCTGGTAGAAACAATCCCCTCCGGTTTTATTACACTGCGGGAGGAAAAACAGAGAATCAGACTGTGATAATAGGGGGACAACAGGGGCTCCTTGCCACCCCTCTGAAATGCAATCAATAGTGAAACGCTTTTCAGAGGGTGTTTGACAGGTGGTGAGAAGGTGATATGTTACCTACCCTCTGCCAGTTTTCACCCTGCAAGTGGCGACCCATCGCGCTGTAGCTGCGCCCATTGCACGCAGTTACAAGGTGATTGCTGTGCGCACCATTCACTGAAATGGGTTGGGTTTGGCAGGGGTACCGCCCGCCGATTGACACGCAGATTTAATTTTTGCCGCGGATGTGAAGCAAAGTATTAAAATAGAACTAAGGGCACATTTTTTTTAGTGTTGGATGAATGGGGGAGGGGTGAGACTCCCTGTCAAGTTTTTATTGCAGTCTGGGCCCCCATTGGGGAGACCCCCCTCCCTATTTCTCCTGTTTGCCATTATCATTGAAAGTCAAATCACCAAGGTGTGAATGGAGCCTAAAAGAAAATCCCAAATTTTAGGCTGTCCCCAGAACAGCAATAGAGGGGAAATCTTCCAATGGGGACACCAGTTCTGGGGACCTGGGGGCCCCAAGGAATTCCCTTAATTTGCAGGGATTTCCTCTCACTTCCTGTTTTGGTTATGGGAAAGGAAGTGAAGGGAAATCTCCCCAATGAATACTGACATAAAAGGCAGGGGGCAAAAATTGGGACTTTATATGAAGGCTTGGCTGGGTAGAGGCACAATCTTCCATCCCTATAATTGGAATAAAAAGAAAGCTAAAAAAAGCTGACTGGGAGGGGATTGGGACTTTATATGACACACGAGTGTGAGAGAAAGATGCTGGATGGATGGTAAAACAATTTATTTTAGAAATAGAACAATATTTTCATAGTATACATCATATAGTCAGTATTCAAATGGGTCAGTCCGGACCCAATATATAATATATGTACATGGATACAAGAGTACAAAGCATACATTTGATGGTATACAAAAGATTGCCCCATCCATCACATTGATATGGTTATGTAAAATGTTCCATTATCGATAAACCTGCGTTTGTCCATGACCTCCAAGTACCCCCGCAGGGGGTTTGTCTAGAAGACCTAGTAAAAAATTTGTCTTAAGTACAGCGTTTGACGGCAGCTGGTGGCTCTACGCACGTTTCGTGACTGAATGTCACTCATCAGGAGCAGGCTCGTCACTTGTCTAAGGTAAAGAAAAAAATCATATAGATATATTGGGAAAAATACCATGTGGGAGGAAACAATAGTCCTCCATAATAAAAATTCCCAAAAAAAAAACAAAAAAACAACCTGTTGTATCCATGAACCGTACACACGCAGGCAGGGACGGGGGAAGCCAACAAGGGGCATCCAACATTTTTTCACGACATTCAGTCACGAAACGTGCGTAGAGCCACCAGCTGCCGTCAAACGCTGTACTTAAGACACATTTTTTACAAGGTCTTCTAGACCAACCCCCTGCGGGGGTACTTGGAGGTCATGGACAAACGCAGGTTTATCGATAATGGAACATTTTACATAACCATATCAATGTGATGGATGGGGCAATCTTTTGTATACCATCAAATGTATGCTTTGTACTCTTGTATCCATGTACATATATTATATATTGGGTCCGGACTGACCCATTTGAATACTGACTATATGATGTATACTATGAAAATATTGTTCTATTTCTAAAATAAATTGTTTTACCATCCATCCAGCATCTTTCTCTCACACTCGTGTGTCATATAAAGTCCCAATCCCCTCCCAGTCAGTTTTTTTTAGCTTTCTTTTTATTCCAATCTCCCCAATGAGACACAGATGGTGAAAAACAAAATCTGACAGGGGTTATAACCAAAATGAAAAACAAAAAAAGTTTTGTCCATAGTAGGGATGGGCGAATGGTTCAGCCCGAGCATAAGTTTGATTGGCTGAAAAAGTGAAAGCTTCAGCCAATCAGGGCACAAAGCACTGTCAGAGTCATGATTGGAAACAATCATCATGACTTTATCCAATCATGGCTCATTCCCGCCCCACAGTATAAAAGTCTTTCAATGGCAGCCATTTTCAGTGTGATTTCTGCTGGAGAGAGATAGCGCAGGGCTCTGTTCAGTGCTATTAGTCAGTCAGTGTGCTGTACTGTGCTATTGTGTAGTGAAGACCATCATTCAGCTTTGCATAGTGTGCAGCTAGAGTAGGAACAGCTCAGATAGTATCACTGTAGTGTAGTGAGACCGTGTCACTAATACATACATAAGTG
Organism: Glandirana rugosa; assembly: GCA_018402905.1. Lineage (NCBI taxonomy): Eukaryota > Metazoa > Chordata > Amphibia > Anura > Ranidae > Glandirana > Glandirana rugosa. Next base: position 86,603 of record BLSH010137087.1, read on the forward strand.
TATATGTAGAGTAGGGACAGCTCAGATAACGTCAGTGTAGTGACGGTTGAACACCTTATATTTGATTGCGTTACTGCAAGGTTAATGCCATTTACTTCTGGGTGCATTAATGCCAGTTTAACGCCATATAGTTTTGTGCGTTACTACAAGTTTAACGCCATTTACTTCTCTGTGCGTTATTGCAAGTTTAATTCCATTTGCTTCTGTGTGTATTACTGCCAGTTTGACGTCATATAATTCTGTGTGTGTTACTGCAAGTTTAACGCCATATAGTTCTGTGTGCATTACTGCCAGTTTAACGCCATTTATGTCTGTGTGCCTTACTGCCAGTTTAACGCCATTTACTTCTGTGTGCGTTATTGCAAGTTTAACGCCATTTACTTCTGTGTGCGTTACTGCCAGTTTAACGTCATATAGTTCTGTGTGTCACTGTATGTTTGGCACATTATATTGCAGTATATTATAGTGTATCCCTGGATTGTGTCTGTGTAGTGTGAGTACTCAAATTAAAGTGCCCCAAACACCACTTTACATTGATTAAAGTGCATCTACATACAGATTTCCACTTCTTTACATTTGCTAATAAGCACCGCCTCCACCCTCCCAATAATGTCTGGGAGGACAACAAGGAGAGGCAGGCATTCCCTTGGCACTGTAAGGGGGCCAGCAACAAATGTGTCCACAGGTAAAGATGGTCAGGCCTCAGGCAGGGCATCGTTTCCTCTGTTTAGTGATGGTGCCCTTGCTATCCAGCCACAGCATGCAGAGGAGGTGGTGGACTGGCTTACTAAACCTTCCTCATCCTCCATCACCCAAGCAGAGACGAGTGTGCTGTCCCCTGCAGCTGCCGGAGTGGATGAACCTCCCTCCTTGTCCACAGCTATTCCTGCCATAGCCCCAACATCAGCCATGGAGTCAGCTGAGGTATTTGACCACAGCGTCAGCCACTTGCTCCTTGATGATGCCCAGGAATTACTGGGTTCAGATGTTGGTTCTCAGGTTGAGGGTGACAGGAAGATGAGAGAGGGGAGAACACTGGCAGACAAATTGGCATTCAGGTTCCCCCAGCCGCAGCTTATTGCCAAGTTGTCTCCAGTGATGATGAGGATGGAGGGGGTGATGATGATGGAGATGGAGATGGAGATGGAGATGGAGATGGAGATGATGGAGGAAATGGAGATGATGATGATGATGATGATGGAGATGGAGATGATGATGATGGAGATGGAGATGGAGATGATGGAGGAAATGGAGATGATGATGATGATGATGATGGAGATGGAGATGATGATGATGGAGATGGAGATGGAGATGATGGAGATGGAGATGATGATGATGGAGATGGAGATGATGATGGAGATGATGATGATGATGATGATGGAGATGGAGATGGAGATGATGGAGATGGAGATGGAGATGATGGAGGAAATGGAGAAGATGATGATGATGATGATGGAGATGGAGATGATGATGATGGAGATGATGATGGAGATGATGATGATGGAGATGATGATGATGATGAAGATGGAGGAGATGGAGATGATGATGATGGAGATGATGATGGAGATGGAGATGATGATGATGATGATGAAGATGGAGGAGATGGAGATGATGATGATGATGGAGGATATGGAGATGATGATGGAGATGGAGGATATGGAGATGATGATGGAGATGATGATGAAGATGGAGGATATGGAGATGATGATGAAGATGGAGGATATGGAGATGATGATGGAGATGATGATGAAGATGGAGGATATGGAGATGATGATGATGAAGATGATGATGATGATGATGGAGATGGAGATGATGATGATGAGGTCACTGATGCGACTTGGGTGCCAGATAGAGCAGAGGAGGAAACTGAAGGTGAGGCGGCACAACCCCAAGGAGGCCGACATCAAGAAAGAGTAGGGAGCAGCCACCCTATTCCATCACATTCTGCAGCTGTTCTCTCCCAGCCCACCCCCCACAGCTCAGCTGTTGGGCCGTTTTCAGCACAACTGCAGCAAATTTTACAGCAAGGCCAATTCTTGCTTTCTCAAGAACCCCTCTATAGGGTTACGGAGGGAAGGCGACACCGACACCCAAAGCCCAATTTTTCCGCACCCATTACTTCTATCCAAAGTGACACCAGAATTGATGGCCCCATCATACACACCGGGCTCCCCAGCTTTTGCTGAGCAAAATAAAGGAAGCTTGCAGGGAAAATCTTATTTTTTTTCATGGTTTTATCAATGCAATTATTGCTGCAGCAGATTCTAGACATGGGACAGATGCGCCACTTTACAGGTAGACTAAGGGGACCCCCCAGGCACCATATTGGAAGGACTTTTTCATTTTTATGCTTTCACTTTAAAAATATTAAAAAATCACCGCTCATTTAAAAATGAAGTTTTTTACAAACGTTTTCTTCATTGATACATCCCCCCAGGGCAGGACCCGGACCCCCATACCCGACCCCCCAGGGCAGGACCCGGACCCCCATACCCGGACCCCCATACCCGGCCCCCCAGGGCAGGACCCGGACCCCCATACCCGGACCCCCATACCCGAACCCCCATACCCGGACCCCCATAACCATTGTATGCCCAATTACTTGCATATATTCCTTCAAAATGGGCACTTTTGATTTTTGATGTTCGGGTCCCATTGACTTTAATGCGGTTCGTTATTCGGGGCCAAACTTTCGCGGTGTTCGAAAGTTCTGGTGCAAAGCAAACAGGGGTCCGCTTGGCCCATCCCTAATTATGATAACGCTGGGGAGACAGAGCGCTCTCTATTATAACAACGCATGTGAAGCCGGGCGTGCCCAGCTATAGCTTAGCCGTCACACTGGCAGCACGATTGCCCGCTATCTGGGTGCCCAAATACCGACTTTCCTGATCTGCATAACCGCGCCAAATGATAGCCGCGCCCCCCCCCTGGCACTGAATGGTTCGACCCGTCGCAGGTTTCCTGCTATAAGAATAGGGGAGCTCCTCTGCGTGGGATTGGCCACATTGTGTCACCAGGAAGAGGACGGTGCCGGGAAAGAGGTGAGGTCAGGTGAGGTTGGGTGGGGGCTGGGAGAGGCGCCTGTGATTTGCGGCAGAACCGGTTTTCCTGAAATGTTTATTAAATCGCTAAACCTGCAATTCTTCCAACCCGAAGGATAATGAGCACCCCGCACCTCGTGATGTGGGGGGGAGGGGTGCTGCACGGAATCATCCCGGAATTTATTGTATTACTCAGGAACTTCACACCAATGGATAAAGGGAGGTAAAAGCTGGAGTCACATTTTTACCACCCCCCTTAGCTGCAGAGGCAAAACACACGCCGGCCCCCATGCTTCCCGGAGGGAGGAGGACTTCTACCCCCCCCATCCAAGTAGATGGGGGTCTCCCTACAAGCACCCCACAGTCATCTGCAATGCGATCTGCTACTGCAGGGTTCAAAGGGTTAAAGCAGAGGGTGAAGAGGAGATACAACACCTCCTCCCTGCCTGTCACTCTGAAGAGAGAACCAAATGTAGATCACTCTTCAGAAGACAAAGTCAGTGTGAATAAGTCTGTACTCCTGACCCTGCACCCTGTACATTACACACTCCTGACCCCTGCACCCTGTACATTACACACTCCTGACCCCTGCACTCTGTGCATTACACACTCCTGACCCCTGCACCCTGTACATTACACACTCCTGACCCCTGCACTCTGTACATTACACACTCCTGACCCCTGCACTCTGTACATTACACACTCCTGACCCCTGCACCCTGTACATTACATACTTCTGACCCTACACTCTGTACATTACACACTCCTGACCCTGCATTCTGTATAATGCATACATCTGAACCCTGCACTCTGTACATTATATACTCCTGATCCTGCACTCTGTACATTACATACTTCTGACCCTGC
>BLSH010137087.1:93517-106943 GCA_018402905.1 Glandirana rugosa
TTTCTTTCTAGTATGAGAGGCCGGTACATAACTGATGGCGCTAGAATTGTTCTAGTGTCAATTTTTGTCTATGGGGGACGGAGACCAGGGCCTTAACAAAGTCGCGGAGCCGAGGTGACGGCACAAATGGTTCGACCTAGAAGCCCCCCGGATATTAGACTAGGCGTATGCCCTCCCCCTGCTTACCTTCTGCCGTAAAGCGTGTGCTAAACCGGAAATGCCGTCTTCCATTCGTCCCCCTCCCGTATGCGGATTAGATTATAAGCCCCCCGAAGATCCAGCTTGGTAAACACGGCAGCGGAGCCGAGGCGCTGAAACAATTCCGTGACCAGAGGCAGGGGGTATCTGTTTTTAACTGTGATCTTGTTAAGATCGCGGTAGTCAATACATGGCCGGAGAGTATGATCTTTCTTTTCCACGAAGAAGATCCCAGCTCCCGCTGGGGACGTGGAAGGCCTGATGAACCCCTTCTGTAAATTCTCCTCGATGTAGACCTTGAGAGCCGCAAGCTCCACTTCGGAGAGCGGGAATATTCTGTCAAAAGGAATCTCGGCTCCATGCAGCAGGTCTATCGGGCAATCATATGGCCGATGCGGAGGTAAAGTGTCTGCTCCCTTCTTACTAAAGACGTCCCAGAAGTCCCGGTACGCTTCGGGAATAGCAAAGCGGGTTTCCTGGTCCGGGTCAGGATTGAGGGAGAGCACCATTGGCGGTGCTATCTGGGATGGTGGGAAGCAGTTATCCCGGCAGTATGGGGACCGGAACCGAACCTCACCCAAGTTCCAGTCGATGTGAGGACTGTGTGCTCGGAGCCATGGGAGACCCAGGATCACGGGACTCAACGGGGAAGCGATGACATCCAGCACCAGTAATTCAGTGTGGCCTCCGGCCGTCCGGGTCGGCAACGGAAAATTTTCCTGATTCACTGCACCTGACTTGATGGCTGACCCGTCAGCCAAACGGATCGACAATGGGCGTTCCTTAGGCCTGAGAGGAACCCGGTGCTGGGCAGCGAATGACGCATCTATGAAGCAACTGCATGCTCCTAAGTCCAGAATAGCCGACACTTGAATGTCCTTATCGGGAAGCTGCAACAGGATGCGGAGGGTCAGGTGTGGCTGAGAACCCGGCAGGGATAGCACATCCCCTAGGATTGGGGCAGGTCTCCTGCCAGTCTTGGCGGGGCAGCTACTGAGGAGATGCCCCGAGCTGCCGCAGTAGAGGCACAGATTACCGTCCATCCGCCGCCGGCGTTCCTCCGGAGATAAGGATGGGCGGAAAAAGCTAGATCGCCAGGACTCAGGATGGCTTCGTGGAGAGGAGGAGGAGGTTGCCGCTGGGCTGGGACCTGGAAGGGTAGGTGCTTGGGGAGGCATCCAGGAAGGACGCAGGGACACGGTGGCCCTTTCTGCGCTGCGCTCCCGCAAGCGAAGGTCTATCTGGATGGCCAGATTAATAAGCGCTTCCAGGGTCTGAGGAACCCCGACACGTGCCAAATCATCCTTGAGCGCTTCGGAAAGTCCCAGTCGGAACTGGTGGCACAGGGCCGCACCATTCCAAGCGGTATCCGCACTCCAGTACCGGAACTCGGACACGTAGTCCTCCACGGGGCGATCCCCCTGCTGGAGGGTATGGAGCGTAGACTCCGCTGTGGCTGCCAGGTGTGGGTCTTCATATAGCTGGGCCATAGCCTTGAAGAATCCGTCCACGGTGGAGACCTCAAGGGCCTTTTGCTCCAGAAGTCGATGAGCCCAGGCCTGTGGGTCGTCCTGGAGGAGAGATATTACCAGGCCCACCTTGGTGGTCTCCGAGGAGAACGTGTGGGGCTGGAGATCAAAATACAAGTAGCAGGCACTGCGGAAGTCCCTGAACTTCCTGCGGTTCCCCGTAAACCGCTCAGGCATAGGTACCTTGGGCTCCATGGGCAGAGTCCCTGAGGTAGGGGGAGCTGCGTGCCCCCTGCTGGAGGGGTTAGGAGTGGTCAAGTCCTGAACTTTATCTTCCAGGCGTGCATATCCTTCCTGCAGGTTTTGCACTGCGTGGGTTAGTCCAGCGAGGTGCGTGCATAGCTCCTCCATAGGAGAGGGCCCCGGCGCAGACTCTGGCATGGTTGTCCGCTTCTGTCACGTACCTGGTGGTAGAGTCTGGCTTATGCGGGGGCAACCTCTCTTGCGGCCCTGGTTCGAGAACCCCTGGTAGTGTGGACAGGGAGCTCTGGAGCACAGGGGGGCATGAGGGCTGGACAAACTTCAGGTGGTTGGGAGAAGTCCAAGAAAGCTCGTGCAAGACAGGAGAGTAGTGGTTCAGTCCGGGTTGGCAACTGGCAGGCGGTGTGGTACAACGGGATCAGGCAAACGGATGGTCGGGTACAGGCAGGGTCGGCAACGTGCTGGCAACAGAAGTACAGTAGGAGCAGGCAAGCGGATGGTCGTAAACAAGCCGGAGTCAGGTGCGGGCAGATATCAACAGGTCCAAGGGAAAAGCCGGGGTCACAGGAACAGGAAATCACACGAAAGTAGTCACCGGGGGTTCACAGGTTCAGGGAACGTTGTAGAGCGGACAACACCAGCTGCAGGGCTCTGCTGACTGAAATAGAGCCGCCAGGCGCCGTTTCTGGCGCGTGCACCGCTGTGGAAAGGCAGAGATCGGTCCTTTCCTGACAGCACCTGAGCCTTGCTCAATCTCATCAGCGCCAGCCCAAATGCCAGTGAGCACCAACCACCCTCATCTCGGACCAACAAGTGCCAATAATTACCCCCCATCATGTACCAACCACAGATATGGGGCCAACCTCCGTCAAACATAACACTCGACCCCGGACCCAACCCTACACCACCCAAGCCAAGCGCCACAATCCATCGTATTGTATCCTACTTCTGGGAATGCCCAATTGCCGTCCATCAGGCCGGGATGACTGCACCTTGCAAACCCTACTACATGCAGGAGAGCCCCTGATCCTGCACTAATAGGAACCCCCAGTCCAAGGCCCTGCCTATAAACCAAAGGACACACAAAGATGAGAGAAAACAGTAACATAAAAACAAACAAACCAGCCACACATATAAACAAGTGAGGGCGAACATACCCACCATGCCCTTAAACACACCCTAATTCAAAAACCCCATCGCACAATTTCCCAGGGTACCCCAATGCAAAAGGAATGGGCAGCAAAAAAACGGTGCGCAAAAACCAAAGTTGACAAACCTTCTAAAAACTGAAAACAAGTGATAGCGATGCAGCACTGAATGGTCCTATTGAATACGGTGAGGGTCATACCCCACTCCAAATATCAGGACACAACACAAACTCTACAGACAAAAGAATCACTCACACCCCTCAACCCACCTGATTATTCCCGAAACACCTATTCCAGAACACACCGACAAATGTAAAAAAGGCCAGTAAACCATCCACCCACCATGCTGAATGATAAACCAGCTCGAGAAATACTTCACTCTCCAAAGAAAGCCAACACAAAGGCCGTAATTAACAAACAGAAGAAGAAGATAAACAGAACTGAGAAAAAACATCAATCAAGGAACATAACAAATAAAATGATACAGGCTAATGGCTACCAACAGGTTTACAACCCCGGCTCGCCAAACCAGAAAGACCTTCATTTGTCCAATTGACCCAACATAGGAAACAAAAAAGGTAACAAAAACCCCACCTATACGTATTGTAAAGCCAACACTGAAACTCCTCCCATCATAATGCCCAAAATAAAGAACCTCAGAAGGTGCCAATCCTACTGCTCCCAAAAAACGACCCCAGACAACCGAAGGACCCAACCCAAATCTTCTGCCCTTCTCCATTAAGGTAACGACCCTGTAGCCTAACTCCTGAACAAAATAAGAGCAGCAGTACTGCACCGCAACCCTACACTGCAACCCTACACCGCAAGCCTACACCGCAACCCTACACTGCAACCCTACACCGCAAGCCTACACCGCAAGCCTACACCGCAACCCTACACTGCAACCCTACACCGCAACCCTACACCGCAACCCTACACTGCAACCCTACACCGCAACCCTACACTGCAACCCTACACCGCAAGCCTACCCCGCAACCCTACACTGCAACCCTACACCGCAACCCTACACCGCAACCCTACACCGCAACCCTACACCGCAAGCCTACAACGCAAGTACAGGCAAGGAACTCCCAGCTATGCCACTCACGGAGCCAGTGAGCAAAAACCACCACCACTGAAACTGAGAAATAGCAGAAGCCAAGGAGTTAGAACAACCGGGAACATGGACCACAGAAACAAAAGACTTTAAAGAAGACCAAACCCAAAGGTCTAAGTGACCGGATGCCATATTCAACGACACAGATGCTGTGTATCGCCATAACCATCCCCCAATTTGTCCAGGAAAAACTGTACTTTTCATGTAAAATGCAAACTCTATAGTTCAACAAAAAGAACAAAAGATCCAAATTACCAGTAAGAACCAGCCACCCACCTCGCCAGCGGAAAATGAGCAGCACCACACCGCCGGAGAAGTAGTAACACAACCTGCAGATGCCAAGTCGACTGCAAAGCAACTAAACATGGCACCCCACCATCCCACAAACCTATTATTGAAGGGTTCTAGAAAGAATACCCCAGACCAAAAGTACACCTCATGCTCCCGGGTAAGCTGAATACAATTACCCGGCACCCGAGCACCAGCCATAGTCGCTGCAAGAGAATGATCACAAACAAAGTTAAAGAGTCTACCCAAGAGTGACTGCAGCTGCCACAAAGGCAATGCGCTATTCCACCGCATTGACACCACCTCAGAAGTCAAATCTGCCAGTGCGACCTATGCAAGCTTCCCCAACATGGCCAAAGTATCAAACAGAAACCCTAAGAAACTAAGCACTGAGCAATGACAAAGTGACAAACAGTAGCCAACAGCACCCTACAACAAGTAGAAGCAACAGGGACATCACCCAAAATTACCCAAGTAGTATATAACGAAATAATGCCCCACATGCCCCATTCACGAAACAAAAAGAACAATGGACAAGAAAGGGAATATCCCACGCGCTGGCACTGATCAATAGAAGGGAAACCTGCCATAGGCCCCCAAAGAAATAGAGCCTGTCTGACTGAACCGTCAGTAACCCAAAAACAGAGTCAATCATTTTGTTGCCAACCTGACTCCCTGATTATAATTCTGGACCCAACGCACCTCCATATAGAAAGGTGAATATGACACGGAATGCACACTGTTAAAAACGGCCATTCACAGGTGGTATATTAGCCGTAAGTTGTTAGGCTCCATTTTGTGGATGACCCCAAAGGAAAAAAAACACCAAAATATCCAATGGCGGGCAGGAAACAAGGACCACCATATACCCAAAGCAACTACATTACACATTTTACCCAAACAACATTGGGGTGCAACGTCACCGAATTCACACCACCGATCCTCACTTAGCTCCCACCAACGCGTGGAACAAAAGAGTGGGAACCACCGCCACCATAGCACTCCTGCTTAAATTGACACAGCAATACAAACAGGAATAATTCTTAATTACACCTCCAGTGATACTCCATGGTCCCAAAGAATGGGATCCTGGCCTCTTACTGAACAAACAATAACTAGCCCATGCATAAGTCTCCAAAAGCTGATGTCCATGTAACCCCGATGCCAAGAAGACTGAGTGTTTGCGTTGGCAGCATTTAGCATCATCTCACCACCCAGCCAGTCCCCCAGAGACGCGAGGGGCCTATCCAATCCAGGTATGAAAATAGAGCAGAAAATGCTGTGGGGCCCCCTCCCCAATAACACTAACCAGAATAGCAAGCATCCATGGTCAGTCCAACCAATTAACTAGCTGCCAAGAAAACAATCAACAGCCTCACCATTTTGAGTTTCCCTGTGAACCTCCAGTTTCAGACGTTTTCCCCTAATGAGCCCTAAAAACACCCATAAACTCCACACTTTGCTGAAACCTCTAACATTATCCAAACCGCCTACTCTGCTGCAACACCTCTGTCATCCATGGCACAGCCACCTCTTCAGTATCGGAAGAATACAAGAGCTGAAAGACGGGGGGGTTGTTGTCCCCCTGACATCAAAAACACCCACATGCAGCTGCTCTCCATAGGGAAGCTAAGCAGCAGAGAGCCCCAAGCTCTCCACAACCATGTCCCCAAGGCGTGCCCCCAACGTGCACCTGCCAGCGCCTTACACAGCCTCCCGGCTGAAGCTATGACTGTGCCACCCCCACAAAGGCCTCCGACCCTCTGACAACTTCAGTCCCCCCAGACCCCACTGCCACAGCTAGAGTAAAAGAAAGTAAAGAAAAGAAATATATACACACCCAGGCTGTCCAGGATCCTCAGATCCCCCAGCCGCTACAGACAGCTCTATCGCTGCCCACACTTTTCCCGCATCCTTGAGTCTCCCCCGGCTGCTCTCACCCTCTGAGGTGCAGAGAGGAGCGCCATCGACATCTGGACTGTCCTGGCTCTGGCCCGTCACTGCATATTGCCAAGTTATCTCCAGTGGTAATGATGATGATGAAGATGGAGGAGATGGAGATGATGATGATGAAGATGGAGGAGATGGAGATGATGATGATGAAGATGGAGGAGATGGAGATGGAGATGATGATGATGATGATGGAGGAGATGGAGATGATGATGATGATGATGAAGATGGAGGAGATGGAGATGATGATGATGAAGATGGAGGAGATGGAGATGATGATGATGAAGATGGAGGAGATGGAGATGATGATGATGATGATGATGATGGAGGAGATGGAGATGATGATGATGATGATGGAGATGGAGGAGATGGAGATGATGATGATGGAGATGGAGGAGATGGAGATGATGATGATGGAGATGGAGGAGATGGAGATGATGATGATGATGATGAAGATGGAGGAGATGGAGATGATGATGATGGAGGAGATGGAGATGATGATGATGATGATGAAGATGGAGGAGATGGAAATGATGATGATGAAGATGGAGGAGATGGAGATGATGATGATGATGATGAAGTAGATGGAGATGATGATGATGATGATGGAGATGATGATGATGATGATGGAGATGATGATGATGAGGTCACTGATGCGGCTTGGGCGCCAGATAGAGCAGAGGAGGAAACTGAAGGTGAGGCGGCACAACCCCAAGGAGGCCGACATCAAGAAAGAGTAGAGAGGGGCCACCCTATTCCATCACATTCTGCAGCTGTTCTCTCCCAGCCCACCCCCCAAAGCTCAGCTGTCTGGCCCGTTTTCAGCACATCTGCAGCAGATCGCACTGTTGCCATCTGCAAACTGTATCGCAGGAACATCAAACGTGGCAAAAATACCAGCCATTTGGGTACCACATGCTTAACAAGGCATTTAACGTCCAACCGCAAGAGCACCTAAAAGCCTCACAAAAGGGGCACAAATCTGTCCCTTCTCCTCCTCCTCCTTACCCACTTCAGTCTGGCCCTGCTATACCGAGTCATTACCACTCAGCAGCCTCCACTGACAGGGATGATGGTACAGCACAGGGTGTCCCAGGTCCTAGCAGCACACCACCAGCTGTAGATTTTGGCCGCAAATTTCTCTGCCCAATCTGCTGCAGTGGAAAAAAAAAATGCAGTCCCTGCCACCCACATGCCCAGCGTCTAAATGCAAGCTTATCAAAGCTGTTGGCTCTCCAACTTCTGCCTTTCAGCCTGTTCAATTCTTCCCCCTTCCATGAATTTGCACAATGTGCTGTACCACAATGGCAGGTTCCCTGTCGCTACTACTTTTCACATAAGGCCGTTCCATCTCTCTACCATTACGTGGAAGGGAATGTTCTGGCATTGTTGGGCAAGGCAGTCAGACGTAAAATCCACCTTACTGCTGACACGTGGTCCAGCAAGCATGGGCAGGGACGATATACAGGCGAGGAGACAGACAACAGGAAGTGAGAGGAAATCTCCCCCTAGGAAGGGAAATTCTCTCCTGTAAGAGTTGTTATGGGAAAAAGGGGTCTCCACTGATGCTTTATCACCAATCCTTGTTTCCACAACAACCCAAAATTTTCCAAATCCAATTATCATTGGGACAGGAAGTGAGGTGAAATCTGAACAGAAACATAGAGACAGCAAAACAAACATTACAGGGGTGTTACCCCTTCCCTGTGCTATCCAAAAAGCTTAAAATTTGTTTTTTTTGGCTAAAGCTACACTTAAAAAATGTCGCTGTTCCGAATTACAAACAAATTCCACTTAAGAACAAACCTACAGACCCCATCTTGTTTGTAACCCGGGGACTGCCTGTATAATGTTCACAGCACACTGAGTAACGCTGCTTGCAACTCGGAAGGATGCAGGACAGGGCTCGGTGCTGCAGCTTGTTGTGCCCCCACGTCTCCATACAGCTGGTGTGTCATGAAACCACAGCAAACGTTCATGTCCTATATGTTGCCTGCCTTTGCTGCATGTGTCCAGGTAAAGGCCGGGCCTCCCTCACCTGTGTGCTTTAGTAGGCCCTCCTCAGCTGGGCTCTACCCTAGGCCTTAATTGGGAACAGAATATAACAACTGGCAGTGCAGGGCCGCATTGCTGATCAACGTTTGTCCATGTTTGGCTAGTGTGTGGTTGTCTCCTTCGTTTGCTCTGAGTCTTATCCATGTTCTGATCTTTGGCTTGTCTGACTATTCCTTCCTGCTTGATACCTCGATCTTCGGCTTGTCCTCGGTTTCTCCTGTCTGCTTGTAGCCCTGGCCCTTTGTAATTCCTCTGACTATTCTTGCTATTCCTGTGCTGCTGCTTCCCCTCTTCCACCTGTAGCCAGCCGAGCGTGAGCTAGGGGACCCCGGGGGGCCGTGACCTGGATCCAGTTGCAGCCAAATCCATCTTCACCACCAGAGGCTCTGGTGAACACCCACCGGCTCTTAGACTCCGCGCCCTGGGGAAACTGATGCACTAGCTCCCTGTGTTTCAGTGTCTGTGCTCCAGGGGGCCCTCTTCCCATTTCAGCCGGAACTCATTAGCAGCAGTCAGCCATAGGTCCACAACCTTGCAGCGCACTTCGCAACCTTAGCATGCGCTTCGCACTTCTGTGGTGCGATTCACACTCCTGCGGTGCGCATCTCTCACCTGACCTCAGGTGCCTTTGACATGGTGGTGATGAAGCCAGACCTGTGAGCTCTACCCCATCCTCCTCCGCCACCTCCATGCCTTCCTCTGCAGAATTGTCCTATGAACAGCAGGTAACCCCTAAGCGTTTAGAGGGCTATTCCATGAGTCAGGCTAGAAGGTGCCATGCAGTGCTTCAGCTGGTGTGTCTAGGGGACAGGAACCCCAACCGGAGCAGAGATTCTTGCAGCTGTGCAGGGACCGGCCCAGAGGTGGTTCACACCACACCGGCTGGAGCCAGGAATGGTGGTGTGCAATAATGGCTCAAACCTCCTGTCCGCCCTTAGACAGGGAAAGTTGACACATGTGCCATGTCTGGCACATGTCCTCAATTTGGTGGTGCAGCATTTCCTAAATACGTACCCAGGGTTAGAAGATGTGCTAAATCTGCTAAATCTGACCAGAAGAGTCTGTAGCCATTTCAGGCAGTCATACACAGCCAGTGCTTGGTTTCTGAAATTCAGCGGGAATTCCGCCTGCCCGTAAACCGCCTGATTTGTGACATGCCCACCAGGTGGAACTCAACTTTGGCAATGCTGCAGTGGCTGTACATGCAGCAGAGGGCCGTCAATGAGTACCTATGTGAGTACGGCACAATGACAGGCTCAGGCCCCCTCTGCTTTTTTTCCCCAGGCCAATGGCTGATCATTAAGGATCCATGCACTGTACTGTCACCATTTGAGGAGGCCACAAGGATGGTGAGCCATGACACAATCCCTGTTGTGTTCCTGCTGGAGCAGACTCTGCGTGGCACTATGGACGGGGCACTGGAGGCAGAGCAGCAGGAAGAAGAGGAGGACTTCCTTTCCTCTCAAGGCCCACTTTATCCAGACACCATCATTCCTATGTTCCAGAACACACAGGAGGAGAGAGGGGAGGAGGAGGAGGATTCTGGCACTTTCGCAGGCTTTGAAGAAGAGGAAGACATGCATCAATCTGTAAGCGATGGCTTTCCAACCCCAGGACCCTTGGGAGAAGTACGCGGCTGGGAGGAGGAAGTTCCAGATGCTGTCATCCTGAGTGACCCCAAGGAGCAAATTTGAGGTGCATGGACAACCTCATGCTTCAAAGCCTGCAAAAGGACCCAAGAATACATGGCATAAAGGAGAATGACCATTACTGGTTGACAACCCTCCTTGACCACCGTTGTAAGGGGAAGGTCCCCACAGAGAGTGTAGAAGATAAAATCTCTTGAGGACACGTTAAAGAGGATTTTATTCAATGTTTTTTCCCGACTCCAGTAGGTTACATTGTCGTAGTTTTGAGTCTTCTGTTGGTCAAGAGAGGAGCGTTGGAGAAGGCGTCCGCCTCAGTGAAGCATTTCTTTTAAATGGACTAATTTTTTTAGTCCTTGCCGCCCAGGGAGAGCTTTCCAGCTGATGATCCACTGGCTTACTGGGTCATGAGAATAGACCACTGGCCAGAACTTGTCCAGTATGCTATTGAGTTGTTGGGCTGCCCTGCATCCAGTGCGCTTTCAGAACAGGAATTCAGTGCCGCAGGAGGTTTCGTTGTGCAAAACAATAATTCAAATTGAGCCATCCTTCCTGTCAATGGACCGCATACGTCACTTCCTGTCAATGGACCGCATGCGTCACTTCCTGTCAATGGACCGCATGCGTCACTTCCTGTCAATGGACCGCATACGTCACTTCCTGTCAATGGACCGCATACGTCACTTCCTGTCAATGGACCGCATACGTCACTTCCTGTCAATGGACCGCATAGGTCACTTCCTGTCAATGGACCGCATATGTCACTTCCGTTTGCCGGTATCTGGATCATGGAGCGCGTCTGTTCACAGACTCCGTGGACCGTTTGACATTTATAAAAATGAATCAGTCCCGGATTGCCAGCTATGAAGCCCCTGATGCCGATGTCACTGATTAAGTGCTTTTGGAATGTGGAATCTCTGCAGGACTTCGTGGCTGTGTAGCTTTGAGGGCGTTCATCTGGAACAATGGGTTTGGTGAAGGTTTAATGGGCACAATTAACACCCAAAGACCATTTTTTCAGCACCTGTTTGCATATCATTGCAATTTTTTTTCCTTCATCAGGAGCACCTCTTTAGGGTTACGGTGTGGAGGCGCCACCGACACCCAAAGACCAATTTTTCCGCACCCATTACTTCTATCCAAAGTGACACCAGAATTTATCCAAAAATTCTCTAATCTTCTTCCCAGTGCACTACATTGTGGCCCCATCATGCACACCGGGCTCCCCGGCTGTTGCTGAGCAAAATAAAGGCAGCTTGCAGGGAAAATGGCATTATTTTTTTTTACTTTATCAATGCAATTATTGCTGCAGCAGATTCTAGACATGGGACAGATGCACCACTTTACAGGGAGACCCCCCAGGCACGATATTGGAAGGAATTTTTCATTTTTATGCTTTCACTTTAAAAATAAAAAAATCACCGCTCATTTAAAAATGACGTTTTTCACAAACTTTCTCTTCATTGATACGCCCCCCAGGGCAGGACCCGGACCCCCATACCCGGACCCCCATACCCGGACCCCTATAACCATTGTATGCCCAATTACTTGCATATAATCCTTCAAAATGGGCACTTTTGATTTTTGACGCTCGGGTCCCATTGACTTTAATGGGATTCGTTATTCGGGTCCAAACTTTCGCGGGTTTGAAAGTTCTGGTGAAACCGAACAGGGGTCCGTTCGGCCCATCCCTAGCCTATAGAGCAGAATGCACAATCCCCTTGTCTCTGTATATATGGGTTGTCATGAGGGCAGTAAAACCATAGCTCAATCTCCTGCTTTTACTGCCCCCTGACCATCCATATGAATGAGCCCAAAAATGTGTTAAAGAAACTTTATTGTCCATCAAACTGGAACAATTTCATCGCAAAGAGTAGACACCAATACATAATGCGCCTTCATTGGAACAACTTCAATTCGCCTGAATTCTTACCGACTGACTATAAATTGTGGGGTAGTTTGTAACCCTAAGTCATCTCTCGCCATAATTATGCCAACATCCAGTTATCTTCTCCTGTGATTGATATTTATATCTGGTGATCGTTTTCTTTTTGTAAATTTCTTTTATTGTTATTTTTTCAGAAGGTTGGTTATACAGCAATGGCGTGATATCCGGCGCACAGAGCAGCGCGGCTCCAGGCGAATGCCTAACCTGCTATTATTTCCAGAATTTCTCTTCTATAATATTACAGGTTTGTCGTCTCCATTTCTATGAATTACATACATGAGGCAATAGATCCCCGCAGAGCACCCGGGGGATGCACAGACTTTCCCACACATATCAGAGACTCCATATCACGACACATTGTGCAAACTGTGGATGAAATAAAATTATCTATTCCAATACAGTAGACACATTGGCGGCCCGTCCATAGGGGGCGCAGGGGCGCCGCCCCCCTAATCCACACATCCGGCCCCTAATCCTCATGCAGGGCGCTGGACGCATGGATTCCGAACCTGAGGCTCTAATTGGCTTCAAAAAAGGGTGGGCTTGGGGCACAGAGCATTGATCCCGCCCAGTTGTCTGACATTGTCTTCCTGATTCTCCTCCTAGCCTATCAGGAAGCGGGTTTCGGGACACACTTCCTGTTTAGCCGGGAGGAGAATTAACGGAACCAACTCCTCCTTCCCCCTGCCCCCTAAGGAAAGATCCGACTCCCGCCTTCTCCTCCGTCAGCGGGAGCCACAGAGTTTTTTACATTTCCTGGCATAAAATATTATTCATGTTAGCGGGGTCCGGATCCCCTTCTTGGGGGCCGGGGGTTCTTCCAATCCCAACAGATAAATTTCAATAGACGGCCTTATAAAAAACATTGTAACATCCTGAATACATTGGGGAACCTCCTTCCAAAACCTTTGTATAGCCGTGCACCCCCAGAATATATGTATGAAACCCACCCTAGAAGAAGCTCACCCCCAGAATATATGAATGAAACCCACCCTAGAAGAAGTGCACCCCCAGAATATATGTATGAAACCCACACTAGAAGAAGTGCACCCCCAGAATATATGTATGAAACCCACCCTAGAAGAAGTGCACCCTCAGAATATATGAATGAAACCCGCCCTAGAAGAAGTGCACCCCCAGAATATATGTATGAAACCCACACTAGAAGAAGTGCACCCCCAGAATATATGTATGAAACCCACCCTAGAAGAAGTGCACCCTCAGAATATATGTATGAAACCCACCCTAGAAGAAGTGCACCCTCAGAATATATGTATGAAACCCACCCTAGAAGAAGTGCACCCCCAGAATATATGTATGAAACCCGCCCTAGAAGAAGTGCACCC
>BLSH010137226.1:28874-56368 GCA_018402905.1 Glandirana rugosa
GGAGTGGCGGTCTGGAGGGCTGGTCGGGAGGTCTGGCGGTGAGCGAGGCGCAGTCGGGAGGTCTGGCGGTGAGCGAGGCGCAGTCGGGAGGTCTGGCGGTGAGCGAGGCGCAGTCGGGAGGTCTGGCGGTGAGCGAGGCGCAGTCGGGAGGTCTGGCGGTGAGGGAGGCGCAGTCGGGAGGTCTGGCGGTGAGGGAGGCGCAGTCGGGAGGTCTGGCGGTGAGGGAGGCGCAGTCGGGAGGTCTGGCGGTGAGCGAGGCGCAGTCGGGAGGTCTGGCGGTGAGCGAGGCGCAGTCGGGAGGTCTGGCGGTGAGTGAGGCGCAGTCGGGCCTGTCCTGGAGTGGGGGCCCCTGTTTCAGGTGAAGGCATTGCCAACTTTATCAATCCCACTCTTCCACTTTGTGAAGATTCTGGTTCTCTTATGTACAGTTGTGCTCAAAAGTTTGCATACCCTGGCATAAATCGTGAAATTTTTTGCGTTCATATTGAAAATTTGACTGATTATGCCAAAAAAAAATATTTTATTTATTTATTTAAGCATAGTGATCACATGAAGCCACTGTATTATCACATAGTAGTTTGGTTCCTTTTTAAATAATAACAGAAATCGCCCAAATGGCTCTGGTCAAAAGTTTACATACCCTGGAATGTTTGACCTTGGTACAGACATACAAGGTGACACACACAGGTTATAATGGCAATTAAAGGTTAATTTCCCTCATCTGTGGCCTTTTAAATTGCAATTCGTGTCTGTGTATAAATTGTCAGTGAGTTTGCTAGCTCTCATGTTAATGCACTGAGCAGACTTAGATCCTGAGCCATGGAGAGCGGAAAATAAATGTCAAAAAGACCTGCGTAACAAGGTTATGGGATTTTAGAGCTGGAAAAGGATATAAAAAGATATTCAAAGTGTTAAATTTGCCAGTAAGTGCTGTTCAGCCACTTATTAAGAAGTGGAAAATTCGGGGATACCAAGCCAAGGTCAGGCAGACCAAGAAAGATTGCAGCCACGACTGCCAGATGAATTGTTCCGGATTGAAAGAGAAGCCCACACAGGTAACCTTAGGAGAAATAGAGGCTGCTCTGGAAAAAACGGTGTGGTTTTAGGAGCACAATACGATGATACTTGAACAAAAAAATGATGTGCATGGTCTAGGTGTCAGAAAGAAGCCTTTACTGTACCAATGCCACAAAAAAGTCCCGTGAGGCATGCCAAGGCATTGCCAGGCATATTGTTCCTGTAGCCGGTGCTGTCCGTGTTCTTGAGTGCCCGTTGCCTGTTTCCTGTGCCCCAGCTCGTCTTGACCTTGCTTGAACTCTGCCTGCACCGAACCCTCCCCCCAGCTTGCCCACGACTACTTTTCTGCCTGATCCTTGTGTACCTTGCCACCTGCCTGTTGACTAACCCTGCCTATACCTGACAACTCTTCTGCCTGCACCCTCTGTACTGCATTGCATGAGCCACGTAAGGACCTCTCACACCACCAGCAGTGATCCAGTCCTGCCCTCATGCCCCCCGTGCTCTAGAACTCCCTGCCTCCTCTACCAGGGATTCCTGAACCAGGGCCGTAAGAGTGGTTGCTCCCTGCATAAGACAGACTCCACCACCAGGTGCGTGACCATCATTGTATTGTGCTCCTCAGAAAACCCACACCGTTTTTTCCAAAGCAGCCTCTATTACTCCTAAGGTGACCTGTGGGTTTTTCTTTCAATCCCGAACAATTCCTCCGGCAGTTGTGGCTGCAATCTTTCTTAGTCTGCCTAACATTGGCTTGGTATCAAGAGATCCCTGAATTTTCCACTTCTTAATAAGTGATTGAACAGAACTGACTGACAAATGTAACACTTTAAATATCTTTTTATATCCTTTTCCATCTTTATAAAATCCCATTACCTTGTTACGCAGGTCTTTTGACATTTATTGTCTGCTCTCCATGGCTCAGTATCGAAGTCTGCTCAGTGCATTAATATGAAAGCTAGCAAACGCATTGACAATTTATACACAGACACGAATTGCAATTTAAAAAGCCACAGAAATTAACCTTTTAATTGCCATTATAACCTGTGTGTGTCACCTTGTATGTCTGTACCAAGGCCAAACATTCCAGGGTATGTAAACTTTTGATCGGGGCCATTTGGGTGATTTCTGTTATTTAAAAAGGAGCCAAACAACTATGTGATAATAAATGGCTTCATATGATCACTATCCTTAAAGCGGAGTTCCACCCAGAAACTATTTTTTTTTTTTTGGGCTTCCACTCTTTTAATGCTAAATAGATGGAACCTTTTGTTTCCTTCCTTTCAAACCGCCCAGTAATTCCATGTATTTTTTACTCACAATTTCAATTCTTTCACTGCTGGACTTTTCCATTTTAGGTGAGGGCACCTGAAGCCCATCCTGGGTCTCCTGGCATCTCTTCCTGAAAGAAGTGCATGGTGGGTAACCATCATGCACTCCTCGATCTCGGTCCACCTTAAATCGAGTCATTTCCTGTCTGGAAATAACACCATTTTACAGTACAGGGAAGCCCACTGACTCCTGGGAAATGGTGAGTCACATCTTCCAGGAGGCCAAGCGAAGCAGGAAGTGAGGAGAAGAGCCTAGGACCTAATAGGGGCAGTTTACAGAGATCACCTAGCAACAAGCGACTTGGGGTGAGTATACATTTTTTCTCCAGTCATTCTTGCAGGACGGCACAGCTGGGAGATGATTGGTCTCACCTGGACAGGAAACACAATCAAGAACAGAGTTTAAAAGTCCCCACCCTCCCTCTGCCCCTCAGTTTTTGATTGTGTTTCCCACAGGGATGCAGCAAAACAAGTTTTTTTTTCTTTCCCGGATCAAGGCCCGGGGCTGAGTTTCCCCCCCCCCCCTTCCCTGGACACCGGCCTTGTAAGCAGACCCGTGGTGGATGCCGGCCGAGGAGCTTGCTCGGGGGGGGTTCTCCTGGCTGCTGCAGTAAGGATTCCCCCAGAGTGCAGGGTCTTCGGACTCACGGAGCCCCCAGGGCGGGTAGGACGCAGCGTCAGCGGCTTCCGGTTCAGCTGACGTCATGGAGCGAGCGCACATGTCTCGCGTCATTTCCGTCGCCAGAGGACTACTTTCTGAGACTCCGGCAAGATGGTGGCGGCCATCGGCGTGCGGTGAAGCACGTAAAGACAGCAAGAGAGAGGGTCCAAGCTTCCCTTTTCTCCATACAGTCCCTGAGGTCGAGATGAAGGAAGGTGGCCCGGAAGGGCCCTCAGCACACGAGGAGGCCACGGAGTCTACCTGGCTGAGGCGGGGGGGAGCAAGGCTAGGGGGGGAAAGCCCTATTCCTTACCCCCCCCCATGATAGCAAGCTAATGGGATTTGTCTGTATTTTTTTCCAGAGACAATACACCCTGCCCAGGGGTTGTCCACAAGACCGAAGTCTAAGGCCCCCCCTCGCTCTAAGCGTTGCGGATATTGCAACGATAAGCTCCCGCAGGGGCATTCAAAGCCCTTTTGCTTCAAATGCATACATAAGCTAGCAGGCAAAGAGACTGCTCAGGTCATGAAGGATTGCCTTGCATTACAGTCTGAGATGCTGTCTACCCTTCAGGCCTTCAAGTCTACAGGGACTAGCCAGCAATTGGGATACCTCTCGGGTAGGGAGGGCTCCTCTTCGCAAGAGGGAACGTCAGGCTCAGGGGGTCCCTTAAGAGCACCTGTGGGGCATTGCTCGGATGAAGAAGAATCAGAACTCTGAGCCAGGCTTTCCCGAGGAGGGGGAGGACTCTGATCAGGATAGCCAGGACAGGGTAGACCTGGCAGACACCTTTTTTCTGCTGAGGACATGGAAAGCCTCCTGAAGGCAATCTATTCCTCTGAGGGCATCCAACAGCCACCTCAGAGGGTTTCAACCAAGACAAGATCTATAAAGGGCTGGCTAAACCACAAGCAAAGTCGCTCCCGGTCCACCAGTCCCTCAGGGACATAATTCTGAGGGAATGGAAGGAGCCAGAAAGAAGGGTTTTGAAGTTAAAAACCTGGAAGTGCAGGTGCCCCTATAGTGAGCAGGATGAAGAGAAATTCTTCAAGGTTTCCAGGCTAGATGCTTCGCTGGCACAGGTTTCCAAGCGCTCGGATCTGTCCTTTTGAGGATGCTGGCCATATCCATGATCAGATGGATCGAAAATCTGAGACGCTGCTGCATAGGGCATGGGAGGCCAATGCAGCTGCCATGGGTCCAGCGTTCACCTCGGCTTGTGTGGCCAGGAATGTGGATGCCTGGGTAGGCAGGCTGATGGACCATGTGTCTCGGGGAACCAAGACCAAGGAGGTGTTGGATTCCCTGGAGGTGATTGGGAAGGGGGTCGCTTTCTTCGCTGACGCAGCCTAAACTCGGCCAGAAGGGCCCTCTGGATAAAAACCTGGGATGGAGATGCCACATCAAAATCCCGACTTTGTGGGATACCTTTTGAGGGCTCTCTGCTTTTTGGAACAAGCCTAGAGCAGGTCCTCTCCCGCTCAGCGGAAAAGGGAAAAAAGTTTCCTGTTAAGGCCAAGAAGGGCAACGAAAGGAAGTTTTTTTTTTTTTTTTTCGCGGCCCCCCCTACCAAGGATAGGTCCAAGGGTAAGAGGGAGGCAGGTAAAAGGTGAGTGTTCGGGAACGAAAAGCAGAAGGGAGGGATCCTTTTTTCCGGTCCCGTTCCCTCCACCAAGGAACCAAAATGACGACAACCCTCGGGTTGGTGGGATGCTCAGGTGGTTTCTCCCCCAGTGGAGTGAAATCACCCAGAGCCCGTACATTCTCCACCTGGTAGAAGAGGGGTACAGGCTGGAGTTTCCATCCACCCCCCTCCAAACTTTGTCTTGACGCACCTGTCCCGAGCCCACCAAAAGGTGGATGGTCTCCTGGAGAGCGTCTAGGAGTTGGTGGATCAGGGGGTGGTCATTCCGGTTCCAGCGGAGCAGTTGGGACGAGGGTTTTACCCCCACATTTTCGTGGTAGTGAAGCCCTCGGGGAAATTCCGGCTGGTTATAAACTAAAGGAAGCTGAACAAGCACTTAAGTTACAAAAGGTTCCGTATGGAGAGTATCTATACGGTAAGAAGGCACCTCTTAGAGGGAGTCTTTATGATCACGCTGGATCTGAAGGACTCCTACCTCTACGTTCCCATTGCCCCAGAACACCAGAAGTTTCTGCGCTTTACGATCAGGACAAAGCAGGCCGTCCAACACTGGCAATTCAGGGCACTTCCCTTCGGGCTGGCTTCCAGCCCAAGGATCTTTACGAAGGTCCTTGCTGAGGTGGTCTCCTTTCTCCACCTCGAAGGAATTGTCCTGATTCCCTACTTGGACGCCATGCTGATCTACAACTCATCCCGGGATCAACTCCTGTTGGATCGGGACAGAGTAATTTCCACCCTGGATAGCCTGGGATGGATGATCAGCCAGGAGAAGTCCTCCCTAGAGCCATCACAGGTGAAGGTGTCCTTGGGCTACCAAGTGGATTCAGTGGCGCAAAGGATTTTCCTCCCCCCTAGAGAAGGTAGAA
This sequence comes from Glandirana rugosa, assembly GCA_018402905.1. NCBI lineage: Eukaryota > Metazoa > Chordata > Amphibia > Anura > Ranidae > Glandirana > Glandirana rugosa. The sequence goes on from BLSH010137226.1 coordinate 34,396, forward strand.
AAAGTTCAGGGAACTGTTTTGGCCCTGTGCAACTCCAGGGTGGTGTTACTGAGGGACATCATGAGAGTTCTGGATCTTATGACATCAGGTATCCCGGCGGTACCTTGGGCCCAGCTCCACTCGTGGGACCACCAGGGGTTTCTTCTTGCCAGTTGGGACAGAAAAAAGGAATCCTTAGACATGAGGGTGTCCCTCCCTGGGAATGTGAGGGAATCTCAGGGATGGTGACTCAGTCCAGACTGGGGGTCAAGTGGCCGCCCTTGGGCCCAACAGAAGCCCCTAGATGTTATGACCGACGCGAGCGCTTGGGGGTGGGGAGCCCATCTGGAGGACCGTCGAGCTCAGGGATCCTGGGATCAGGCCCAGAGCAGGGCGTCCTCCAATTTCAGGGAGCTCCTGGCGGTCAGAGAGGCACTAAAAGTGTTCGAGGACTGGATCCAGGAAAGGGAGGTTCAGGTGTTCTCGGACAATGTAGTCGCGGTGGCTTACCTGAACCCCCCAAGGGGGGGACCAAGTCACGGAAGCTAGCCAGGCTAACGCAGAAGATTCTTGGGTGGGCAGAAAGAAGGATCCCTTCGATTCTCTGTGGTCCACATAAGTGGAGGCGGACTATCTGAGCAGGTGGCCCATTCAGCAAGGGGAATGGGAACTCTGCAAAGTCTTCGCTCTAGTAAGCCATCAGTTCGGTACCCCAGAGGTGGACCTTTTTGCCTCCAGAGAGAACAGGAAGGTTCCCAGATATTTCTCTCTCGCCAGGGAGTTAGAGTCCAGGGGGGTAGACGCCCTAGCCCAGGGGTGGGATGTAGGTCTGGCGTATGCTTTCCCTCCTTGTCCTCATCCCCAGGGTGCTGAAAAAGTTAAGCCAGTCAGATGCCTGTCTCATTTTGATCACGCCTTGGTGGCCGAGGAGGGCATGGTTTCTCACCCTGAAAAGGTGGTCAGTCGCCCCTCCTCTTCTTCTGCCTCTCAGGCAGGACCTCCTCCTTCATCCCAACCTGGGGATCCTGTCCCTGACAGCATGGTGTCTGAGAGGGAGCTCCTCAGAAGTAGAGGTTGCTCAGAAAGGATAATTGATACCCTTCTACTGAGCAGGAAGCCGGTCACCATGTGCATATATGCAAAAGTCTTGGGGGGGTGATGGGGCCTTCTATCGCTGGTGTTTGGCTAGAGGGGTCTCGGAGCAGAGGGTTCCTTCCATTCTGGATTTCCTCCAGGAAGGGGTGGATTTGGATCTGGCAGTTAAGACCCTCAGGGTCCAGGTGGCGGCTCTATCAGTATTTTTGGATAGAAGGCTGGCCCTGGACCCCCTCATAAAAAGATTTTTGTTGGCCAGAGAAAGGGTAACCCCGGTGAGATCAAATAGCTTCCCACCGTGGGATTTATCCTTGGTAATGGATGCCCTGACTAGGGAACCATTTGAGCCGGTGGCTCAGACTTCATTTAAGCTGCTCTCCCTCAAAATGGCCTTTCTTTTGGCAATTACATCGGCCAGGAGAATAGGTGACTTGCAGGCCCTGACAAAGAGCCTTTTTTGTTGATTTTGGAGGACAGGGTGATACTGAAACAGGACCCCAAAGGCGGCCTCAAGGTTCCATAGGGACCAGGCGATTGTTGTCCCCGGAATGAGAAGCAAACCATCTTCTACACTTTGGATGTTAGACGTTGTCTTTTGGTTTTAGAAGGTCTAACCATTTGCTGATTAGTTTCTGGGGCCAGTAGAAGGGTCTCCAGGCATCTAAGTCGACTGTGGCAAGGTGGATAAGGCAAGCAATCTCAGTGGCATATGAGCAGGTGGGTAAACCAACCCCTGCTCGTTTGAAAGCTCATTCCACTAGGTCTCTGGCAGCCTCCTGGGCAGAGAAGGCGGGCGCCTCAATTGACCAAATTTGTAAAGCAGCCACGCTGACGAGCCAGAACACATTCCTGAGACACTACAGGGTGGAGTTATCACCTCAGGACCTGGCATTTGGAAGGAAAGTCCTGCAGGCAGTGGTCCCACCCTAAAGGTAGGCCTGAGCTCCTTGCTCATCTCAGCTGTGCCGTCCTGGAAGAATGACTGGAGAAAATGACCAGTTACACTTACCGGTAACGGTGTTTCTGGGCATTCTTCCAGGACGGCAGGCCTACTTCCCACCCGTTTATGTGTTGGTGTTGTCTGTCTACACAGAGGATACCCTCCTGCACCGGTGTGGGCTAATACTTTGCCTCAACTGAGGGGCAGAGGGAGGGCGGGGCCTTTTAAACTCTGTTCTTGATTGTGTTTCCCGTCCAGGTGAGACCAATCATCTCTCAGCTGTGCCGTCCTGGAAGACTTCCCAGAAACACCGTTACCGGTAAGTGTAAATGTTATTTTTTAAATTTTTTTTTTCCCCTCAGAGGTAAGTTTACATAGGCAAAGGACTTGAATGATCTAAAAAAAAAAAGATTTCTGGGTGGAACTCCGCTTTAAATAAGAGGGGTTTTTTTTTTGGCACGATCAGTCATATTTTCAATATTCCAAAACTTCATGATGAATGCAAACTATTCAGTACAACTTTATCTCCAGGTTTAGAATAATATCTTGTTTGGCGGGATGGGGGAGGGGCCATTTCCTCATACCCCCCCCCCCCCAAAAAAAAGGCCAAATTTTGGGAACTGAAGTGTGGACGTGATTGGTGGATCTGGGGTAACCTAGACAGTTCATATTCTGTGATCTGATAACCATATAAAATATTTCTGTGATGCGGTCTCTGATCATTATATTGGTTACACCATCTCTGTGTAGATAAACATGGAACACGCCCTTCTCTCTTATCACTCAGGATTATTCCAGAAGGAGGTTCAAGGAGCAATGATGAGGTGCAACGTGCAGTAAACCCATCAACCAATCACAGTGCAGTAAGTCTGAATATAATTACATGACCGTTATAGATTATTGAATGTTTTCTACCCTAATAAGTCTGATAGTTCAATCTTCTCACTTTATTCTTCTGTCCTCAGCGATGGCGTCTTCTCATCTGAAAGAGAATCTGGAATGTTCCATCTGTCTGAACATTTATAAGGATCCCATAACCCTGAGATGTGGACACAACTTCTGCCGGGACTGCATTGGTCGTGTGCTGGATACACAGGGGGAGGATGGAGGATATTCCTGTCCTGAATGTACACAGGGTGGTCAGGACATGACCGGCATCTCCTCTACTTACTGTATTCACTCTCCTGTACCTGCTGAGACTTCCAATCTGCTGCGTGAAGCTTCTCTATGTGATGGTCACCTGAGAGTCCACAGCAAGTCACCAGAACACGTCTTATGTGACCCCACCACTTCCCTGGAGAACAGGAAATGCTCCGTCCATAAGAAGAACCCGGAGTATTACTGCACCGAGGACTCCTCCTGTATCTGTGTGTCCTGTATTATTGGAGATCACATCGGCCATAAGAAGGAATCACTGGCTGAGGCCTTTGAGATGAAGAAGAGGGAACTGAGGGATGCTCTGCAGAAACTGATGAGAGAGAGAGAGGAGACTGAGAAAAGAGTGCAGAGTCTGCAGGAACACAGGAGGAAAGTACAAGGAAAAGCAGAGGATGAAACAGAGAGAGTCACTGCCCTGTTCAGAGACCTCAGGAGACGTCTGGAAGACCTGGAGAAGAGAGTGCTGATGGAGATCTCTAGGCAGGCAGAGCGGGTCTCAGTCTCCATGTCAGATATGATCCGGGAGCTGGAAATAAAGGAGGACGAGCTGTCCAGGAAGATGGGGAACATTGAGGAGCTGTGTAACATGACGGATCCACTGACTGTCCTACAGGAATCAGACACAGGTGACTTGTGTGATACTGAGGATGGAGATGATGAGGACAGAGAGAGATGTAATAAACTCCTCCATCATGGAGGGGATCTGGATGTGGCGGGGATCTCCCGCACATTACACACAGGTCTATCTGATATCATGTCTGGGGTAAATTTAGAGAAATGTCCAGGCACACAGGTCTATCCACATTCTACTACAGAGGGCAATGGTCACATCAATGCTGAACCATCCAGGAAACTCCTCAAATTCACCCCAACCGTACAACCAACCCGGAGATGTCCCCAAACCACCCCAACCGTACAACCTACCTGGAGATGTCCCCAAACCACCCCAACTGTACAACCAACCCGGAGATGTCCCCAAACCACCCCCACCATACAACCAACCTGGAGATGTCCCCAACCCACCCCCACCATACAACACTCACACCACCAGGCTGGAGGACCAAATATTGAGGGTGTACAGCATACATCAGGGGTATCTGGGGTTACAGACATATTACTGGATGTGAGGACAGCTGGTAATTATCTACATATCTCAGATGACAGGAAAACTGCAACCTGGTTATCCTACAGACAGAATCGCCCAGAAACACCAGAGAGATGTTGGTGCTCTCAGGTGATGAGCAGTCAGAGGTTCTCCTCAGGGAGACATTACTGGGAAGTGGATGTCGGGAGGGCAGAGTACTGGAGAGTCGGCATGTGTTACCCCAGTATGGACAGGAGAGGACGTCCATCATTGATTGGATATAATAAGAAGTCTTGGGTGTTGGGGAGGGGGTGGGGTAATCAGTACTCGGTGATACATGACAGTAATGAGATCCCATTACCCGGCGGTGTCTCCAGTAACAGAGTCAGGATAGATCTGGATTATGAGATCGGGTGGATCTCCTTTTATGATCTGTGTGACCCGATCCGACATCTCCACACCTTCACCACCACCACCTTCACTGAGCCCCTCCAGGCTGGGGTATATGTAGGGGGAGGTCGTATAAAGATATGTGGGGGAGAATCGGATGTGAGAAATCTACCCAGAGACTGGTGACATCACAGGGTGAGAAATCTGCAATACTCAGCCAATAGGAGGAAGCAGAGGACAAGAAACACCATGACTGATTTATGTATAAAACTGCAGGTTCCGGGGCCGTCATCTTCATCCTAAACCTCACTTCACTACCTCGTGTGTCATTGGTCTTGTTGGGGAACATAGAGACAGTTGGTCTCCTTCTACAATGAGGGATTTGGGAGTCTGGAGGTGGGACAAGCTGATAAGGTGTTCAGAGATAACAGAAATGAATGTCTCTTGTAGTGAATGATGTGCTGCTTGTACAAATTCTTCAGTGAATGATTCCATCTGTAAAATGTTGATGTTTGGGACGGTCCTCCATGTCTACTGTCCAGGATTGGAGGTTGAAAGCCTCCCATTTGATGAAGAGGTCAGATCCTTGGTCCACCTGCCATGTCTAAGGATCTCCACACACCTTCATCTCTCTAATTTCTAATCTTTATTTTTTACTTTGTAACTCTTCTGTTCATTTTTTTTTTTACTTCAAACTGATGTTTTTATTGTAAGCAAATAAAATAGAAATGTACATTTTAAGCGTGGACACTTCAAGCTTCATAGTTATGTAACGAGACTGTTGCATGCATACATTTCAAGTCTCTCACATATAAACATAGCTCTGATTAATTGTGTGGGGGAAAAAAAGGTAGGTGTACTTTGTGGTCTCCCAGGTCTACTACATGTAATCCTATAGCTCCATTTCCTCATGATGCCATTACTGTTATCATTGTGGGGGTCGGGAGCCAGAGTAACTAGGTATTAATATACGAGCAGGTTTCTGAGGCCTGCAGCCATCCATCTTGTACTTGGATGGGAACCCTCTGAGTATATAAATTTTTTTGTAGGGCAAGCTCTTGTTGACTTCCATCAGCCAGGAGTTGATCTCCGGGGGGGTTCCTCTCATCTACTGCCTTGCTATGACTTTCCTTGCAGCGAATATCGCTTCATTTTAGAAAAATTTTGGTGAATTTGTCTAAGTCTGGTTCTGGGAATATGCCCAAAAGGCATGGTTTAGGGTTTAGCCTAAGGGGGGAGCCCATGGTGTCATGTAGAAACTGAACCACCTGTGTCCAGAACCCGTTGATACCAGGGCAGCTCCATAGTAGATGGAAGAATGTCTCCGTTTCCCTGTTGCACATTGGACAATTGGTTGTCTGATTTGGGTTTGTATCGGGATACTATGAGCGAAGTCTGGTATGACCGATTGGAGTATATATGGTTGGGTATGTCGTAGGGACGTGAAAGCGAAGGAGATGCTAAGTTGCATGTTTCAAGAGTAGAGATGGGTCGAACACCCCCCGGTTCAGTTTGCACCAGAACTTGTGAACAGGCAAAAAATTTGTGTGAACATTCGAACCCTATTAAAATCAATGGGTGCTCATTTTAAAGGCTCATATGCAATGTTATTGCCATAAAAGGTGTATGGGGACCTGGGTACTGCCCTAAAGGACATGTATCAGTTTAAAAACAAGTTTTTAAATTGATCGTTTTTTCAGGAGCAATAATTTTATTAAGGTGAAAAAATAAAAATTAAATATTCCTTTAAATAGCGTGCCTGGGGGGGGTCCCCTTGGTCTGCCTATAAAGTGGCACATCTGTGTGATGTGTATAACCATGCCACTGCAAAATAACATTTGTAAAGGAAAAATTGTCATTTAAAATCGCTCGCGGCTGTAATGTATTGCTGGTTCCCAGCCATATAGATAAAAATCACTGAAAAAGCATTGCGTGGGGGTCCCCCCCTCCAGTCCATACCAGGCCCGGTATGGATTTTAAGGGGAAAAATGGCATGGGGTCCCCCCAAAATCCATACCAGACCCTTATCTGAGCACGCAGCCCTGGCATGGCAGGAGGGGGGGGGTAAGTGAGCGCCTCTCCCCTCCCAACCGTATTAGGCCACATGCCCTCAACATGGGGAGGGTGCTTTGGGGTGCTAATGGGGAGGAGGGCCTCATACCCACAGCCCTGGCTGGTGCATGTGGGGGTCTGCGGGCAGGGGGCTTATCAGAATCTGGAAGCCCCCTTTAATAAAAGGGGCCCCCAGATCCCAACCCCTCCAATGTGAATGGGTTTGGGGTACATTGTACCCCTACCCATTCACCAAAAAGGAATGTAGTAGTGTTACAAAAAACAGTAGACATTTATTGTAAAATGGCTCTTTTTTCTTCCTCCATCTTCTACTGCCCCGCTCCTTCTTCCGATCTTCTGCTTCTCCTTTCGTTCTTCTTCCTTCCTCTCGTCGTCTTCTTCCTCCTATTTCTCTGCTGCAGCTGCCGTGCCATCCAGAGACGAGTCTTCAGTTTGACAGTTATTTTATAAGAAGCTACGGGGCCACCCAGTGATGTAAATGGGTGACCCCCCCCCGATGTCATGTCAGAAGGGGCGGGGTCCCTCAGTTAAATCACTGGGTGGCCGCGCCCTTACCTATAAAATTACTGTCATACTGAAGACCGCCCATTCCGGGAGTCGTCTCTGGACAGCATGGCAGCGGCGGTGGAGAAAGAAGAGGAAGAAGAAAACGAAGAAGACGACGAGAGGAAGGAAGAAGACTGAAAGAAGAAGGAGCGGGGCAGGAGAAGATGGAGGAAGGAACCGGACCAGAGGAAGAAACAAGAAGAATCGGGGGGAATAAAAAGCTATTTTACAATAAAGGATTTGTCAAAAAAAAAAAAAAAAAAAAAAAAAAATATATATATATTTTTTTTTTTTTTTTGTAACACTACTACACAATGTACCCCATACCCATTCCCACGGGGGGGGGGTTGGGATCTGGGGGTTACCTTATTAAATGGGGCTTCCAGATTCCAATAAGCCCCCCGCCCGCACGCAGACCCCCACAACCACTGGCCAGGGTTGTTGGGAAAAGGCCCTTGTCCCTATCAACATGGGGACAAGGTACTTTGAGGGGCCCCTAAAGCACCCTCCCCATTTTGAGGGCATGTGGCCTGGTACAGTTCGGAGGAGGGGCACTTGCTCGTCCACCCCCTCCTACCCTGCCAGGCTGCATGCTTGGATAAGGGTCTGGTATGGATTTTTGGGGAGACCCCCACGCAAATTTTTTTTTTTTAATTTTGGCGCGGGGTTCCCCTTAAAATATATATATATATATTATAGATATGGTTTAGCGCAGTAATTTCTTCTCCTTTTGTATTCTATGTTGTCCCCTTAACCACTTTAAGCCTCTTTCTAAGATTTGGTGCTTACAACTTAAAATAATAAAAAAATAAAATAAAATTACTTAGAACCCCCATACATTCTTTATATATATATATATATATATATATATATATATATATATACACCCTAGAGCAAGGATATGCAGTTAGTGGACCTCCAGCTGTTGCAGAACTACAAGTCCCATGAGGCCATCGGCGTGCGGTGAGGCATGCGAAGACAGCAAGAGAGAGGGGGTCCAAGCTTCCTTTTTCTCCATACCGCAAGGGGTCCCTGAGGCGAGATGGAGAAGGAAGGCGGTCTGGAAGGGCCCTCAGCACACGAGGAGGCCACAGAGGGTGAGTCTAACTGGCTGTGGGGGGGGGGGGGGGGCAAGGCTGGGGGGTAGCCCTATTCCTACCCCCCCTCCATGATAGCAGGAGCTGATGGGACTTGTTTTATGTGTTTTTTTTTTCAGAGACAATACGCCCTGCCCAGGGGTTGTCCACAAGACCTAAGTCTAAGGCCCCCCTTGCTCCAAGCGTTGCGGAAATTGCAATGATAAGCTTCGCAGGGGCACTCAAAGCCCTTCTGCTTTAAATGCATACATAAGCTAGCAGGCAAAGAGACTGCACAGGTCATGAAGGATTGCCTTACATTACAGTCTGAGATGCTGTCTACCCTTCAGGCCTTTAAGTCCACTACAGGGACTAGCCAGCAATCAGGATACCTCTCGGGTAGGGAAAGCTCCTCTTCGCAAGAGGGAACTTCTGGCTCAGGGGGTCCCTTCAGAGCGCCAGTAGGGCATTGCTCGGATGAAGAAGAGTCCGAACTCTCAGAGCTAGGCTCTCCCGAGGAGGGGGAGGACTTTGATCAGGATAGCCAGGACAGTGAGGAAGGTAGACCTGGCAGACACCTTTTTTCTGCTGAGGACATGGAGAGCCTCCTGAAGGCAATCTATGCCTCTGAGGGGATCCATCAACAACCACAGGGCTGGCTAAACCACAGGCGAAGTTGCTCTCAGTCCACCAGTCCCTCAGGGACATAATTCTGAGGGAGTGGAAGGAGCCAGAAAGAAGGGTTTTGAAGTTAAGAACCTGAAAGCGCAGGTGCCCCTTTAGTGAAGAGGATGAAGAGAAATTCTTCAAGGTCCCCAGGCTAGATGCTTTGTTGACACAGGTATCTAAGCGCTCGGATCTGTCCTTAGAGGATGCTGGCAACATCCATGATCTTATGGATCGAAAGTCTGAGACACTGCTGCGTAGGGCATGGGAGGCCAATGCAGCTGCCATGGGTCCAGCGCTAGCCTCGGCTTGTGTAGCCAAGAATACGGATGCCTGGGTGGGCAGGCTGATGGACCACGAGTCCTGGGGAACCAAGACCAAGGAGGTTTTGGAGTCCCTGTAGGTGATTGGGAAAGCGGTTGCTTTCTTGGCTGACGCAGCGTTAGAGACAGTAAGGACGACCGCCAGGTCAGCAGCCCTCCTAAACTTGGCCAGGAGAGTCTCATCTAAATTCCGACTTTGTGGTATACCTTTTGAGGGCTCCCTGCTTTTTGGGACAAGCCTAGAGCAGGTCCTGTCCCGCTCAGCGAAAAAGGGGAAAAGTTTCCTGTTAAACCCAAGAAGGGCAAGGAAAGGAAGTTTTTTCGAGGCCCCCCCTACCAAGGATAGGTCCAAGGGTAAGAGGGAGGCAGGTAAAAGGTGGGGGGTTGGTAAGGAAAAGCTGAAGGGAGGAATCCTTCTTTCCGGTCCCGGTCCCTCCTCTAAGGAACCAAAATGACGCCAACCTTTGGGTTGGTGGGAGGCTCAGGTCGTTTCTCCCCCAGTGGAGTGAAATCACCCAGAGCCCGTACAGTCTCCACCTGGTAGAAGAGGGGTACAGGCTGGAGTTTCTACCCATCCCCCCTCCAAACTTTGTCTTGACACACTTGTCCCGAGATCCGCAAAAGACAGTCGATCTACTGGAGAGCATCCAGGAGTTGGTGGATCAGGAGGTGGTCGTTCCGGTTCCACTGGAACAGTCGGGACGGGGGTTTTGCTCCCACATTTTTGTGGTAGTAAAGCCCTCGGGAAAATTCACGCTGATTATAAACTTAAGGAAGCTGAACAAACACCTAAGATACAAAAGGTTCTGTATGGAAAGTATCTAAACGGTCAGAAGGCACCTCATGGAGGGAGTCTTTATGATCACGCTTGATCTAAAGGACGCCTACCTCCACGTCCCCATTGCCCCAGAACACCAGAAGTTTCTGCACTTTGTGATCAGGACCAAGTGGGGTGTCCAACACTGGCAATTCAGGGCACTTCCCTTTGGGCTGGCTTCCAGCCCAAGGATCTTTACGAAGGTCCTTGCCGAGGTGGTCTCATTCCTCCACCTCCAAGGAATTGCCCTGATTCCCTACTTGGACGACATGCTGATCTACCACTCCTCCCGGGATCAACTCCTGTTGGATCCGGACAAAGGAATGTTCACCCTGGAGAGCCTGGGATGGATGATCAGCCAGGAGAAGTTATCCCTAGAGCCATCACAGGCGAAGGTGTTCTTGGGCTACCAAGTGGATTCAGTGGCGCAAAGGATTTTCCTCCCTTTAGAAAAAGTTCAGGGGACTGTGCCGGCCATCATGAGAGTTCTGGGTCTTATGACATCATGTATCCCGGCGGTACCTTGGACCCAGCACCACTCGTGGGACCTCCAGGGGTTTCTTCTCGCCGGTTGGGACAGAAAAAAGGAGTCCTTGGACACGAGGGTGTCCCTCCCTGGGAGCGTGAGGGAATCTCTGGGATGGTGGCTCAGTCCAGGTTGGGGGTTAAGGGGTCGCCCTTGGGCCCAACAAAAGCCCCTAGGTGTTACGACCGACGGTACCCCAGAGGTGGACCTGCTTGCCTCCAGAGAGAACAAGAAGGTTCCCAGGTATTTCTCTCTGGCCATGGAGTTAGAGTCCGGGGGGGAAGATGCCCTAGCCCAGGGGTGGGATGTAGGTCTGGCGTATGCTTTCCCTCCCCTTGTCCTCATCCCCAGGGTGCTGCAAAAGTTGAGCCAGACAGATGTCTGTCTCATTTTGATTGCGCCTTGGTGACCAAGGAGGGCATGGTTTCCCACCCTGAAAAGGTGGTCGTCGCCCCTCCTCTTCCTCTCAGGCAGGACCTGCTCCGTCAGGGACCGGTTCTTCATCCCGACCCGGGGTTCCTGTTCCTAATGGCCTGGTGTTTGAGAGAGAGCTCCTCAAAATTAAAGGCTGCTCAGAAAGGGTAATTGATACCCTCCTACTGAGCAGGAAGCTGGTCACCAGGCGCATATATGCTAAAGTCTGGAGAGTCTTCTCTCACAGGTGTTTGGCCAGAGAGGTTTCGGAGCAGGCGGTTCCTTCCATTCTGGATTTTCTCCAGGAAGGGTTGGATTTGGGTCTGGCAGTCAAGACCCTCAGGGTCCAGGTGGCGGCCTTGTCTGTATTTTTAGATAGGAGGCTGGCCCTGGACCCACTCATAAAAAGATTTTTGTTGGCCAGAGAAAGGGTGACCCCGGTGAGATCAAATAGCTTCCCACCGTGGGATTTATCCTTGGTACTGGATGCCCTGACTAGGGAACCATTTGAGCCGGTGGCTTAGACTTCATTTAAGCTGCTCTCCCTCAAAATGGCCTTTCTTTTGGCAATTACGTCGGCCAGAAGAATAGGTGACTTGCAGGCCCTGACAGTTAAAGAGCCTTTTTTGTTGATTTTGGAGGACAGGGTGATACTGAAACAGGACCCCCTGTACCTCCCAAAGGTGGCCTCAAGGTTCCATAGGGACCAGGCGATTGTTCTCCCCTCATTCTGTGCAAGTCCCCGGAATGAGAAGCAAACCATCTTCTACACTTTGGATGTTTAGACGTTGTCTTTTGATTTACTTAGACCGAGTCAGAGTTTTTAGAAGGTCTAACCATTTGCTGATCAATCTCTGGGGCCAGTAGAAGGGTCTCCGGGCATCTAGGTCGACTGTGGCAAGGTGGATAAGGCAAGCAATCTCAGTGGCATATGAGCAGGTGGGTAAACCAACCCCTGCTCATTTGAAAGCTCATTCCACTAGGTCTCTGGCAGCCTCCTGGGCAGAGAAGGCGGGTGCCTTGGTTGACCAGATTTGTAAAGCAGCCACATGGACGAGCAGAACACATTCCTGAGGCATACAGGGTGGAGTTATCACCTCAGGACCTGGCATTTGGCAGGAAAGTCCTGCAGGCAGTGGTCCCACCCTTAAGGTAGGCCTGAGCTCCTTGCTCATCATCTCAGCTGTGCCGTCCTGGAAGAATGACTGGAGAAAATGACCAGTTACACTTACCGGTAACGGTGTTTCTGGGAATTCCTCCAGGACGGCAGGCCTACTTCCCACTTGTTTATGTGTTGGTGTTGTCTGTCTACACCAGGGGTCCTCAAACTATGGCCCTCCAGTTCAGGAACTACAATTCCTATCATCACAATTCCTATCATACCTAGTCATGTCTGTGAATGTCAGAGTTTTATGCCTCATGGGATGTGTAGTTCCGCAACAGCTGGATGGCCGTAGTTTGAGGATCCCTGGTCTACACAGAGGATACCCTCCTGCACCGGTGTGGGCTAATACTTTGCCTCAACTGAGGGGCAGAGGGAGGGTGGGGCCTTTTAAACTCTGTTCTTGATTGTGTTTCCTGTCCAGGTGAAACCAATCATCTCTCAGCTGTGCCGTCCTGGAAGACTTCCCAGAAACATTGTTACCGGTAAGTGTAACTGGTGTTTTTCACACCATAAATGGGCAGCGGTCTTAAAAGCGCAATTTTTTTGGAAAAAAAAAAAAAAAACTTTTTTGAATTAAATAAGACAACAGTAGAGTTAGGCCAATTTATTTTTTATACTGGGAAAGATGATGTTACGCTGAGAAAATTAATGCCCAACACGCTTCAAAATTGCGCCCGCTGGGTGGAATGGCCACAAACTTTGGCACTTCAAAAATCTCCGTTGGCGACATTTAAAAATTTCTAGAGGTTACCAGTTTTTGAGTTAGAGGAGGTCTGGTGTTAGAATTATTGCTCTTGCTTTATCGATCCGGGCGATACCTCACATGTGTGGTTTGAACACCGTTTTCATATGCGGGCGTGACTTGCGTATGCGTTCTCTTCTGCATGCGAGCTTTGCAAGACGGGGTGTTTTTTTTTAGTTTTTTTTTTTTTCTTATTTATTTTACTTGTTTTTTTTATATTTTACACTGTCAATTAAAGAAAAAAAAATGGGTCACTTGTAAACATTCCTTGTAATAGAAAAAAAATATCATGACAGGACCTCCTTTTAAATATGAGATCTGGGGGTTAAAAAGACTTCAGATCTCATATTTACATTAAAATGCAATTAAAATAAATAAATAAATAAATAATGCTTGCAAAAAAAAAAAAAAAAGGTCTCCTTTTTAAGAGCATGACGTGACCCAGTCCAACAGGTGCAGAAAAATTGGGTGTTGGTGGTGGCAGAACCCTGTAACTATACTGTGTGCATTCCTTGTGGGAGATTCACTCATCTTTTCTGAAAAAAAAATAGCATGCAGGCAACTTTCTTCCAAACCTGGCGGCTTGCCAGGTTTATTGGTAAAAGGTTTGCAGGTTAAAAACAAACAAAAATGGAAAATAAGTCCTTGCCGTCCGGTGCTAAACTAAACAGTACACCCACAAAACATAAGTCGCAATGCAAACCTTGTTCTATTGCAGTCCTTTTTAAAAAAACAGCTCTCTGGTGTAGCTCTTCTCAGTGTAGTCCTAGTGAAATACCTTCCTGGTTATTTTAAGCCACCTGTTGGTGGACTCCAGTGGACCACGAACTCCGGACCGGAACCAGCCCTGCCATGGTGGCTGGTAAAATCCGGACCGGACTCTGTTTAACCGGTTAACTAACAGCCCATAGCTAAATGACGGCTACAGGGTCGGTGCAGTGTGAAGTGAAAGGAGAGGGGAGATGCAGCAGCGTTGTGGGCAAAGGATCTGAAGTGCCCACATCGCTGCTATGTGCCAGGCTGCACCCCCACCATCCAGCCATCCATGCTCACCCACCCAGCCATCTGTGCTCACCCATCCCCATCCGTGCTCATTCATCCCCATCCTTGCTCAGTCATCCCTGGTCACTCATCCCCATCTGTGCACGGCCACTCCCATCCGTGCTCAGCCATCCACATCCATGCTCACCCATCCCCATCTGAGCTCATCCATCCCCATCCGTGCTCATCCATCCCCATCCGTGCTCATCCATCCTCATCCGTGCTCAGTCATCCCCATTCGTGCTCCCCGATCCATGGTCACTCCTCCCCATCTGTGCTCAGCCACTCCCATCCATGCTCACCCATCCCCATCCGTGTTCATTCATCCCCATCCGTGCTCAGTCACCCCCGGTCACTCATCCCCATCTGTGCTCATCCATTCCCATCCGTGGTCACTCCTCCCCATCTGTGCTCAGTCATCCCCATCCATACTCATCCATCCCCATCCGTGGTCATCCATCCCCATCCGTGCTCTTCCATCCCCATTCGTGCTCCTCCATCCCCATCCGTGCTCACCGATCCATGGTCACTCCTCCCCATCTGTGCTCAGCCACTCCTGTTAGGAACTGCTATGATAACCCTCGGCTATCATCTCTCTGTCAGTCTGTCTTAAGGTCGGGCGCCTGAAAGAGACCGATTTTCACCCGAATAGACAATAGATGTAGAGACAAGTGTGGTGAAAACAATCTCTGGTTTTACTGGCATAAAATGGGCGGTTTTATACATTTCAGACAAAGGAGGGCGTATAATACACAATTATTAAATATTGTATTGTTAGCAACTATCTATATTTTCTCATACATTCTCTCACGTAGAGGAATAACTGTCTTATTAAAAGTTGCCTTTCTGTACACTGCGTTCTTTCTTCAAGGCTACCCATTCTGTAACGGTTAGAATGTAATCACGCAGGTGGCACATTCAGCAAGGAATGCAGAATGTGATGTGTGCAGAAACAAAGAACCTTGTCAGCATAAACTTCTTGCTAATATTAAATCAGAACTTTTATACAACAACATGGAGTAACTAAGGACAATATGTTCCCTACCCATTACAATCCCCTCTTAAAACCAACAGTATTGGTTTTCTCCATACTTCCAGGGCCATACAAGACGTCATCAGGGACATATAATTCCCTGGGAAAGTTAGTGGACATAGGACTCTCAGGTCCTTTGTAGAAAAGACTATGTCCACCCGTCTAAAGGTGTTATAGGCAATACTATTCTGCTCATGGCTACGGTGTCTTCCTAGGTACTAAACGTAAGGGCTGGGATAGAAGGGCTCTGTCTCTTCTGACTCTATATACCTGAAACATAAAATAACACAGCACACTATCATACCTATTACACTAATATAGCAGCAATGATTGTAAAAGATTGAACTAGGGCTTATTTCCACCCGGGGAGCCGCCCAAAATACTGATCCCATGGGTTGTCTATACTTGAGTTATTATGGGGATAAGGAGTTCAAATCCAGCTGTCACTTGATCTCTGGCTTTGAGTTCTCCTTGAACCCCTCTTTGAACATCTATATATATGTACCCCTATGAATATAAACATTTACACTGCCAAAATACTATAGGACAGTGAACTATATGGCAGTAGTCAAAAGTAAAGGTGGCTACATATATATATATATGGTGTGTTATACCAGAGTGTTGTGAGACTGGGAGTTTTACCCTTTTTGGGTAATGACCACCTCTGTACTAATACACATGAGAAAAGTCAATAAAATCACTAGAAATGGGGGTAGGATCAGGGGGATTAAGGGCCATTGTGCAAAGTTCAGGTAGCAGTTCATTTTGAGGGTCAAGGTTGTCCACCTCCGTTAATACCCCCTTGTCTTGACTCTCTTTTTCAAGGTCAGGGCTTTCTGCCCCCGTTAATACCTCCTTTCTTGCTTCTGGGACCTTTGGGTCAGGTCTCTTCTTTTCTTTACCAATTTTACTTCCGGTGGCATGAATCCAGGCAGGGTTGTGTTCTGTCAGGACTACAGTTCTGGTTATAGCTATCACTGTGGTGTTGGGGCTATAAATGAAGTCCGAAACACAGTACAACAGGTCCGCCCATGTGTAATCCAACTGAAAGCGAGGGCTTAGAAATGTTTTATAGTGAAAAATATGCATAAAACATAAATGTGTTCTGAGTTGTAACCTAGGGATGATCATATAATCATCCTAATCAATGTCTGTATCTTCTATTAACAATCAAGCAGCTAAACGGGTGGTTTTCCCACGTGACCAATAGAAAGAAGCAGTGCTGTAAGAAATCCATCTTGGAGCTGGGATCATCACATATCCAAGAATTTTGTTTTCTCAAAAGCAGCGACATCTCCTCCTGTCAGTGGATGTTCTCTCGTCTCAAATAAACACATTCATTAGTACATTATGAAGATACAAAGGGAACATCAACTTCATAAAACATAAATACAATGTATATTATGTGATTAGCTAAATTCAGCTTTTTCATGAGAACCGAGCATAAGACATTCTCTCAAGATAAGGCCAGAACCAAGCCAGACTAACAGATATTTAAAGTGGAACCCTAACATACAAAATGGATTCGTCAAATCCTTTCAAAATCAACATTTTATAGGTTCACATAAAGCATTATTCTAGCTACATTTTAATAGAAGGCTCCTGACTTAACCCATTCTTCCAACATTTCCCCCTTCTGTTGAACCTACAAAATGTAGATTCTTGATTTAAGCTCCCAACTCAGGAGCCTGTCTCAGTGGGGATAAAAACAGCATCACTTTCTCATACAAGCAGTGTGGCTAATCCTAATTTGTCCTATAAGTCAGGGCCTTGTGTGGACAGCGCTGCATATATTACATCACCCGCAGCTCCATCTGCTACCCTTGAGATGAGTCCCTTCATGCATGGTACCAGACAGCAGCCTGCGCATAATAATACTGACAGTACCACTGCAACCGCGGTGGCCAAGAACTTGCCCCACTTGCCAAACCAACGTTCCATCCATCCGGTGGAGGGGTCCTCAATCCCGCTATTTTCTGCCAACTCCTGAGACAGCATCTCCAAGCCCTTCAATGCTCGGGAGACACTGCCATCTGGGGCAGCATTACTAGGGATAAATGTGCAACACGTGGTGGCAAACATTATACAGACCCCTCCCCTCTTGGCCAGGAGCATCTCCAAGGAGATTCTGTTCTGCCAGGTTGTCAGTGAGGTGACATCAAGCTGCTCGGCAAGGCCCTTGACTGCATCTCGTGTGTAGCTAACAAAGCGCTGTTGATTGTAACATATAGTCTATCCAATCAATATTTTATTTACAGATATAAATGGAAAAATTGATTAAATGCAGTGCCTTGGTCTGAGCTAATTTGCAGGGGTATTCCCCACCTGGGAATAATCTCCCTGGTCAGGATTTCCACCACCGTTTTGGCGTCTTCCCTTTTGGTTGTGTGATGTGGGTGAAGTCAATTTGGAGGTGTGTGAACGGGGTTGTGGGATGAGGTAGATGTTTATGTGTTACATGGTGTGGGTTATTAGGATTGTTTCTGTAGTTGTGCAATGTATATTGGTGCACTGCATCGTGGGATACATGGCCTCCACTCTTTGCAGATCAATCCAAATTTTGGATTAGTCTGCAAAACAGGGTAACACCAGTTTTCCAGCTCTGCTGGAGATGCGGATTGTTGGAGGTCTGCAATTAACTGTGCTTCTTCAGGAAGGATGGGAACCAGACTAGGCATCTGTTCCCCTCTTTGGGATTGTGCAGCCTTTTTTGCTTCCTGATCAGCTAAAGCATTTCCTTTGCTAACATCATCTATCCCATGGGTATGTGCCTTACAGTGTCATCAATAAGATACATGTCATATTGAAAACTGGGGGGACTGGAACAGTCGCTAGGCTTGGTCTTCCACTGGCACACACTACACAGTCAGAGGCATTAGTAGAATTGGCTGTAAACTTCATCCATTCCAACCATTCATTCTTGTCAGAGTAACCAGTCTCTATGCTCAGTCTATCTTCTGGCTGTATTACTACCCCAATTACCTTGTTATCCTGCCATACCCCAACCTCAGGGGGTAAGTTGCCCATGGCACCGGCAGGGGCACATTGGGAAGAGTTTACCTGAAGTTTGACTTCAGCCCAAGGATCCGTCCCTGACATAGTTATTCCTAGCCTATATACTCCACTGTCTTTAACCTCTGGGTTCTGTACTGTGAGTATAATATTCCCTTAGCTTCCCTTCACTAAGGGGATCCTCTGATAGGTGCTCATGCCATCTGGGGGAATCCTAGCCAAACTAGTCTCCCACCTGTGGGGGTCTATTGTCCACCATACATTCTCCCAATAACCACATTCCCACACATATATATATTATAGGCCTCAAGGTCATAAGTAACTTTTGTTGGGTCAAATACCTGGCTCTTTGTTAAAGTAAACACTATGGTCTGGTTTGAAGCTTCCATATTCAACACTGGTGTTTCTAGTACACCCCACCCCTTAACTTCTCCTGTATTCAGCCTTCTCATCCTCCTCCTAGAGAGATCTGACATTTTCTTTCTTTCAACTTCAAAGTCTCCCAGAACCAATAGGTGTCAAGACCCACAGTGAATAAGGTACAAGCAATAATCAGAAACCTTCCTTGAGGGGTTTTTGTGGTAACCCGGGGACAGCAGAGAAATCATGGTCACCTCCTATCTACCTATCCCTATGTGTTGAGTTCACAGTGTTACTTTCACCTCTTATAGGAGGGAGGTGGTCTCTCCTTCTAGGATGTGAATCCCTTTATTTAAAAGAAAAGATGTTCCTCCATTCACAACACTCACTCACATAGATTTGTTTTCTCGTCTAATGATTTTCGGGGACACTCTGTTACCCTTGGGGATATTGGGGTCTGGATATTTGCTTACTGACTTTAACAGCGGTAGGTGCGGTTAAGAGTGTCTAGTAAGGTCCTCCAGTTTTTCCTTTTTGTGCACCTTTATCCAGATCCAATCTCCTGATTCCACAAGAATGAGTCTTTCACCTTCTGATGTGATACCTGGGGATGAACAAAACTGCTAGACAGAAGTGGATTAGAATCTGAGCCTAACCACAGGGTACCTTCCCTTGTACCACCTTGTATTTCCACTTTTGTTCCCTTTGTTTCAGGGGATATTGCCTTTTGTGTGGGCGGAAGAAACCTTTGGAGTTATGATTACTGCATTTGCAGTTCTCATCAACCCAATATCACTTTTGCTGGCTAATCAGAGCGTCAGGGGCAGAGTGGCCAGTTCTCCCCCTTCTACCTCTGTCAGCAATATGTCCAATCATTTATCCTCCTTCCACACAAAACGTTCAGATATATCCAACACCTCTTATTATACATCTATAACCTGTATTCCCACCCTCTGCAATTCTCCAGGCATCATTCCCATCACACCATGCCCAAGACTTCCCCGTAGGTCGCCTGAGTGAGGTGTGGGGACAACAAAACTTGCTGCCTGTAAAATCTCTTAAGGGTGGAACCACATATCACACTCATATTGATGTTACTATTTCAATGACTTGTTCAATTCTATACAGATCTAGGTTCTCCTGTATTAACAAACAACTCATAAAACAATCATTAATCCTGTATTTTAAAATATCACTCTTCATTACATTTATTACTTAAACCAATTTATAACATATATAGACATCTATCTCCTACGATCATTCAATATTGTCCCATCACATACTTATAAGTAAAGGTGCTCTAGCCTGGTCAACTATCTTGTTCAAAATGCCCTTCACTGAAAGGTAAATTTGGTTTTGTTAGGTGGGTGGAGCTTTTTTCATTTCCACGCCCAACAGGCTGGACTGGAAAACTAAACATTTGAATAATTATAAAAAAAAATAATGGCTACCGTTTAGGAATTTACAGGGCGTTGGTAGCAATCGGCCATCTTTGCTTTGTTCCAAATAATGCTAGAATCACATAGCAAAACAGATTCTTTCAACTAAGATTTTACCTCTGCACAAAAGTTAAAAAAAAATCATCATACAATTTTTTATTGTAGTTTATTTTCTATGAAATCAAGGAAGGGGGGGAAGGGGTTTTGAATGCGAGCACATACTGTCATGCTCCAATGAACACATTCCTTAGGAGGGGGTCACAACTTAGGATAGAGGGACTACAAACTCCAGCAGTATCTCTGTACACGGTTACCTCTCTGAATAACTTACATTTTCCCATCTGTATACAACACATACTATCACTTTCTTACAATTAAACTTTCCCAAAAACCTTTCTGACAAAGAGAGAAAAAAAAACTTCTATTTTTCTCACATCAGCTTACTTACAATGTACTCTTTCATAACTTCAAAAAAAACTTTCTTTTCCAATGTTTAACTTACATAAACCTTCAAATATATAAACCAGCTACACTTATCATTACCCATTTATCATCTCACTTTCACTATGGAACGGAATACATTTAACCTTTTAATAGATAACAACACAGCCTATGTAACATAAAAAAACTCAGCATACTTCCAGATTGTCCACCCATGGGTTAACTGGACAGTAATTAATTTCACATACACAGATTAAGTCATCTTGCATATCTCGCCTATTCCAGGAAAAAAACATTATAGAAAAACTTTAGCTCATTAAATTTTCTTGAGGGCTTTCTCTAGTAGTTGACCAGGTGTAACACTCTAATTATATGTGTCCTTCTATCGGGACCAATATGTTGAATCAGCAGGCCAGTAGTCTGGGTGATATTATTCATTCAGCATCTGGGGTTCCTAATGACCCCCCCAGATTCCTAATCCTATGTTTCTTGGCTTCCTCAAGTCCCTCTGGCTGTATGGGTTGGAGTGGACACCTTATAAGTTGGTGTCCCTTCTGTCTTGCTACCTCTTCAATTCCCGTTATACTACTATCTTGTTTAGCCGCTACGGGGTAGTGTACATTCAGCCTAAATACTAAAATGTTAGGAATGTCTTCTAACAATGGCTTGAGACCAAGGATCTCAGCTCTATAACCTCCTGGCACTGTTTTTACTAATCCCCAACCGTTGTCATTAATGCCTAACAAAATTCCAGTCTTACAGTCGGGACATGACATGTCAGTTGTAATATAGACAGTTAACGCTATTTGTTCTAGAGAACGCTCACAGTGCTCGGCTGCCACTCTAAGTTGCCTCAGGGTGCGCTTTTCATAAACGTGAACTGGTCACCGGGTACTTCAGTCAAACTGACAGTACGGAGCGAGTTCGAATGGCACGTGACCACTTGCCACTCTCAACAAAGGATAGAACAGTCTACAGTATGTCACAGTTCAGTATACAGGTATATAATACTTATTCACATTGAAATCAGTGGCGTTTTTCCAGTCTTACCACCTGGATTTTATACCACACAAACAAATTATCTTATACTTCTACGCGACAGTAAAGAAAAGCAAAGTAGCAGGAACACCCAAGACAGACTGACAATTATCAAAGTACACTATGTCTAACACAGTACTTTTCTGAGTCTCCCGGAGACTCTTTCCCATGAAATAAGCCACTACCCGGAGTGCGCGCAATTTCATATAATGGCTGCTTCCTAGATCACACCGCAGTTCAACAATATTAAGTCTCCCGGAGACTTATTATGGCCACTTCCTGGAGTGCGCCATAATTCAGAGATTGGAACTAAGTCAGAGCCCGAGAACACCCGGATAGATAAACAAAATTGTGTATACCTTACCCGGGGTCAAGAAGGGATGACTCTACGATCTCGGTGGGACCTCCACTTATTAGGAACTGCTATGATAACCCTCAGCTATCATCTCTCTGTCAGTCTGTCTTAAGCTTGGACGTCCAATGAGAGACTGAGTTCACCCAAATGGAATGGATGCAGTCAGACACACAAGTATGGTGAAAACAATCTCTGGCTTTACTGGTAAAAATGGACGTTTATATACAATTCATACAAAGGGGGGGGGGGGGGGGGGAAAT
>BLSH010137226.1:56378-71558 GCA_018402905.1 Glandirana rugosa
ATATGTGTAATACATGCCTATAAAAAAAAGAATAATTGTCTTGCTAGCAGTTATCTATATTTTTCTCATACACTTTCTCATGTAGAGACATAACCACTTTCTTCAGTTGCTTATCTGTACACTGCGTTCTTTCTTCAAGGCTACACATTCTGTAACGGTTAGAATGTAATCACGCAGGTGGCACATTCAGCAAGGAATGCAGAATGTGATGTGTGCAGAAACAAAAAACCTTGTCAGCATAAACTTCTTGCTAATATTAAATCAAAACTTTTCTTTATACAACAACATGGAGTAACTAAGGATAATAGGTTCCCTACCCATTACAGAACCCAAATCAACATTCAATGGCTTCACTCCCAAAGTAAACTATCCCACACACCCACCTCAAATACAGAGCCCTGAACATTTGTGCGCGTGGCTGTATGGCATCAAGAAGGTAGGATGAAGCCTTGAATCTTCAGCTAACCTCTTTCTTTGGTGCCCTTAAACTCCTGAATGGCAGAGCAAATCAATACAACTGCCACAGATTACCGAACAAAGAATGCAGGATCTTCCTCAAGAAGGTGAATAAGGGCAATGATGTCTGTATACAGTATCTTTGTATCTGGGTGGACTGGTCTCCTGTGGCACTACAGGTGTCAGCAAGGTGACTAAGAGCAATGATGTATGCATACAGTGTCCATACAACTCTATCTGTGTGCAGTGTTCTTGTTTCCTGCACATGGGCAAATGCCCTCTCACTAATCCTGCGGTTTAGGCCCAAACAAGCGTCCTGGAACTGGCAGGCTCTTCTTGTGACCCGACTGGTCACCTCACACTGAAAAGCTTCACACTGTCTGTGCAGGTGTGTCTGGATATGCACCTGGGATCCCCCTCTCTCAGGCTGGCTGTGCCTGACCATCTGTGGATGCCCCGGAACAACGTGGTGGACTGACCTAGGAGGCAGCACCTCTTCTCTATGTCCAGTCCCTTCGCCTGCCTCATGGTAACTGACTCCCTCAGGAAATCAAGATGGAGTCTGTCACGGAACTGTCCCACTCAGCTTGAGTACTTATGCCAGCATACAGCCTCCTCCAGTCTGAACATTATATTTCAGATTTACAGCCTGTATATTGTAAGAACCAGGCGAGACTAGCTCAGTTACAAAGCTGGAACATGGAATAAGACTGTTTATTTCAACCAAGGCACAGAGATATATACACCATGGGAGGACGTTCCCCCTTCCTCTCCTGATCAGATTTATAATATAATTTAACAATTCAACTGTAACTAGAAACATCAATTGACATGAGCTAATTATCTAATCATTTAACCAGGCTAGGAGCCTAGACTTTTTGGCCCCTACAAGAATGAATACAAAGGACACAGCATTACAAGTATAACCACAGCTCACAAGGTTTGCTAGCAGACAGACAATAGCTGAGTTCATTAGCACAATAAACATAGACAATCTCAGACAGGTGGCTTGCTGATGACATCAGCATCTGCTATGAGTCCCAGTGTCTTGGGGAGAAATGTATAATTCTCAATCAAACAAACCAGGAGTAGTCTTTATATATTTCTTGGGAGATATTGTGGATAAATATCACTGTCCCATTTAAGTAATAGTAGTTGTCCATTATTTGCTGGGTCACCCTGTGCCCCTACTAGACACAGGGTGACTTAGACATGAGAGGGCATGGGGAGCTGAAACAAAGATTTCTCTTAACAAACCAGGGCCCATAATAGGCAGGCAAGAGACTAGCAGTCAGTCCCCTCCAAAAGCCTCTGCCCGGGTAGGTCTATCACAGAGTCCTTTCCTTTCTTTAATCCCGAGGGCAGCTGGTCTGTGTAGTTCTGTGTCCATAAAAAGCTATGGGGCGGTTTTAGATGGGGACTACATATCCCAGAAACCTTTCCTGCTGGTCCTGCTTGCTAAAGTTCTTCTCTTTGGCTCCTGTAATTGTTCCTGTAATTGGCTCTCCTCCTCCTGCCAAAAGGAACACAGGAGAGGTTGCAGAGTGAGCAGCTCTGTGTGTCTGTGTGAGGAGAAAAAAAAAGGGAGGGGGAGAAATCCCCTGCAGACTCTGACAGGCATTCTCTCTCCCCCACAGGAGAGCCTCAACCAGCTTGGCAAGGCACAAGATATGCAAGGCACCTGCTACATTTCACAGACACAGCAATATGTAGGGTCCCTGCCATATTCTGGAGGGTCTCTATTCTAAATTTATTGGGTGGTAATGTTGGATGAACAATTTGAGCTAAGCAAAAGTTTGGCCCAAACTTTGTCCATTCAGGTGTTCTCTGAACACCTGAATTCTCTGTGCATTCGGGGGCGAGTCACAGTCAATATGTTGTTAAGGACTTACTTTTCCAAGGCCGCTTCCTCCATCCAGCTCCGGAGAGATTACATCTGATGGCCTGGAGGCTGAGAGGTCTAGTCTAGGCTATTAGCCCAGGGGTGCTCTCAGAAGGTAGTGCAGACGTTTCTTCAAGCCAGGAAGGCAACGACCAACAGCACCTACAGTAGGATTTGGAAGAGATTTTCATCCTTCACCCTAGAGCAATCCTGGGATGTATCATCCCCCAGTGTACCTCAAATTCTTGACTTTCTTCAAACAGGTCTGGAGAAAGGACTGAGTTCAAGCAACCTGAGGGTCCAAATCTCTGCGCTCTTGGCTATAACGGGAGTCAGACTGACCATGGATCCTCTCTGTTCAGTTCCTGAAGTCCTCCTTGAAGCTGACACCTCCTAGGAAACCTTCATTCCCAACTTGTGATCTTTCAATAGTCCTAGAAGCTTTGTCTCACAAACCTTTCCACCCTTTGCAGTCCACATGCTTATGGGATCTGACCTTAAAAACAAAAATTCTCATCACAGTAACCTCAGCAAAAAGGGTATCAGAGATCCAAGCATTACTAAGTAAAGAACCTTACCTAGTGCTCTTTCTGGACAGGGTAGTCCTAAGACCGGTGGACCGTTTTGTCCCCAAAGTGGCATCACCATTCCACTTTAATCAAGAGATTGCTCTTCCAGCATTATCCACAGAACAAGGCAGTCCTCACCCGCTAGACGTTACGAGTGCCATCTTGGTGTACCTGGAGGCAACTGCTTCCTTTAGGAAATCGGACAGTCAATTAGTAATTCCACACTGTTAGGCCTCATACACATGGGCGTTTAAAAAAACAAGCTGTAACGTCGGTACCAATGCCAGGAGAAAAGCCACGTTAAAAATGCGATTTTATCAGCGTTATGCATTGACATCAATGCATGTTTTTCTGCGCTAGCTTTCAGCGGCGTTTCTCTGCTTCTATTCAAAATCAATGGTTCCCTATGGGAGCCCATTGATTTGAATAGAAGTCGCACCAGAAGTCAGATCATGATGATCCGACTTGCGGTGTGACTTGTGTGCAGAGGATCTTGAAGGGGAATCCCCGCAAAAATTAAAAAAAAAAATTGCGTGGGGTTCCCCCCAATATCCATACAAGACCCTTATCCGAGCATGCAGCCTGTCAGGCCAGGAAAGGGGATGGAGACAAGCGAGTCCCCCTCCTTGACCATACCAGGCCGCATGCCCTCAACTTGGGGAGTATGGGTGCTTTGAGGCAGGGGGGGGTAATGCGCCCCCCCACCCCAAAGCACCTTGTCCCCATGTTGATGAGGACAAGGACCTCTTCCCAACAACCCTGGCCGTTGGTTGTCGGGGTCAGCGGGCAGGGGCTTATCAGAATGTGGAAGCCCCCCTTTAACAAGGGGGCCCCGAGATCCCTGCCCCCCACTCTATGTGAATGAGTATGGGGTACATCGTACCCCTACCCATTCACCTGAAAAAAATATCCACACTACACAGCTTTTTAAAATATTTTATTAAATCAGCTCCGGTGTCTTCTCCCCTCTCTCAGCTCTTTTGCAGGGTCTTCTGAGGGGTCTTCTGTCTTCTGAGGGGTCTTCTGTCTTCTGCCGCTGTCTCCTCTGCTGTCTTCTCCCCCTTCTCTTCTGGAAATGTTGACTCGTTGCTCTCTCACTCGAATGCCGGTCCGTGCTTCACCATTGCCTTTTATTGGCATGGGGCTGGGCCACCTGATGTCACTGATGTCACTGATGTCACCCTGAGCCCCCACCCTCTTATGACGTTACATCCCGGGGCAGGACTGTGACATCATAAGGGGTGGGGTCTTCGCTCCATGCCAATATAAGGCAATGGGCAGCACGGATTTGGCATCCGAGTGGGAGAGAGCGACGAGTCAACATCTCCAGAAGAGAAAGGGAGAAGACAGGGGAGGAGACATCGGCAAAAGAGCTGAAGACCCTGCAAAAGAGGTGAAGAAAGAAGAAGCCGGAGAGGGAGAAGAGAGGGGTGAAGACACCGGAGAGGGGAGAAGATGCCGGAGCTGATTTAATAAAATATTTTAAAAAGCTGTGTAGAGTGTTTTATGGACGCTTTTTTTTCAGGTGAATAGGTAGGGGTACAATGTACCCAATATTCATTGGATCTGGGGGCCCCCTTGTTAAAGGGGGCTTCCAGATTTCTATAAGCCCCCGCCTGCAGACCCCGACAACCAACGGCCAGGGTTGTCGGGAAGAGGCCCTTATCCTCATCAACATGGGGACAAGGTGCTTTGGGGTGGGGGGCGCAGGGCCCTCCCTGCCCCAAAGCACCCATACCCCCCATGTTGAGGGCAGGTGGTATGGTATGGTCAAGTAGAGGGAGGGGGCGCTTGCTTGTCCCCACCCCCTTTCCTGGCCTGCCAGGCTGCGTGTTTGGATAAGGGTCTGGTGCGGATTTTGGGGGGGACCCTACCCCTTTTTTTGCCGTGGGGGGTTCCCCTTAAAATACATACCAGACTGAAGGGTCTGGTACCTCTTGGGGGGGGAAACCCCACGCAAAGCTCCCCTGCACACAAGTCGCATCTCAAGTCGGAGCATCATGATCCGACTTCTGGGGCGGCTTCTATTCAAATGAATGGGCTGCCATAGGGAACCATTGATTTTGAATAGAACGCCAGGCGAGGCTTAACGCTGTGTATACAACGTTAAGCCGCGTTTTTGAGCGTTTTGCCGGCTCAGCGTCAAAGCAGCTCTAACGCTGCAGCTTCGAAACGCGCAGGCCCTGCATTAGTTCTACAGCTTAAAAACGCTGACGCAACTTACAGCTCAAAAACGCCCGTGTGTATGAGGCCTTATAGGAGAGGTCAAGCAGCCTCTCCACGCACCATCGCAACGTGGCTGGTCCATCAAGAAAGCATACATCACCCAGCAAATTCTGGTACCAGAGGGCTTGAGGGCTCATTTCACCAGGGCAGTGGCAACATCGTGGGCAGCGTACTGCAGAGTGTCTGCAGAAACAATTTGCAAGGCTGCAACTTGGTCCTTTAGGAACACGTTCATGACACATTACAAAGTAGAAATCGGAGAATTGTATACTCACCTTTCTTCTACATTTAATGAATGACTGCGTGTCTTTGTGTGCTCCCTTGCGTGGAATAGTTTTGTACCTATTGTGGGGTCACCAGTACAGTATTTGTACATTGAAATCATCTCCCCTCTCATCATCTCTTCTCCAGAGAGAATAAGTTCAGTGCTTGTAATCTTTCCCCATAACTATGGTCCTCCAATCCCTTAATTAGCTTTGTTGCCCTTCTCTGAATCCTTCCCAGTTCCAGGACATCCTTCCTGAGGACCGGTGCCCAGAACTGGACGGCCTCACCAGAGACTTGTAGAGGGGGGGGTAATTATTGATTTATCCCTGGAGTGTATCCATTTTTTGATGCATGCCAATATTTTGTTAGCTTTGCTTGCAGCAGCTTGGCATTGCTGAGCCTGTCCTCTACTAGGACCCCAAGGTCCTTTTCCATCCTAGATTCCCCCAGAGGCTCTCCCTCTAGTGAGTAGTTTGCATTCATATTCTTGGTACCCAAATGCATTATTTTACATTTTTCTACATTAAACCTCATTTGCCACTTATCTGCCCACCCCATTAATTTGTTCAGCTCTTCTTGCAAGGTTTCCACATCTTGCGGAGAAATTATTGCCCTGCTTATCTTGGTATCATCTGCAAATATTGAGATTGAGCTGTTTATCCCATCCTCCAGATCGTTTATGAATAAACTGAATAGGAATAGGACAGATCCCTGGGCGACCCCACTTTCTACACTAGACCATTCCGAGTATTCCCTATTTATGCCCCATAACCAGGTTTCAATTCACCCTTTGATCCACGTTGAGAGACCTTAGTTTGTACAGTAAACGTTTGTGGGGAACTGTATCAAATGCTTTTGCAAAATCCAGATACACCACATCTACAGGTCTTCCTTTATCCAGATACACCACATCTACAGGTCTTCCTTTATCCAGATACACCACATCTACAGACCTTCCTTTATCCAGATACACCGCATCTACAGACCTTCCTTTATCCAGATACACCACATCTACAGACCTTCCTTTATCCAGATACACCACATCTACAGACCTTCCTTTATCCAGATACACCACATCTACAGACCATCCTTTATCTAGATACGCCACATCTACAGACCTTCCTTTATCCAGATACACCACATCTATACACCATCCTTTATCTAGATACACCACATCCACAAACCTTCCTTTATCCAGATACACCACATCTACAGACCTTCCTTTATCCAGATACACCACATCTACAGACCTTCCTTTATCCAGATACACCACATCTACAGACCTTCCTTTATCCAGATATACCACATCTACAGACCTTCCTTTATCCAGATACACCACATCTACAGACCTTCCTTTATCCAGATACACCACATCTACAGACCATCCTTTATCTAGATGGCATCTCACCTCCTCATAGAAGGTTAATAGATTGGTTTGGCAAGAACCATGCCGATAATGATACCGTTTCATTACAATAATCTTGTATATAATCCCTTATTATTCCCTCCAAGAGCTTGCATGTTATTGATCTTAAGCTAACTGGCCTGTAGTTCCCAGGGATATATCTTTTTCCTTTATATAGAGGTGTCACCCCTGTATCTGTGCTTGCTACAGACACAGCATGTACGGGCCACCCTGCTGCAGTATATGTACGTGGGGCGGTCCTGAAGTGGTTAAATATAGTGCCTGGGGGGGTCAGCTTAGTCTGCTGTAAAGTGGCCCATCTGTACCGTGTATAGAACCTGCTGCAGCAAAACTGACATTTCTAAAGAAAAAAAAAAAGACATTTAAATTGCCGGCAATAAAAAATGTTAAAAAAAAAGCTAAGGTCCCTCCCAATCCATACCAGACCCTTATCTGAGCATGCAATCCGGCCTGTCAGGAAAGGGGGGACGAGCGACCGCCTTCCTCTTCTGAACCATACCAGGCAACATGGGGGGTGCTTTGGGGCGGGGGGTGGGGGTGGCACTTCCCTCTTCCCCAAAGCACATTGTCTCCATGTTGATGGGGACAAGGGCCTCTTCCTGACAAATCTGGGCTGTGGCTGTGGGGATCTGCAGGTAGGGGGCTTATCAGAATCTGGAAGCCCCCTTTAAAAGTGGGGGTCCCCAGATCCTGCCCCCCATGTGAATAAGCATGGGGTACATTGTAAAAAAAAAACAGTGTTCCCCGATGTAGATCCTTCGTCAATCACAGCGCCCGCCACCAGGTGGCCCCCCGCCCCTTACCTATTTAAGAACTGTCAGATCAGGCATTCAGCGGTTCGCCTTTGTCATGGGCAGAGTGTTTTTTTCTTTTTTCAGGTGCGGCGGGTGCCGTAATTGATGGATCTACATCGGGGGACATTGGTTTTTACATTTTTTAATAAAGGAATTGTCAAAAACTGCCTCCTGTCTTTTTTTGGTGAATGGGTAGGGGTACAATGTACCCCATACTCATTCACATGGGGGGGGGGCAGGATCTGGGAGCACCCTTGTTAAAGGGGGCTTCCAGAATTTGAAAGCTCCCTGCCCGCTGACCCCCACAACTACCACCCAGGGACCCAGGGTTGTCAGGAAGAAGCCCTTGTCCCAATCAACATGCCCTGATCCAAAGCACTATCCATGTTAAGGGCATGTGGCCTGGTATGGTTAAGGAGGGGGGTACTCTGTCCCCCCCCCCTTTCCTGTCCTGCCAGGCTGCATGCTCTAATGAGGGTCTGGTATGGATTTTGGGGGGACATCCACGCCATTTTTTTTTTACTTTTTTTTGATTGCCATCAATGTTTATTTTTTCATTCAGCTGTCAGCGGGGAAGCCCATTGACAGTTGATGTTGCATCCATTGCTTTGCCCAACCAGAGCTCAGTATGCACTGTGCAGCACACAGTGCATCGTGGGGCGCTTGGCGGATGAACATACTGCCAAGCACCCCGCAAATTTGGGTGTTCCCCGAATGGGTGAACAGTTGATGTTTGGGCCAAACTTTTGCTCGGCTCGAACTGTTCGCCCAACTCTACTACAAGAGAGATCTACATTCCAACTGATTTACCTACATTGGTGGAGGTTTCCTCAACTGCAACAGCAGCAGTGGAGGCGGCCATAGCTCCCTCATAGGAAACTCTTATACATTCACTTTATAGGGGAGATTCCTTTATCTGGAGGAGCAGAGATCTTCTACCTATCAAAAGAAACATTTGTTTTTTGGTCAAAAATGGTTTTGGATTCACCATTGAACCTCTCTCCTAATGCTCCTTTATGGTTTACACCAAATTTAGGGGGATTTTTCAAGCTGGAAGGTGGGTTTAGATGGGCTCAGTATGGCACCAAATCTGCATATCAGCTCTATAATAGAGGGGTCTTTATATCTTTTGAGGAGCTGAAATCCAGAGAGGGGATCCTATACCATGGAGTTAGAACTTAAACATGCGGTAGTGAGGCATTCTGGGATGGGAAATTGCTGTTGATTTTGAACTCTCTGATTCTTTTAAATAAAAGTTGGCTGCCATGCTCTTAAAAATGCAGTCTGGACTGACACTTGTTCTTGGATTCGCATGCACCAATAGAGCTTAATCACCCCGGATAGCTTACAGACTAAATAAAGGCCTGGACTCTCTGAGGCAGTAACCGTCCCCCCTCAAGCAGATATCCATTGGACTAAAGAAGGGCCTGGACTCTCTGAGGGAAGCAACCGTCCCCCCTCAAGCAGATATCCATTGGACTAAAGAAGGGCCTGGACTCTCTGAGGGAAGCAACCCTCCCCCCTCAAGCAGATATCCATTGGACTAAAGAAAGGCCTGGACTCTCTGAGGGCAGCAACCGTCCCCCCCTCAAGCAGATATCCATTGGACTAAATAAAGGTCTGGACTCTCTGAGGGAAGCAACCGTCCCCCCTCAAGCAGATATCCATTGGACTAAAGAAGGGCCTGGACTCTCTGAGGGCAGCAACCGTCCCCCCTCAAGCAGATATCCATTGGACTAAAGAAAGGCCTGGGCTCTCTGAGGGCAGCAATTGTCCCCCCTCAAGCAGATATCCATTGGACTAAAGAAAGTCCTGGACTCTCTGAGGGCGGCAACCTCCCCCCCTCAAGCAGATATCCATTGGACTAAAGAAAGGCCTGGACTCTCTGAGGGAAGCAACCGTCCCCCCTAAAGCAGATATCCATTGGAGTAAAGAAGAGCCTGGACTCTCTAAAGAAGGCAATCATCACCCCTCCAGCAGACATCCATTTGACTAAGGAAGGGCCTGGACTCTCTGAGGGTGGCAACTGCCACCCCTCCAGCAGACAATCATCAGGCTGTTTTACATCAAAGTGCATCATCCTCCTCCTCCACCAGGTAGTGATACAAACCTCACAGCATGAACTCTGAACAGACCTTTCCCAGGTCAAGGCAAGAGAGCTCGCCAGGCCAATCCCTGAGCTTTTATAACCTCTCCCACCATACACCATTGCAGAAACTACTAGTAGAAGCCATCAGGGATATTAAGGCTTAATAACAAAAAGCTTACCAAACCCCATAGCTTTGCCCTAGATGTAAGAGACACCTAATGGTGACAGTTGGGTCCTGCGGCAACTCTAAATATAAAAAAGAGACCCAATGAACAACTAACAATTGCCCCAGGTAGCTAACAGTCAGGGAGTATAAATTTACTAAACGACAGTGTGGCTTCACGGTGGAAAACCCGTAAATGTACATCCACGGTCTTAAGGACACTCGTTAATATAACTTTGTTAATAGCATTTGCCTTAGGTTACTTTTCTTTCTTTATTTGTACTGTATACAGGTAAGGCGTCAGTTACTTTACTACAGCAATAAAAAAAAGCTTTCAAAAAAGTATCTCACAAATAAAAAAGGGTGAGACCGAGAGGAAATGAACACAGAACATATAAAATGACTCCTTTATGGTCTCTATCTCCTTCATAAAGTCCGGAGCATACCGGTGCAGAATATCATACATGGCGAACTATAAAAACCAGTCTGAGAGAAAAACATGCTGTAAAAATTCCTCCAATCCAATATATTGTATAAAAATATAATCACAGAGCCGTGCCCCTTGTTTACCTTCTCGATCCCCTACAATCCGGCTTCCACCCACAACATTCCACTGAAACTGCCCTATTAAAACTCACCAACGACCTACTAAGTGCTAAAACCAATGGCCAGTAATCCATACTCTTAGACCTTTCCGCTGCCTTTGACACAGTTGACCACCCACTCCTCCTCAATAAACTCCACTCCCTTGCCCTCCGTGACTCTGCTCTTTCCTGGTTCTCCTCCTACCTATCTCAGCACACCTTCAGTGTCACTTACAACATCTCCTCCGCTGCTCTTCCTCTTTCTGTTGGGGTACCCCAAAGCTCCTTGTGCCCCTCTTATTCCCCCTCTATACCTCTCCCCTGGGCCAGTTGATAACTTCTCATGGCTTCAAATACCACCTCTATGCTGATGACACCCAGATTTACCTCTCGATTCCTCAACTCTACACCTCGATCTTCTCACGCATCACAAACTTACTGAATGACATATCAGTATGGATGTCAAGCCACTTCCTCAAATTCAATCTTTCTAAAACTGAGCTTGTAATATTTCCTCCTCCCCGGTCCCCTCCTCATGACTTTACCATTAAGATCAACGGAACAACCATTGGTCCTTCCACACATGCCAGGTTCACCTTTAGGCGATCCTTAAAAACTCACTTATTCAGGGAAGCCTCCCCCACCTCCACCTAAGAACTGTACCTGAGTCACCTCTATCAGATCATCCCCTGCAGCCATTACCTTTTGTACCACCTCTCCCTCCCTTTAGATCAGGGTTTCTCAACCAGGGTTCTGTGGAACCCTAGGGTTCCTCCAGAGGTTGCTAGGGGTTCCTTGAGCAATGGTCAATTTCTGCCTCTCAGATAAATTCCCAATGACATCACTGATCTTTTTAGCTATCTGTAAGGGGGAATTCTTCCCAATGACCACAAGTGTAAGGAGCATTCTTCCCATTGACCATCACGCTAATGTATCATGAGTTGTAGATTTCTCATTTTTAGAAGGGGTTCCCCGAGACCGGAGAATTATTTAGAGGGTTCCTCTGTGTTGAAAAGGTTGAAAAAGGCTGCTTTAGATTGTAAGCTCCACGAGCAGGGCCCTCCTGTCCCTTCTGCATTGTAATTGTACTGTGTCCCTTCTTTATTGTAAAGCGCTGCACAAACTGTTGGCGCTATATAAATCCTGTATAATAATAATAATATCTTTATTACCCAATCACATTCCTAACACACCATGGTGACCATATCCCATTATATTTAATGCCTGCCCCATATATTATACCATATAGATACACATACAAGGCGCATTATTTCCAGATATTTATCTGTATCAAATCATCTCTATGGGGGATGGTCCTCCAACATGGACAGCCCAAAGTTATAGGAGCAACCTAATAAATTCCCATTCCAAAATCCAACAAGAACGCCCCTGTACATGAATGGCAGTCCCCAATATAATAATGGAGTCTCTTATGCTGTTATATTATTTACAGACAACCATGACACATGGAGAATAAAGAAGATTACAATGATATTGAAGCATTGCAGAGAGTTATGTGTGTTCCTGGTCCATTCACCGGAAAGGTGACATCTCAGATGTAGATTCAACCATGAACAAACAGAAGATCTTAACTGTCTGCATTCTTCAAACAGGTATTTATTTCACCCTGACCAATCACTGGGGGCAGACTCGATGGACTACTCAGTCTTTTTCTGCCGTCACTTTTCTATGTTTCTATGTTATAAATGGTTTTATTTGAATATGCTTACAACTAGCAAGTTACATTGAATAGAATGAGACACAGTATAATGAGAAAACAAACTACAGCTCTGTCTGCTGTTCATGGGTGAAAAAAATTCTGATGTCGGCGGCTAGTGGAAGGAAAAAATTCCCCAACATCAGTGGAAGGTAGGAGGAGAAGATTCCCCAATGTCACTGGAAGGTAGGAGGAAAAAACAAATTCCCTAACGTCATTGGAAGTTAGGAGGAAAAAATTCCCCAATGTCAGTGGAAGGTAGGAGGAGAAGATTCCCCAATGTCACTGGAAGGTAGGAGGAAAAAACAAGTTCCCTAACATCACTGGAAGTTAGGAGGAAAAAATTCCACAATGTCAGTGGAAGGTAGGAGTAGAAGATTCCCCAATGTCAGTGGAAGGTAGGAGGAGAAGATTCCCCAATGTCAGTGGAAGGTAGAAGGAGAAGATTCCGCAATGTCAGTGGAAGGTAGGAGGAGAAGATCCTCCAATGTCAGTGGAAGGTAGGAGGAGAAGACTCCCCAATGGCAGTGGAAGGTAGGAGGAGAAGATTCCCCAATGGCAGAGGAAGGTAGGAGGAGAAGATTCCCCAATGTCAGTGGAAGGTAGGAGGAGAAGATTCCCCAATGTCAGTGGAAGGTAGGAGGAGAAGATTTCCCAACGTCAGTGGAAGGAAGGAGGAGAAGATTCCCCAATGTCAGTGGAAGGTAGGAGGAGAAGATTCCCCAATGTCAGTGGAAGGTAGGTGGAGAAGATTCCCCAATGTCAGTGGAAGGTAGGAGGAGAAGATTCCCCAATGTCAGTGGAAGGGAGGAGGAAAACCTGCCCTGGTGGTTTGTGATCAGTAGAAGGATGAATATCTTGGCATCACTGGTAAGTTGTCAAGTCAGACAGCAAAGCTATATTGTAGAAAAGGTTCAAACACACCTTATTCAGGCCCAGCGGGTAGGCACTCTTGTCCGGAGCCACTCATGAACAGTGACAGTGGTTTGAAGACTTGAAGATGCCAATAGCATCTACAACGAGGAGCAGAATGTGGTCTTGCAGTCCACACTCAAAGAGGAGGCTTCCTGAAGAGAGGTAGACATAGTCCTTGCACTGTCCCTACTCCTCTGGAACCTTTTCATACCTTTCCCTACCTCTAAGCACTGACCCTGTCAGACAGGGATTCTTTCCCTACACTAGCCACTCGCATCAATTGCGTCAAACCCGGGAGCCGAAGTCTTAAATAGACTCTGCCTGACCCAAGAAGGTCACTGAAGTCACATGAGGTCCAGAGTCCAATCAGACAGCTATCTCCCTGTGACCACAGGAAGTCATAGAGGAACCAAGTTCCTCCCCACTTTCTTCCCCTTTTGCATTGATACTTCAGGTGAGCACCACCTCTTTGACATACGCTGTCCTTGGCATCACAACACAGTAAAGAACAACACATAACTGTGGGAAACATAATTACAGTAAAAACAGTAGCATTTGAAGCAACAAAATCTGGGTGCTTCGCAGGGAGTTGTCCGTGATTGGATCGCATTGGGCAGCGTGCCTTACTGTCCTCTGAGGGATTACCTTCAAAACTGTCATTTTCTGACCAGGGCCCCCTGATACCTCAGTGTCAAGGCTGGGTTAAGCCCTCCCTTCCCAGAGCAGACTGCTCAGCTGTCGGTTGATTGCCAGTCTCAGCTTCCTCTCTGTCTCACCTGATGACCATATCCTGCTCGTTAAGCCTGCTCTGGCAGATATATAAACTGCCTGGATCAGATTTGCTTCATCTTCACCTGCTCAGGATATCTGGATAATCTCTGCTATGTTTTCCTGTGAAAGACTTTTGCCTGTTTGACTTAATGTTAGAAGACGGTGCGGAGGGTTAATATCATTTGGTTGTGGTTTCCTCTAATTCTTAGAGGAACAGCTCTATTTAAACTTCCTGCTTCCTGTAAGCAGATGCTGCCTGATCTACAGCGTGTGCTCTGTTTTCCTGAGTGTTCTGCTACCCGTTATCTGATTCCTGTGACCCGGCCTGCCTGACCTTGCCTGAACTCTGCTTGTACTGACCCCTGGCTTACCTACGACCATCCGACCGCCTCATCCTTCTGTACCTCTGCTGCCTGCCCGTTGCCGACCCTGCTCGTCCCTGACTCCGCTACTGTGCCTGCGACCATCCGGTCCCAACAAGTATCCTGCTCTAAAATATCAGCACCCTTCCAGCACATCTCCTGTCCGCTGCTGACGGATACTTCTGGACTTCTACAGGCACTCTTACCCCACCGTGCTCCTGTGGCCGCTGTTCCCAACTCCAGCGGTCCCACGAACCGGAGTCGTAGGAGAGGCCACCCCCGACCGTCAGGCTCACTACCAGGTACTTAACAGTATCAGGCAGCCATGACTGAGCCTGCAGGGGGGGCCTCTAGTCTGCATGAGGTCAACCAACACCTCGTGGACCTTACGCAGGCCATCAGGGCGCTTCAGGAGAAGCATGCCCTCCTCGAGGAGCAAGTTGTAAACACCACTGCCGGCCCTGCAACAACCACCAGCCTCGATTCGCCCACTACGATGCCCGCTCCAGAGCCCCGGGTACCTACGCCTGAAAGGTTCACCGGAGACCGGTCCAAGTTCAGGGCTTTTTGTATCTCCTGTCAGCTCTACTTTACCCTGCAGCCACGGACTTTCCAGGCAGAGCAAATCAAGGTGGGGTTTGTCATATCCCTGCTGCAGGGCGCACCCCAAGCCTGGGCTCACCACCTGTGGGAGACCCAGGACACCCGGCTGGGTACCCTGTCCTCCTTGTTCCAGGCGATGTCTCAACTATTTGATGACCCTCAACGGGCTGCCACCGCTGAATCCATGCTCCATGCACTCCAGCAGGGTGATAGAGTCGCCGAAGACTATGTTGCGGACTTCCGGCGGTGGAGTGCAGACACTCGCTGGAATGACGCAGCATTGCGGCATCGATTCCGTCTAGGTCTGTCCGAAGACCTTAAAGATGAGTTGGCCCGTGTGGGTGTTCCAAGTTCTT
>BLSH010137226.1:86437-101228 GCA_018402905.1 Glandirana rugosa
GCTGCGTCGTGGCTTAGCGTTTTTCACGAGACCAGGACTTCACACTTTAGGAAGGCCCCGACTTCACCAATTTATTAATATTATTAGTACCGATTGAAAATCCTTAAATGTCCCGCAACCGACGTAAGTCGGAAAAGAAAGAAATTTGACTTAGGATCTCAATGTTTCGATTTTTGATTGTTAAAGTTGACCCTAACATAAAGACGTTGTATTAATTTGTAAAGGGAACCAGAATATATATTGGGTGTAAACTTGTAGTGTACAACATGATCAATAAAGTATCGACCTGTTTTTTAATTATGTAATGATGATCACAACTCGCTTGGGCCTGACAACCCGAACGATTTTTGAAATGTCCGGGTCCGGGTCCGTGCCACGGACACCCGAAAGTTCGGTACGGACCCGAACGTTACAGTCCGGGTTCGCTCAACACTAGTAGTAATGTATTAATTTTTTGTCCAGCTATGAAATAACTAGTACAACATGTGATGTTCAAATGTGGGTTATATATAAGACCAAGGGAAATGTTTAATTATGTTGCAGAAATACAATCCCAGTTGAAATTGTTAGTTTTTAGCTTTGTAACTCTAGGATTCAGTTTAAAGAAAGAAAAGGCTGAATGCAGCCAACGCCCTGTAAATTCCTAAAAGTTAGCCATGATTATTATAATTATTTAACCACTTCAGCCCCGGAAGGATTTCACACTTCAGGACCAGAGCACTTTTTGCGATTCGGTGCTGCGTCGCTTTAACTGACAATTGCGCGGTCGTGCGACGTTGCACCCAAAGAAATTTGCGTCCTTTCCCCCCCACAAATAGAGCTTTCTTTTGGTGGTATTTGATCCCCTCTGCGCCATTTCTGATTGCCGCTATAAACAAAAGAAGAGCGACAATTTTACAAAAAGACCCAAATTTATTACTTTTTGCTAAAATACAAATCCAAAAAAAAAAAAAATATAAAAAAGCATTTTTTTTCACCGGTTTTGCCCGATTTATATTCATCCTCATATTTTTGGTAAAAAAAAAAATTGCAATCGGCGTGTATTGATTGGTTTGCGCAAAAGTTGCCGCGTTTACGGATGATGAGAATTCATTTCTGGGGTTTTTATATATATATATATTTTTTTTTACTAGTAATGGCGGCAATCTGCGATTTTTAGCGGGACTGCAATATTGCGGCGGACATGTCGGACCAATTTTGACACTTTTTTGGGACCATTGGCATTTATACAGCGATCAGTGCTATAGAAATGCACTGATTGCTGTGTAAATGCCATTGGCAGTGAAGGGGTTAACCTGCAGGGGGCGCTCTAAGGGTTAACTGTGTTCCCTGGGCGTGTTCTAACTGTGTGTGGACTGCTCTGGCTGGGGAAGGGAAGTGATCACAGCTTCCATGTAGAGGAAGGCTGTGATCACAGCCCTTCCTCCTCTCACAGAACGGAGGTCCGTGTTTACCTACACGGACCTCCGTTCTTTCAGTGCGGGGGGGCCATCGCAGGTAGCCGGCGGCGATCGAGTCCGCCGCACCCGCTCCCTGGCTCCCCCTGAACACAGTGAGCACACGGGTGCGCCTTCGGCGGCGCGCGCGCGCTCACAATGCTAGTTATCGCGGCCGCCGTCCTGTGACGGCGGTTCACGATAACGAGCCACCTTGTCGCCGTCACGCTGCGGCGGGCAGTCGGCAAGTGGTTAAATGTGTAGTTCTCCATTCCAGCCTATTGGGCGTGGAAAGGGAAAAGTCTCCACCCACTGACAAAAACCCGGTTGCACCGTTTAATGAAAATCATTTGAACAAGACAGTTGACTAGTAAAGACCAGGCTTAGATCATCTTCACTTAACAGTATATATGATAGGACAATATTGAATGATTACTGGAGATGTATGTCTATGTATGTATATATTGTTTTGATTAATGATTGTAATGAAGTGTGATACTTTAAAATACAGCACTAATGATTGTTTTATAAGTTCTTTGTTACGATAGAACAGGGATAAGCAATTAGCGGACCTCCGGCTGTTGCAAAACTACAAGTCCCATCATGCCTCTGCCTCTGAGTGTCATGCTTGTGGCTGTCAGAGTCTTGCTATGCCTCATGGGATTTGTAGTTCTGCAACATCTGGAGGTCCGCTAATTGCATATCCCTGCTCTAGAAGGAACTAGGTCTGTATGGAATTGAACCAGAAATTGAAATAGAAACATCAAAAATGAGTGTGATATGTAGTCCCACCCTTAGGAAATTTTACAGGCAGCAAGATTGTCCTCACATTTCACTCAGACGACCCATGGGGAAATCTTGGGCATAATGTGGTGAAAAACTGACTAAATGGATGGGAATGATGCCTGGATAATTGCAGAGGGTGGGAGTACTGGTTATAGATGTATAGCAAGAGGTGTTGGGCATACCTGAACGTTTTGTGTGGAAGAAGGATAAATGATTGGACATGTAGCTGACAGAGGAAAAAGAGGGAGAACTGGCCACTCTGCCCCCGACACTCTGGTCAGCCAGCAAAAGTGATGTTGGATTAATGAAAACTGCGGATGCAGTAGTCATAACTCCAAAAGGTTCCTTCCGCCCACACAAAAGGCAATATCCATTGAAACAGAAAAACAAAAGTGGAAAAACAAAGGTGGTGCAAGGGAGGGTGACCTGTGGTTAGGCCCAGATTCTAATCCAATCCTGCCTAGCAGTTTGTTCCAGTATGCAGCTCTTTTGAGCCATGGGGTAAACCATGTCTCAACCGGAGGGATGGTATCCCTAGTAGAGAAGACATTTACTGTGTATGGATTCTCAAATTACTCAGGGTTTCTTTTGTGCACATTGCACAGTCTGTGCTAAAATGAACCCACAAGGAAATTTTAAAATTCCACAGGGACAGTTTCCAGACCCTCTGTATCCATTCCTCACCATTTGCATGGATTTTGTTGAACTGACAAAGGTAGAGAACACAAGTTTTTGTCTGACTATAGTGGACATGTATTGAAAATGGATAGAGGCATTTCCCCTGACACACCCAGGTGCATGGTCAGTGGCAAAGTGCCTAGTAAGGGAAATCTTCCCTAGGTTCCGGCTACCGAGAGTAATATACAGTGACAACGGCAGTCATTTTGTAAACCAAGTGATAACAGACATGGCCATAGCACTTCAGATAAACCTTATGAATCATTGCTCATATTACCCCCAATCTGCAGGGTTAATGGAAAGGCATAATGGTATATTGAAAAGCAAGCTAGCAAAAGCGATGCAGGAAACAGAAAACAATTGGTTATTATGCCTCCCACTGACCCTGCAAAACATGACAATTATACCAACCAAAAAGAGGACTAAGTCCTTTTGAGATTCTGTTTGGTAGACCTTACACTCTCAGTACGAAAGAAGTGAGGGAGAAAGAACACTGGAAGAATATATGAGGAAAGCGTTATTGTCCAAACCTGTTCTCTCTGCTAACTCATCCCCAGGTATCTCATCAGAAGGTGAAAGACCCATCCTTGTGGAACCAGGAGATTGGATCTGGATAAAGGTGCACAAAAGGAAGAACTGAGCACCCCCCCGATGGGAAGGACCCTATCAGGCACTCTTAACCACACCTCGCTCGCAAAATCGCTGAAAGGAATACTTAAATACACATCACACAGTGTAAGAAGGCCTTAGGCCTGACAGTAAGCAAAATCTAGACCCTGATATCCCTGAAGGCAGCAGAGTGTCCCCAAAAGCATTAGACTAGAAAACAAACCCATGTGAGTGAGTGTTGTGAATGGAGGAACATCTTTTCTTTTAAATAAAGGGATTCACATCCTAGAAGGAGAGACCACCTCCCTCCTACAAGAGGTGAAAGTAACACTGTGAACTCAACACATAGGGATAGGTAGATAGGAGGTGACCATGGTGTCTCTGCTG
Organism: Glandirana rugosa; assembly: GCA_018402905.1. Taxonomy (NCBI): domain Eukaryota; kingdom Metazoa; phylum Chordata; class Amphibia; order Anura; family Ranidae; genus Glandirana; species Glandirana rugosa. The sequence continues at coordinate 90,334 of BLSH010137226.1, forward strand.
TCCCCGGGTTACCACAAAACCCCTCAAGGAAGGTTCCTGATTATTGCTTGCACCTTATTCACCGTGGGTCTTGGCACCTATTGGCACTGGGAGACTTTGAAGTTGAGAGAAAGAATGTCAGATCTCTCTAAGAGGAGGACGAGACGGTTGACTACAGGAGAGGTTAAGGGGTGGGGTGTACAAGAAACACCAGTGTTGAATACGGAGGCTTCAAACCAGACAGTAGTGTTTACTTTAACAAAGAGCCAGGTGTTCGACCCGACAAAAGTTACTTATGACCTTGGGGCCTATAATATATATATGTGTGGGAAGAATAAGGCATGTGGTGATTGGAAGAATGTATGGTGGACAACAGACCCCCACAAGTGGGAGATTAGTTTGGCTAGGATTCCTCTAGATGACATAAGCACCTATCAAAGGATCTCCTTAGCGAAGAGAAGCCAAGGGAATATTATCCTCACAATAAAGAACCCAGAGGTCAAAGACGGTGGAGTATATAGGCTAGGAATAACTATGTCAGGGACGGATCCTTGGGCTGAAGTCAAACTCCAGATAAACCCTTCCCAAAGTGCCCCTGCCGGTGCCATGGGCAACTGTCAGGGAAGAACTTTTCCCCCAAGTGTTTCCGCGGTGGTGCGCGTGCCTGTGCGCATTCACGAGCGCTGGAAACGGCACCTGACGGCCCTATTTCAGTCTGCAGAACCCTGCAGCCAGTGCTGTCCGCTCTACAGCGTTTCCTGCACCTGTGACCCGCCGGTGACTACTTCTGAGTGACTTCCTGTTCCTGTGACCCCGGCTAGCCCTCTGGACCTGTTCATATCTGCCTGCATCTGACCCCGGCTTGTTTACGACCATCCACTTGTCTGCTCCCTCTGTACTTCTGTTGCCAGCACATTACCGACCCTGCCTGTACCCGACCATCCGTTTGCCTGATCCCGTTGTACCGCACCACCTACCAGTTGTCGACCCAGACTGAACCACTACTCTCCTGCCTTGCACAAGCTTCTGTGGACTTCTGATTACTACCTGAAGATTGTCCAGCCCTCTTGCCCCCCCTGTGCTCCAGAGCTCCCTGTCTACACTACCAGGGGTTCTTGAACCAGGGCTGCAAGAGAGGTTGCCCCCGCATAAGCCAGACTCCACCACCAGGCATGTGACAGAAGCGGACAGCCATGTCAGAGTCTGCGCCGGGGCCCTCTTCCATGAAGGAGCTATGCAAACACCTTGCTAGACTAACCCAAGCAGTGCAAAACCTGCAGGAAGGATATGCATGTTTGGAAGATCAAGTGCAGGATTTGGCCACTCCTAATCTCTCCAGCAGGCTGCACACACCTCCCTGTACCATAGTGACTCTGCCCACAGAGCCTAAGGTACCTATGCCTGAGCGGTTTACGGGGGGCCTTCCGCAGTGCCTGCTATCTGTATTTCGCTGTCCAGCCCCACACGTTCTCCCTGGAGACCACCAAAGTGGGCCTGGTAATCTCCCTCCTCCAGAATGACCCACAGGCCTGGGCTCATCGGCTACTGGAGCAAAAGGCTCCCAAGGTCTCCACTTTGGACGGATTCTTCCAGGCTATGGCCCGGCTATACGAGGATCCACATCTGGCCACCACTGCAGAAGCCACGCTCCATGCCCTCCAGCAGGGTAGCCGCCCTGTGGAGGATTATGTATCCGAATTTAGGCATTGGATCGCTGATACTGCTTGGAATGGTGTGGCCCTATGCCACCAGTTCCGTCTGGGACTCTCCGAATCGCTCAAGGATGAGCTGGCACGTGTCGGGGTTCCCCATACCCTGGAATTGATCTGGCCATCCAGATAGACCGTCGCCTGCGAGAGCGCAGCGCAGAGAGGGCCACAGTGTCCCTGCGCCCTGCCTGGATGACTTCCCAAGCACCTACCTCTCCAGGTCTCAGCTCAGCAGCAACCTCCTCCTCTCCACGAGACCACTCTGGGTCTAGGCGGGCTAAATCCTTCTACCTGTCACGCACCTGATGGTGGAGTCTGTCTTGTGCAGGAAGCAACCACTCTTATGACCCTGGTTCGGGAACCCCTGATAGCGCAGACAGAGGGTTCCAGAGTACAGAGGGGCACGAGGGCTGGACTGGAACACTGGTGGCAAGATAGGTCCGTCAGAGGCTCATGCAGGTGTAGAGTAGTGACGCAGGCAGAGGCCGGCAACTGGCTGGCAAGCGGCACAGAAGGATCAGGCAAAAGCATCGTCAGGTGCAGGCAGGGTCGTTAACGAGCAGACAGCGAGGTACAAAGGGATCAGGCAGAGGAATGGTTGTGGGCAAGCTGGGGGTCGGTGCAGGCGGAAGTCAATCAAAGGTCAAACAAGCCGGGTCTCAGGAAGAGGTCAGGATACAGATTCAAATGATAGGTAGCCCTCCAGATACACTCCAACGCTGTAGAACGGACAGCACTTGCTATAGGAAGCAGGAAGTTTAAATAGGGCTGCTCATCCAGGAAATAGAGGAAACCACAATCAAATGTAATTAACCCTTAGCACAGTCTTTTTCTAACACTACCCATCCTTATCCCGAGAGGAACGCCAGCGGAGGATTGGATTGTATTTTGTGCCTCTACTGTGGCAGCTCGGTGCATCTCATCAATAGCTGCTCCTCCAAGGCTGGCAAGAAACCCACTCCAGTCCTAGGGGAGGTGCTGTCATTGCCGAGTTCCCAGCCTCACCTGACTATTCGCATCTTGCTGCAGCTCCCTGACAAGGACATTACAAAATGCTTCTATGCCTACGTCAGCAACCGTGTAGAAAGAATCACAAAATCCTCAAGGCCTTTAGTTGTTGGTATGTGTATATATATATATATATATATATATATACACACACACACATGTTATTTTTTGTCTTTCAGATCTTCAAGACAACTGCAAATTGATCCATTGTTTATTTGCTTTGCATAACTACCGTTATGATAGAACATAGTGGTATTTACAATACCAGATGAGGAGTGTGCTGTTACACTTATGTAAATGTAATACTATGCATAGTTATATCAATGTTTATATAATTTGTCGTTATACTGCCATCTTGTGGTTGTTTGGAAAATTGCATAATCCTATTCTGTTTTCTAAGTGGGTCTCCTCCCATCTTCTGATACAATTTCCTCTTCCTGGTTCACTCTGTCTTGAACTTCCTTTTCCAGTTCCTGGTTGACTGTCTCATGAGGGGAATAAGATGGACACACGTGTCTAGGCCACACACGTCTAGGCCACACACGTCTAGGCCACACACAATCTACTGGCATCCTAGGACACATTACCATGTTTTGACCTGCAGATACCATCTTTCAACCATCTGCCACATTTGTTGTCTGCTGTACCTGCTATTTGCAATAAATCTATGCTTATGGAAGAGTCGGTGTCTGGTGAATTCAAGCTATCTGATAAAGACTGTCTGTGGTGATTATATCTGCTTATACAGGCCAGGCATAAGTCACTATTACAACAGTTGGAGTCAGAATACTGTCTCTATCATATAAAATACACCTTTGATAAAAAGTATAGATCCTTCATGTCCTTGTAAGTGGGCAAACTTACACAATCTGCAGGGGAGACAATAATTTTCCTCACAATAAAATATGATCTTTGTAGGACAATCCTGACCATAGAAAACCTTGTGTGTCCCAATAAAATGATGGATGTGTTCCATCGGGATAACAAAGTTCTTGTGAAATGCGATGAAAAAATAACCTCTGATCCCGGGGAAGGTTCTGGAAGTTTATTTAGAAGAGAAGAGTTATAAAGTAAAGATTAGAAAGAGAGATGAAGGTGTGCGGAGATCATTAGACATGGCAGGTGGACCAAGGATCTGACCTCTTCATCAAACGGGAGGCTTTTCCCCTCCAATCCTGGACAGTTGTCATGGAGGACCGTCCCAAACATCAACATTTTACAGATGGAATCATTCACTGAAGAATTTGTACAAGCAGCACATCATTCATTACAAGAGACATTCATTTCTGTTATCTCTGAACAACTTATCAGCTTGTCCCACCTCCAGACTCCCAAATCCCTCATTGTAGAAGAAGGAGGCCAACTGTCTCTATGTTCCCCAACAAGACCTTCCAAGGATCTGGAGAACAACAATTTCCTCTAATAACATCTTTCTGTAAAGTCATTCTAGACAGAGAAGCTGTTATTATATAAAGAACCTAACATTAGCATATAAGCACTTAGTCATTTCATCATTAGTAAATCATATGATAATTATTTCTCTATCAGATGAATAGGGCCATAGAGGAAATGGAACAATCGCTCGGCTCCATAAGGATCATAGAGGTGCTGGGACTGAAGGGGGTTAATGGTTATTGTAGTCATCGTCCAATCCCTCCCATCATTCTATCTATATCCAATCATTGATCAATATTCCCATATACAGAGCCAAGGATTTCCACTTCCTGAGACTGTATACCCCTCCCCCGTCACCTGTCCACAATCCCCGCCCCCTCTACATCATAACCAATAGACTAGCACATTGTTTGGATGTTCTGGAGATTAGAACCTTTGTTGGGATTTTACAGTTATCCGGGTCTCATTAGAGAGATTTCCCCTCTCTTCCTGTCCTAGTGACATTTTATCAGACAGGAAATGAAGGAAAATCTACAACAGGGACACAGACAGAAATAAAAATTCTGACCGGGGTTCTAGTCTTCCTCTACTCAAGAAAAATGATTTTTATTTATCCCTATGTTGCTCATGATGATTTCCCCCCACATCCTGTGTGGTAAAATGTTGTCACCAGGACAGGAAGTGAGGGGAAAAATCTCTCTAATGGAGCCCCAGAAATCAGTAAAATCCTCACAAGGGTTCTAATCCTCCCCACCACCTAAAGCTAGATATAAAACACATTTTGGCTGTAAATCCACTATAAAGGTGAAGGCTCCCAATCCTAATCCACTACCTAGTGCGTCACTGACCCAGAACAAGCATGCAGCCAGTGAAGTCTGAACACTCTGCCCTCCGGCATGCTTGTTCCTGGTCAGTGACACACTAGGTAGTGAAGTGAGGTTTGGGATGAAGATGACGCCCCGGAACCTGCAGCTTTATACAGAAATCAGTCATGGTGTTTCCTGTCCTCTGCTTCCTCCTATTGGCTGAGTATTGCACCAATCAGATTCTCTGCACTGTGATGTCACCAGTCTCTGGCCAGATTTCTCACATCCAATTCCCCCCAGATATCTTTATACAGGAATCTCTCCCTACCCACACCCCAGCATGGAGGGGCTCGGTGAAGGTGGTGGTGAAGGTGTGGAGATGTCGGTCACACAGATCATAAAAGGAGATCCTCCCGGCCTCATAATCCAGATTTATCCCGACTCTCTTACTGGGGACACCGCAAGGTACTCGGGTCTTATCGTCATCATGTGTCACTGAGCACTCATTACACCCCCACCTCTCCAAACTCCAGGACTTCTTATTATATCCAATCAGTGACTGACGTCCTCTCGTGGGGTAACAAATCCCTACTATCCAGTACTCTGCCCTCCTGACATCCACTTCCCAGTAATGTCTCCCTGAGGAGAAACTCTGACTGCTCATCACATGAGGATACTCAAATCTCTCTGGTGTTTCTGGGCAATTCTGTCTCTTATCTGACCAGAATACAGTTTTCCTGTCATCTGAGATATGTAGAAGATCACCAGCTGTCCTCACATCCAGCAATATGTCTATAACCCCCGACACCCCCCATGTTTGCTGTACACCCCCAATATTTGGTCCTCCAATTTGGTGGTGTGAGCGTTGGTGGGGGTGGGTTGGGGACTTCCCCTGGATGGTTGTATAGTGGGGGAGGGTTGGAAACGTCTCCTGGATGGTTGTATGGTGGGGGTGGGTTGGGGACAACTCCTGGTTTGTTGTATGGTGGGGGTGGGTTGGGGACATCTCCTGGATGGCTGTATGGTGGGGGTGGGTTGGGAACTTCTCCTGGTTGGTTGTATGGTGGGGGTGGGTTGGGGACATCTCCTGGATGGTTGTATGGTGGGGGTGGGTTGGGGGCATCTCCTAGATGGTTGTATGGTGGGGGTGGGTTGGGGACATCTCCTGGATGGCTGTATGGTGGGGGTAGGTTGGGAACTTCTCCTGGATGGTTCAGCATTGATGTGACCTTTGCCCTCTGTAGTAGAATGTGGATAGACCTGTGTGCCTGTACATTTCTCTACATTTACCCCAGACATGATATCAGATAAACCTGTGTGTAATGTGTGTGAGACCCCCGCCACATCCAGATCCCCTCCATCATGGAGGAGTTTCTCATGTCTCTCTCTGTCCTCATCATCTCCATCCTCAGTATCACACAAGTCACCTGTGTCTGATTCCTGTAGGACAGTCAGTGGATCCGTCGTGTTACACAGCTCCTCGATGTCCCCCATCTTCCTATACAGCTCATCCTCCTTTATTTCCAGCTGTTGGATTATATCAGACAGTGATAGAGAGACCCGCTCTGCCTGCCCAGAGATCTCCCTCAGGATTCTTTTCTCCAGGTCTTCCAGACGTCTCCTGAGGTCTCTGAACAGGGCAGTGACTCTCTCTGTTTCATCCTCTGCTTTTCCTTGTACTTTCCTCCTGTGTTCCTGCAGACTCTGCAATCTTTTCTCCATCTCCTCTCTCTCTGTCATCAGTTTCTGCAGAACGTTCCTCAGTTTCTTCTTCTTCTTCTTCTTCTCAGAGGCCTCATCCAGAGTCTCCACCTGGTGTCCCCGATGTTCTCCATCCAGCCTGCAGGACACACAGATACAGGTGGAGTCCTCGGTGCAGTAATATTTCAGTAGTTCCTTATGAACGGAGCATTTCCTGTTCTCCAGGGAAGTGGTGGGGTCACATAAGACGTGTTCTGGTGACTTGCTGTGGAGTCTCAGGTGATCATCACACAGGAAAGCTTCACACAATAGGCAGGATATCACAGCAGGTACAGGAGTGTGAATACAGTAAGTACAGGAGGTCCCAGGTTTGTCCTCATCACCCTGTGTAGTCTGGAGGGTCTCCGATATCTTACACAGAGTAATGTTCTTCTGAAGGACAGGACGTTCCTGGAACTCTTCTCTACATTCAGGACAGGAATATCCTCCATCCTCCTGTGTATCCAGCGCACGACCAATGCAGTCCCGGCAGAAGTTGTGTCCACATCTCAGGGTTACAGGATCGGTATAAATGTTCAGACAGATGGAACATTCCAGATTCTCTTTCAGATGAGAAGACGTCATCGCTGAGGACAGAAGAGTAAAGTGAGAAGATTGAACTATCAGACTTATTTATTAGGATAGAAAACAATGTACAACGTTCAATAATCTATACCAGGCATGTAATTATATTCAGACTTCCTGCACGGTGATTGGTTGATTGGTTTACTGCACGTTGCACCTCATCATTGCTCCTTGAACCTCCTTCTGGAATAATCCTGAGAGATGAGAGAGAATAAACTGATGAAATATGTATTTCTTTGGCGATCCAATTAAAAATTAATAACAAAAGAATAGGAGCGAGTCTAACCCCATCCCTAATGATGCTGTAGCAGCCAACAAGAAAAAAACCCCTCAGGACTTTGAATGGGAAGACCAACTCCTGAAAAAAACATTGTACATATAAATACAAAAATATCTTTGACACAGAGCAAAAATAATTGGATTACAACGAAGGACATGTAAAATACAACAAATAATGCTGGTTTGAACATACAAAAAGAGAGAAAATAGCATTTAAAAAAAGAACCACTAATCTGCCAGGAAGATGAAAACTTCCTCAGGGGTAAGTGGTCAATGTATTAAAAAACTGGAGTTAGACTTACTGGTAAATGTTTTTCTAGGAGTCTTCCTGGAAAGCCCTGAGACAAATGGCTCCTCCCTCCGTGACAGGAAACACCAGCAAACCAGCAATCAAAAGGTGGTCCTCCAGGCCTCTCCCTCAGTCTCCCAAAGAACCGCCGGAAGGCCTGAAAAACACTACACACTTGTATAACGTTAGTACACCTCACCTGTACCCAACACAAGATTAGGGTGGGAAACCTAGGCTGTCCTGGAAGACTCCTAGAAAAAGAGTTACCGGTGAGTCTAACTCCAGTTTTCTCCAATCGTCTTCCAGGACAGCCCTGAGATGATAAGCAAGGAACTTACACTGTCTCGGATGGGCTCATAGCCTGGAGGACCTTCCGACCAAATGCCTGTTCCTTTTCCCTTAACAGGTCTAATCGGTAATGCTTGGCAAATGTTGAATAGCTAGACCAGATGTCCTCCAGGGTGGCACCGGCCCTCTCAGCCCACGTAGTTGCCACTGCCCTGGTCGAGTGCGCCCTGACTAATGGCGCCTGTCTTCCTGCCAAGCTGTATGCCTCCATAATTGTTGCCCTAATCCACCTAGCGATAGAGGATTTGGTCGCTCAACCCCCTTTATCTGCTCCTGAGAAATTCACAAATAAAGACTCGGATTTCCTAAAGTCCCTACTAATCTCTAAATACCTTAGCAGGGACCTCCTTACATCCACTAAACAACTCCTCCCTTCCTCACTATCCTCTGAGGATGAGAAAAAAGTTGGTAGGACAATGTCCTGCTCCCTATGAAAAGGCGTAGACACCTTAGGAAGGAAACCAGGGTCAGTTTTTAGCACCAACCTGTCTACAAAAAAACGTAAAAAGGGCTCTCTTATTGAGAGTGCTTGCAACTCACTCACCCTTCTGGCTGAGGTAATTGCTACCAAAAAAGCGGCCTTGAAAGTGACCCACTTGACCCCCGCTTTTTCTAGAGGCTCGAAAGGACTTCCTGTAATCGCCCTTAGTACCAAAGAATGGTCCCAGGTTGGGCAGGCCTGAACCCTAGCCGGCCTGGCTCTGGACAGGGACTTAAACATTTTTTACAAACTGGTCCTGCTGGAGTGAGACCTGAAGGAATACGCTCAAGGCTGCCACTTGTACTTTCAATGTACTAACAGAGAGGCCCAATTCCACCCCCGCTTGGAAAAAATCTAGGATCTGCGGGATGCCCGGTTCCGAATGACCCTCTTCCATTAGCCAAGTATTAAAGCGTTTCCAAACTTTGCCATATATCGCTCTAGTTACCGGCTTTCGACAAGCTAGCAGCATACGTACCACCCTATCCGAGAATCCCTGATTCTTTAAGAGTTGTTCCTCAGATACCAGGCTGTCTGCCTGAGGACCTCGACTTGAGGGTGTAGCACCGGTCCCTGAGACAGCAGGTCTGGCCTCACCGGGAGAAAGAATGGGGGTTTTACTGCCAGTCTCTTGACGCTGGCAAACCAGGGCCTTCTTGGCCAGAAGGGCGCCATTAAGATTAGGTCCCACTTCTTCTTGAACTTCCGAATCACTGCTGCTACTAGTCTCACTGGAGGGAAGGCATAACAGAGGTTGTACTCCCATGCACTGGCTAGGGCATCTATCCCTCTGGCTCGGTCCCCAGGGAATAGCGAAAAGAACTCTGTGACCTTCTTGTTTTCTTCCGAGGCAAAAAGGTCCACCTCCAGACTCCCCCACTTCAGTACTATCTCCTCGAACTCTTCCCTGTTGAGGGCCCATTCCTCTTGCTTCACCTGTTGACGACTCAAAAAAATCCGCTAGGGAATTCTGAGTCCCCTTCAGATGTACTGCACTTAGAGACGCCAAGTCCTGCTCTGCCCAGGAGAATAGTTCCTCTGCGATCTGCTGCAGGGCCGGGCTTCTCGTCCCCCCTTGCTTGTTTACGTATGCGACTGCTGCCACATTTTCGGTACGCACCTGCAGATGCCGACCTTTCAGCTGAGGTTGAAAGGCCTGTAAGGCCCTCTGCATGGCCAACAATTCCCTCTGATTCAAGGACTTCCTGGCTTCCCAAGCAGACCATGTCCCCTGTGCCAGACTTTCTTCCAGGTGGGCTCCCCACCCGATAGAACTGGCATCCGTTGTGATTATCTGAGACTTAGTTCTGGCCTATTCTGGACCTCTTTCTAGATTGCGCCTGTCTCTCCACCACCACAGAGACCTCTTGACCTCGGTCATCAGGGTCATAAGGGACTCCAAGCCCTGTTGGCTGCCGTCCCAACATGATAACATGTGGTTTTGCAGCAGCCTTTGATGACATCTTGCCCAGGGAACCGCTGGAAAGAAAGACGTCATCAGACCCACTACTCTCATAGCCTCCCTGACCCAGGCCACCCGGCTGCTCTGTAGCTGTGCCACTGCCAAGCTCACTTTCTCTATTTTCTCCTGCGGGAGAAAAAACTTTTCTTCTGTGGACGAGATTCTGTAGCCGAGGTAGGATACCTGCTGAGCAGGAATAAGCTGAGATTTTTCCCAGTTGATTAACCACCCCAGGGACTGCAAGAATCCCTGCGCCACCTCCAAGTCCTTCTCCAGCTGCAGTGCCGAAGCTGCCACAAACAGGAGATCGTCCAGGTACGAAGTTACCGTTATGGCCTTCATCCATAGAGGGGCTAAGGCCTCCGCCAGCACCTTGGTAAAGGTTCTCGGTGAGCCCCCCAGCCCAAATGGAAGTGCCCGAAACTGATAGTGAAAGACCTCTGAGTCTATCTTGACTGCCAACCTGAGGTACTTCTGATAGTCCCCATGGATGGGGATGTGGAGATAAGAATCTCTTAAGTCCACCGTGGCCATGAAACACCCCGGAAACAGGAGCTCTGAGACTGTAAAAAAAGACTCCATCCTGAATCTTTTGTATCTCAGTGCCCCCGAGGGTTTCCTGACCGCGAAGACATGAGAGTACACCCTTGCCCTTGTTCTTCCAAGGGTACCCCTTTGAGGACCCTCTGGTCCACCAGTTCGCCCCAACAACAGACAGAGGGCTCTGGCTTCCTCCCGATCCCTTGATAGATGGGTAACCAGGATTCTGGGGGGGAGGGGGTCGGACTGATTTGAACTTCAACCTGTATCCGCC
>BLSH010137226.1:113555-125674 GCA_018402905.1 Glandirana rugosa
TTATACCCCCCACATCCATCACTCCTTATACCCCCCACACCCATACACCCCCCATATTCTTCACTACCTACACCCCCCATATTCTTCACTACCTACACCCCCCATATTCCTGACTAGCGGGGTGTCCTATCCCTTGTCCCTTTCACATACCCAGCATTCCAGCTCCTCAGCTCTCCCAGAAATGGCGTCTCTTCCTCCAGGTGGGAGCTCTCCCAGATGACTCTAAATTGTCCAACTGGACAGCCAATCAGAGATCAGTAAAAGTGTATGGGAGGAGCCTAGGAGATGTGTAACCCCTGAACCGGACTTTTCCTGCCCCCTTCTGAGACTCTCTGTGTGATGTCTATTATAGAATTGTCTATAGCAGGGGTTCCCAACCTCAGTCCTCAAGTGACCCCCAACAGGCCATGCTTTGGGAATATCTCTTAGATAAAATAGCCGTCCAAAACACCAAACCATTGACTCTTTGCCCCTCTGCAAGATAAAGGAGAACCTGCAAACATGGCCTGTTGGGGGCAGTTGAGGACAGGGATGAGAAGCACTGCTCTATAGGATGGTCAGTCTGAGGACACCTGCTGGATGCAATTGCAGTTCAGTTCCTCACAGAAAAGAAACAGGAAGTCTTGTCTTTGTTAATAAAGTTTCTTATTGAACAACATAAAGTTTTTACCTCGGAAGCCGTTTCAGTTGTGATGCCGACAAGATCTTCAGATTTTCCTCTCGACACACAAATGTCTGTAAGTCTCTTTATTATTTCCCAGAGTTCATGTTCTGTGATGTGGGATTTAATGGTCCGCTTTCTGTAGAGTAATATTTCATGTTGTCCTTATTTGCAGAGCGCCCCATTAAATACAGATTGTAATTCTATGTTCCTCTGATTGGATTGCAGATTACAGAACGATCACCATTTCTGTCTGTCAGATAAGGGATAGGAGGAGAGCGCAGCCCGCTACCCCCAGGGATTTCCTTCAGAGGGAACGCGGGGGAACGCCGGTCCGGCACCTCCACTACTGAATGTATAGAATGACGAGGAGTGCTGGAGGGTCTATGGATGCTGGAGGGAATCTATTTTTGTGTGGGGATCTATTGTTGTTGGGGAGGTCAGTTGTGGCTGAAAGGGATCTACTGTTCAGGGAGAGATCTATAGATGCTGGCTTCTGGGGGATCTATTGTCACTGAAGGGAACCTATTTTTGCGTGAGAGTAAATTGTTGCTGGGAGGGATCTACTTTTGAGGGGGAGGTCTATTAATGTTGGCTGGGGGGAGATCTGCTGTTGCTGCCGAGGTCCATTGTTGCTGGGGAGGATCCGTTGTTGCTGAGTTATTTTTTGCTGTGGGTGGATTTATTGTTGCTGTGGGGGGGTCTATAATGGAGAGAATTGATTTGAAGATTCTCCTCCCATTGACTTCAGTGGGGTTGCCATTAAAGGTCACAATTTGTGGATGTTTGGAGGGGTTTGGTGGACCTGCCCCTCGGATGGAACCCAAGCAGATCCTCCATCACCATCGTCCACATGGAGTTGATTGTCCCCTCACCAGGTCTTCTTCTATTTCTTTCTATCTCACAACTCCTGTGGAGGGGTCAGGAGAGGAGGAAAAGGATGGACAGCGATGTCAGGGGACCTCCATTTTTCAGGAAGATCAACTGGATGGATCCAAAACCGGGAAAGACGTCCCACACACTGATTCTGTAGCAGGGATATATGGATAAGAGAAGAGTCCAAGTACATCGGAGGGGGAGGGGGATTACAGAGACGGGGAATAAATCTGGTGTGTCTCCATTACCAATCCATCGAACCCAAAGATATATCATGGCCACCATGTGTCACTGACTGCAGGTCCTTCTCTGATCAATGTCTGAATGGTGAAGGATCTCCACTCCATATTGTATACAGACCCCAGGGGGGCAAATGTCCCTCTGTCCCCAGCCCAGTCCTCTCCTGATCAGTAGTAAGTGCCCCCTTATGTTGGAGGTCAGGAATGAGATGCCCCCTATCATTAGTGGTGACCAGCTGTGATTTATCCCTCCTACCTTTCTATCCGGAAGACCTTTGCTGAGGCTTCCCAGACCTCTGTTCTGTTCTTATGGCCCTGTTATGAGGTTTCGTAAAAATCCTTTTGAAGCTGATAGACCCTCTGATGAATGTTTTATCCTTTGAAGCTTATAGACCCTCTGATGAATGTTTTACTCCTTTGAAGCGTATAGACCCTCTGATGAATGTGTTATCCTTTGAAACTTATAGACCCTCTGATGAATTTTTTACTCCTTTGAAGCTTATAGACCCTCTGATGAATGATTTACTCCTTTGAAGCTTATAGACCCTCTGATGAATGTGTTATCCTTTGAAGCTTATAGACCCTCTGATGAATGTGTTATCCTTTGAAGCTTATAGACCCTCTGATGAATGTGTTATCCTTTGAAGCGTATAGACCCTCTGATGAATGTGTTATCCTTTGAAACTTATAGACCCGCTGATGAATGTTTTACTCCTTTGAAGCTGATAGACCCTCTGATGAATGTGTTATCCTTTGAAGCTTATAGACCCTCTGATGAATGTTTTACTCCTTTGAAGCGTATAGACCCTCTGATGAATGTGTTATCCTTTGAAACTTATAGACCCGCTGATGAATGTTTTACTCCTTTGAAGCTTATAGACCCTCTGATGAATGTTTTACTCCTTTGAAACTTATAGACCCTCTGATGAATTTTTTTACTCCTTTGAAGCTTATAGACCCTCTGATGAATGATTTACTCCTTTGAAGCTTATTGATGGGCACTGGTCAGGCTGCATTGATGGGCACAGGTGAGGCTGCATTGTTGGGCACAGGTCAGGCTGCATTAATGGGCTTTGGTGAGGCTGCATTAATGGGCTCTGGTGAGGCTGCATTGATGGGCACAGGTCAGGCTGTATTGATGGGCACTGGTCAGGCTGCACTGATGGGCACTGGTAATGCTGCATTGATGGGCACTGGTCATGCTGCATTGATGGGCACTGGTGAGGCTGCATTGATGGGCACTGGTCATGCTGCATTGATGGGCACTGGTGAGGCTGCATTGATGGGCACTGGTGAGGCTGCATTGATGGGCACTGGTGAGGCTGCATTGATGTGCACTGGTGAGGCTGCATTGATGGGCACTGGTCATGCTGCATTGATGGGCACTGGTGAGGCTGCATTGATGGGCACTGGTGAGGCTGCATTGATGGGCACTGGTGAGGCTGCACTGATGGGCACTGGTCAGGCTGCACTGATGGGCACTGGTAATGCTGCATTGATGGGCACTGGTGAGGCTGCATTGATGGGCACTGGTGAGGCTGCATTGATGGGCACTGGTGAGGCTGCATTGATGGGCACTGGTGAGGCTGCATTGATGGGCACTGGTGAGGCTGCATTGATGTGCACTGGTGAGGCTGCATTGATGGGCACTGATAATATTAATTTTTGTAACTTAATTCTGCATAAAACTTTAAAGTGTCATTTCATGAAATAATTTGGGGGTGTTTTTAGGGGTGGGGCAGGGTAGGGGTTGGGTTGGGCAACCCTAAGGCTGGATTTACACCTATGGCATTTTTAATGCTTTTTGCATTTTGCAGATTTGCACTACAGAACGTCTTCCATAGGAAACCATGAACTGCAGTGCAAATATGCAAAAAGCCCTAAAAGTGCCTCGGTGTGAATCCAGGCTTAAGGCCTGGCTAGTAGCTTAGGACTTGAAATTTTGAGCCCTGTATATATGTATGTATGTGTGTGTGTGTGTGTATATAGATATATAAAACAGGAAGCCAGGAAAGACTATGGGTTCTGTCCAGGATGGGAGATATATTGGTCCCAGGTTCATGCTGTACAGGGATTGCTGTGCTGTGTAGTGAGCCTGTTTGGGCTCAGTGAGGGGTAAGGAGCTCAAGGGGTAACAGATCAGCACTCTGGGATCTATGAAACTCCCAGGCTGCTTGGGGGAAGAAGCTCCACCCTGGGACCAGATTCCTAGGTGTAGGACCGGGCAGCAGCATCTTCTGAGTGCTGAGATTAAGTCTGTGGTTACAAAGTATAGGTAACAAAACAGAAATAAATCCTTTCCACTTTGGGCATCTAACTGCAACACACAGGAACCCGACTACTTGGTGTGGAAAAGCCTACCGCTGCCCAGACCCCTGACTGCCACACCGAATGAACAGAGGCTTGTAGTCACAGGGACTTATGGTACACGCGGTGCAACGCTCATACCACAGCTTGTTACACGATAATCCGATAACAGCCGATGTTCAACAGTCCTACAACAGAAGTTGGCTGAGCAAACTAGAAAACTTTTGTTGGCCAACAAGCCGTTGTACCACTGTTTGGCTCGTGTGTACAGAAGTTGGCCCAACAAAAGATGGACGTGTAAAACACGCATGCTCAGAAGTCAGGAACGCCCGCAAGTGTTCGGTCGTGTAAACCTGCATTTGTAATTCACAAATCGCATTCACCTGAACTTCCTCTTTTCATGCTCGTAACACTTCACCACATTCGGCTTTGTTATACGATTACTTGACTACCGTCAGTACGCTAGACACAACCGCCAACAGCCGATTTTGGAAAAAGTTGAACGAACGGTTGTACCTTGTGTACGAGGCATTAATCTCACCACTCAGAAGATGCTGCTGCCCGGTCCTACACCTAGGAATCTGGTTCCAGGGTGGAGCTTCTTCCCCAAGCAGCCTGGGAGTTTTATACCCCTCACTGAGCCCAAACAGGCTCACTACACAGCACAGCAATCCCTGTACAGCATGAACCTGGGACCAATATATCTCCCATCCTGGACACAACCCATAGTCTTTCCTGACTTCCTGATACATTATATATATAAACCGATCTTTGTAGGACAATCCTGACCATAGAAAGCCTTAGGTGTCCCAATAAAATGATGGATGTGTTCCATCGGGATTACAAAGTTCTTGTGGGATGTGATGAGGAAATAACAACCTCTGATCCCGGTGAAGGTTCTGGAAGTTTATTTAGAAGAGAAGAGTTACAAAGTAAAAAGTAAAGATTAGAAAGTAGAGCGATGAAGGTGTGCGGAGATCCTTAGACATGGCAGGTGGACCAAGGATCTGACCTCTTCATCAAACGGGAGGCTTTTACCCTCCAATCCTGGACAGTAGACATGGAGGACCGTCCCAAACATCAACATTTTACAGATGGAATCGTTCACTGAAGAATTTGTACAAGCAGCACATCATTCATTACAAGAGACATTCATTTCTGTTATCTCTGAACACCTTATCAGCTTGTCCCACCTCCAGACTCCCAAATCCCTCATTGTAGAAGAAGGAGGCCAACTGTCTCTATGTTCCCCAACAAGACCTTCCAAGGATCCGGAGAACAGCAATTTCCTCTAATAACATCTTTCTGTAAAGTCATTCTAGACAGAGAAGCTGTTATTATATAAAGAACCTAACATTAGCATATAAGCACTTAGTCATTTCATCATTAGTAAATCATATGATAATTATTTCTCTATCAGATGAATAGCGCCATAGAGGAAATGGAACAATTGCTCGGCTCCATAAGAATCATAGAGGTGTCTAAACAAAACCTATTGTTCTAGTTTTGGATGGAGTGAGGAAGGATTAGAACCCCTGTCAGGTTTTTACTTCTATCTGGGACTTCAATAGAGATATTTTCCCTCACTTCCTGTCCTGGTAAGATGTTGTCCCCAGGACAGGAAGTGAGGGGAAATCTCTCTAATGGAGCCCCAGAAATCATTAAAATCCTGACAAGGATTCTAATCCTCCCCACTCCATCTAAAGCTGGATATAAAACACATCTTGGCTATAGATCCACTATAAAGGTGAAGGCTCCCAATCCTAATCCACTACCTAGTGTGTCACTGAGCCAGAACAAGCATGCAGCCAGTGAAGTCTGAACACTCTGCAGTCCGGCATGCTTGTTCCTGGTCAGTGACACACTAGGTAGTGAAGGGAGGTTTAGGATGAAGATGACGCCCTGGAACCTGCAGCTTTATACATAAATCAGTCATGTGGTTTCCTGTCCTCTGCTTCCCCCTATTGGCTGAGTATTGCACCAATCAGATTCTCCACCCTGTGATGTCACCAGTTTCTGGGCAGACTTCTCACATCTGTTCCCCCCACATATCTTTATACAGGAACCTCTTATTCCCCATACCCACACCCCAGCATGGAGGGGCTCAGTGAAGGTGGTGGTGAAGGTGTGGAGATGTCGGATCCGGCGACACAGATCATAAAAGGAGATCCTCCCGGCCTCATAATCCAGATCTATCCTGACTCTCTTACTGGAGACCCCGCCGGGTAATGGGACCCTTTTACTGTCGTGTATCACTGAGTACTGATCGTCACCCTCCAACCTCCTCCTCCTCTCCAGACACCAGGACTTCTTATTTTTTCCAATCACTGACTGATCTCCTCTCCTCTCTATACTGGGGTAACACATCCCAACCGTCCACCAATCTGCGCCCCTGACATCCACTTCCCAGTAATGTCTCCCTGAGGAGAACCTCTGACTGCTCATCACCTGAGAACACCGAAATCTCTCTGCAGTTTCTGGGTAATTCTGGCTCTCATCTGACCAGGATACAGTTTTCCTGTCATCTGATATCTTTAGATAATTACCAGCTGTCCTCACATCCAGTAATATGTCTGTAACCTCTGACGCCCCCGGTGTTTGCTGTACACCCCCAATATTTGGTCTTTCAGCCTGGTGGTGTGAGTGTTGTATGGTGGGGGAGGGTGGGGGACATCTCCTGGATGGTTCAGCATTGATGTGACCTTTACCCTCTGTAGTAGAATGTGGATAGACCTGTGTGCCTGGACATTTCTCTACATTTACCCCAGACATGATATCAGATAAACCTGTGTGTAATGTGTGTGAGACCCCCACCACATCCAGATCGCCTCCATCATGGAGGAGTTTATCACGTCTCTTTCTGTCCTCAACATCTCCATCCTCAGTATCACACAAGTCACCTGTGTCTGATTCCTGTAGGACAGTCAGTGGATCCGTCGTGTTACACAGCTCCTCAATGTAATATATCTTACTGTACAGCTCATCCTTCTTTATTTCCAGCTCCCGGATCAGATCCAGAACATTGAGTAAGACCCGCTCTGCCTGCCCGGAGATCTCCGTCAGGACCCTTTTCTCCAGGTCTTCCAGACGTCCCCTGAGGTCTCTGAACAGGGCAGTGACTCTCTCTGTTTCCCCATCTGCTTTTCCTTGTACTTTCCTCCTGTGTTCCTGCAGACTCTGCACTCTTTTCTCAGTCTCTCCTCTCTCTGTCTTCAGTTTCTGCAGAACATCCCTCAGTTGTTTCTTCTTCTTCTCAGAGGCCTCATCCAGAGTCTCCACCTGGTGTCCCCGATGTTCTCCATCCATCTTGCAGGACACACAGATACAGGAGGAGTCCTCGGTGCAGTAATACTCCAGGATCTTCTTATGGACGGAGCATTTCATGTTCTCCAGGGAAGTGGTGGGGTCACATAAGACGTGTTCTGGTGACTTGCTGTGGAGTCTCAGGTGATTGTCACACAGAGAAGCTTCACACATCAGACAGGACATCACAGCAGGTACAGGAGTGTGAATACAGTAAGTACAGAAGACCCCGGTTTTGTCCTCATCACCCTGTGCATTCTGGAGGCTCTCCGATATCTTACACAGAGTAATGTTCTTCTGAAGGACAGGACGTTTCCGGAATTTTTCTCTACATTCAGGACAGGAATATCCTCCAGACCCCTCCTGTGTATCCAGCGCACGACCAATGCAGTCCCGGCAGAAGTTGTGTCCACATCTCAGGGTTATGGGGTCGGTATAAATGTTCAGACAGATGGAACATTCCAGATCCTCTTTCAGATGAGAAGACGCCATCGCTGAGGACAGAAGAGTAAAGTGAGAAGATTGAACTCTGTGAGGCTGATTAAATAAGAAAACAAAGTACAAAGTCCAATAATCCATAAAAGCCATGCAATTAAATTCAGACTTGTTGCATTGTGATTGGCTGATGGGTTTACTGCACTTTGTGTAAAAAGAGAGAAGGAAGGGCGCGTTCCGTGTTTATCTACACAGAGATGGTGTAACCACATAATCCCCAGAGACCGCATCACAGAAATATTTTATATGGCTATCAGATCACACAATATGAACTTTCTGTGTTACCCCAGATCCACCAATCACATCCACACTTCCATTCCCAAGGTGTTATTTTTTATTGAAGGTTAGAATCTGATGGATGGTTGTTGGACAACACAGACAGTACTTATTGCCGACACTTTCACCATCACTGTAACCCTATGTGTGATAATTAGGGATGGGCGAGCAGTTTGGGCCGAGGATAAGTTCAGCCCAAACATCGCCCATTTGGGTGTTTCCCAAACACCCAAATTTTCTGTGCGCTCGATGGGATGTTTGCCTGCCGAACGCAGTCAATAGTTTTTTGAGGAGTGGGGCCAGAAAGCCAGCCGCTGCGTCCTTAAAGTGGTAGTAAACCTATGCATTTAACAGGTTAAAAACCAGTCACATTTCCGTCATGTGCCGGAAATGTAACACTCCCATTGGCTGTGCTCTAAACCATACTGTCAAACCATCCAATGGCTGGTGTCATAGCTGATCACATGTGCAGCATCATGGCAGTTGTAGATTAAACAGAGGCCAAGATGGCAGCTTCCTTGGCTGATAATGATAGGAGGGTTTACTACCACTTTAATAACGAATGAGTCATCAGCGGGTTACCCTGCTGCCAGTTGAAAGTAAAAAGAAAATTGCCGGCAAAATAAATTGTGGAGAAAACAGCGTGGAGTCCCCCCAAAATCCATACCAGAACCTTATCTGAGCATTCAGTCTGAAAGGCCAGGAAAGGGAGGTGAGCGAGCGCCACCCCCAACCCCGAACCGTACCAATTCACCTGCCCTCTACATGGGGGGGTGCTTTGGGGCAGGAGGGGTTCTGCCCTCTCCACCCCAAAGCATCCTGTCTCCATGTTGTTGGTGACAAGAGCCTCTTCCCCACAACCCTGGGCGGTGGGGGGGCAGGGGACCTATCGGAATCTGGAAGACCCCTTTAACAAGTGGGCCCCCAGATCCTGCCCCCCATGTGAATGAGTATGGGTTACATTGTTCCCCTACTTATTCACCAAAATAAGGTGTCAAAAATAAAGAAAAACAGACAATTTTTGACAAGTCCTTTATTAAAAAACATAAAAAGTCCCCTGATGTAGATCCATCATCAACCATGACGCCTGCCGCACCGCCGGACCCCAGCCGAACCGTCTGATTTGTGACATGCCCACCAGGTGGAACTCCACTTTGGCAATGCTGCAGCAGCTGCAGATGCAGCAGACCACTGTCAATTAGTCTTTGTGTGAGTATGGCACAAGGACAGGCTCAGGGCAGCTCAGCTTTTTTACCCCGTGCCAATGGCTGCTGATAAAGGATGCATGCACTGTATTGTCACCATTTGAGGAGGCCACAAGGATAATGACCCATGACAATGCATGTATCAGTGACACAATCCCTGTTCTGTTCCTGCTGGAGCAGACTGCGTGGCATTATGGACAGGGCACTTGAAGCAGAGGAGCCGAGGGAAGGGGAGGACTTCCTTTCCTCTCAAGTCCCACTTTAT
Organism: Glandirana rugosa; assembly: GCA_018402905.1. Taxonomy (NCBI): domain Eukaryota; kingdom Metazoa; phylum Chordata; class Amphibia; order Anura; family Ranidae; genus Glandirana; species Glandirana rugosa. The sequence continues at coordinate 123,183 of BLSH010137226.1, forward strand.
GCAGACACCATTCTTGCGATGCCACAGAACACATAAGAGGAGAAGCAGGAGGGTACTGGCAGTTTTGGAGGCATTCAAGCAGAGGAAGACATACGTCAAACCTCATGAGATGGTTTTCAGTCCCCAAAAACCTTGGGAGTAGTGCTTGGCTGGGAGGAGGCAGTTCCAGATAGTGTAATCCTCAGTGACCCCCAATGACCCTGCTTCTTATGCCTTCACAAACTTGCGGTGCATGTGCTCTCATTATTCAAAGCCTGCAAAAGAACCCAAGAATTCATGGCATCAAGGAGAAGGATCATTGCTGTTTGGTTCCCCTCCATGACCAACATTACAAGGGGGAAGTCTCAGAACTCATCCAGCCTTCGCAGAAGGAGCACAGGATGAAATATCTTGAGGAAACCTTAAAGAGGAGTTTATGTAACACCTTTCCAGGCTCTGTTAGGTTACAGTCTCATGGAAAAGGTAGTTTTAAGGGTTCAGTTGGTCAAAGGAGGAGCAGTGGAGAAGGGGGCCGCCTAAGTTATGCATTTAAAAATAATTTTAGTCCTCGTGACCAGGGCTTTTAGCTTTCACATCTCATCCGCAGCGACTGCATCTTATGGTGGAAGAGTATCTAGGAGCGAAACAGATATGGAGAGATTTCCAGTAGATGATCCACTGGGTTACTGAGTCATGAGAATAGACCACTAGCCAGAACGTGCCCAGTATGCAATGGAGCTGCTGAGTTGCCCTGCACCCAGTGTGCTTTCCCAATGGGCATTCAGTGCTGCCGGAGGTTTTGTGACAAATTAAAGAGTGCGTCTGTCCATAGACTCCGTTGACCGCCTGACATTTCTATAAATGCATCATTCCTGGATTAGCAGCAGCTATCAAGCCACCGATGCCGACGTCACTGATTAAATGCTTTTGGATCTGGAATCTTTGCAAGACTGTCTAGGCTGCCTACCTTTGTGGGTGTTGATTTTAACTTGAAGTATTTTTTTGGTATAGGTTTCATGGACATAATTAACATCCAAGGACCAATTTTTCCGCACCTGTTTGACGGTTGCATGTAATTTCAATTTCTTTACAGCAAGACAAATTATTGCTTTCATCAAGAGCACCTCTATAGCAGGGGTAGGCAACCTGTGGCCCTCCAGCTGTTGCAGAACTACATTACCCATGAGGCATTGCAAGGCTGGCAGTTGCAATTACTCCCAGAAGCATGATGGGACTTGTAGTTTTGCAACAGCTGGAGGGCCCCAGGTTGCCTACCCCTGCTCTATAGGATTACGATGTGAAGGCATCACCAACACCCAAAGCCCAATTTTTCCTCACCTGTTACTTCTATCCAAAGTCTGCGAAAGAGAAACCAGACTTTATCTAAAAAAAAAGTTAATCTTGGCCTGAGTGTACTATAATTTGGCTTCTACACATAAGGCTTGCTCACTGTGGTGCAAAATGTGTTATTTCCATCTAAAGGCTGCCAAATAGACACCAAAATGTATCCAAAAAATCTCTAATCTTGTAACGAGTGCACTAAAATATAGCCTCATCACAGGTACAAGCTCCCCAAGCTGTTGTTTACTAAATGAAGAAAGCTTGCAGGGAAAATCAATTTAAATGTCTTTTTTTTCCTTTATATGTCACTTTTGCTGCAGCAGGTTCTATACATGGTACAGATGTGCCACTTTATAGGCAGAATAAGGGGATCCCCAGACACTATATTTATCATTAAAATTACTGCTCCTTTAAAAACAATCTTTTTTTAAAAATTATTTTTCATTGATATATGTCCTTCAGGGCAGTACCCGGGCACCCGTACCTTTTTTATGCCCAATAACTTGCATATAAGCCTTTAAAATGGGGACTTCAGATTTTTCGTATTCGGGTCCCATGGACTTCTATAGAGTTTGTGTTTGGGTCCAATCTTTTGCGATGTTCGAGAGTTCTGGCGTAAACCAAACCAAGGCAAAATCAAATTGACCTTCTCTAGCAGTTCGTGTTAAGCCCAAAGGGTGCAAATGTTTGCAAACTAAACCCCTTGGTTTTAACACAAACTGTTAGAGAAGGCCAATTTGTAGAGTTGAGCGAACACCTGGAAGTTCGGGTTCTGCTGGTCCGTCCGAACTTCGGGACAAAGTCCGGGTCCGGGTCCGGACAGAACCCGAACGATCGCACGGACAACGAACCCCATTGAAATCAATGGGGACCCGAACTTTTAGGCACAAAAATGGCTGTAGGAAAGTCCTGGAAAGCCCCAGAGGGCTGCAAAAGGAAGTAAAATGGGGGTAAGGGTAGGGCAAGTGCCCTACAAAAAAATGGGGACAGGGAAATAACTGTAAATATTTTTAAAAAAATAAAAACATAAAAAAAGCAAAAATGGAGGTGAATGTGGATCATCTTCAAACTGTGTCTGAAAAGTATTAATTAACGGTAGAAGCCATATAACTGTTCTAAAATCATCTTCAAACTAGGGCAAGTGCCCTACAAATAAATGGGGATAGGGAAAA
>BLSH010137226.1:155080-170521 GCA_018402905.1 Glandirana rugosa
ACAATACTTTAAAGTATCTTTAGGAAATTTCGAGTATCTGGGAGACTACTTACAAAATGTGGAAACTTCGACCCGACAAACCATTACCTTAGGTCCTCCGGAAAAGTAACTTACACTGGAATAAATTTACCTTATATCACGTTTGTGAGTCCTGTCGGGGGTTAACGATGAGTCAAAACCCCCAGAAGTCTGGAGTAAATGTAGTGTTACACATGTTGTGTCTTACTATAGTTCTGTAGACGTGTCAACTCACCACTGGTAATTGAAGTTACCTAAAAGACAGTTTCATCAATACTACTCAAAAAGTGAATCAGGAAAAGTACTGAACTAGGGATAGATGGAACTAATGTCCATATTAAATAAGTATTTATTTCCTATAATCATTAGCTCCATCTAGTGGCCTTAATAGATGTACGTGGCTCATCATAACTACTTTGACAGAAAATCCATTGAAGTTAATGGTCACCACTCAACTGTGCAGATGTCTTGATATCATTCTGTGTTGTACACATTGTGATGTAAATGAGGTCTGAAGACCCCCAAAACTGAGTAGCAATTGGGGGCTGTCCTGAGTGTTTGCACTATATTCCATTTAAATAAGGTCACATTCAATGAAAAGGCCTCCTGGATTCCATTACCAAACAGCCCAGCTTCAAAGGTGTAAAACATTCATCAGAGGGTCTATGAGCTTTAAAGGATTTCTATGAAATTTCATAACAGGGCCAGAAGAGCAGTATCAGAACAGAATGGAGGTCCGGGAAGTCTCATAGGAAAAGTTTTCCAATCGGAGCACTAATGGCCATTGTAAAGAGCAACAATGGATGGATGGGAGAGAGTGACAGATGGGTGACCAATGGATGGATGGATAAATGGATGATAGATAGGGATGGTCAACGGTTCAGCCCGAGCATAAGTTCGGGCCGAACTTTTGTTGTTCAGTCGTTCGGCGAACAGTCGAACAAATGGGATGTTCGACCGTTTGTTCGCCCCCCGAACGGATCACAATGCAAGCCCAGATGGGCTGAAGCAGCGAAAGCTTCAGCCAATCGGGGCACAGAGCACTGTCAGAGTCATGATTGGATACTATCATCATGACTTTATCCAATCATGGCTCATTCCCACCCCACAGTATAAAAGTATTCTTTCAACGGCAGGCATTTTCAGTGTGATTTCGGCTGGAGAGAGACAGAACAGGGCTCTATTCAGTGCTATTAGTTAGTTAGTGTGCTTTACTGTGCTATTGTGTATTAAGTAGGGACAGCTCAGATAGTTTCAGTGTAGTGTAGTGAGACCGTGTCCTTCATACATAAATTAACATATATGTAGAGTAGGGACAGCTCTGATAGGGTCAGTGTAGTGATGGTTAAACACCATATATTTGATTGCGTTACTGCAAGTTTAATGCCATTTACTTCTGTGTGCGCTACTGCCAGTTTAACAGCATATAGTTCTTTGTGCGTTACTGCCAGTTTAACGGCATATAGTTGTGTGCATTACTGCTAGTTTAATGCCCTTTACTTCTGGCGTTACTGCCAGTTTAATGCCATATGGTTTTGTGCGTTGCTGCAAATTTAACGCCATTTACGTCTGTGTGCATTACTGCCAGTTTAATGTCATATGGTTCTGTGTTTGTTCCATATCGTTTTGTGCGTTACTGCCAGTTTACCGTCATTTACTTCTGTGTGCGTTACTGCCAGTTTAACGCAATATAGTTTTGTGCGTTACTGCCAGTTTAACTCCATAGTTTTGAGTGTTACTGCAAGTTTAACTCCATATAGTTTTGTGCATTACTGCAAATTTAACGCCATTTACTTCTGTGTGCGTTACTGCAAGTTTAACACCATATAGTTTTGTGCGTTGCTGCAAATTTAACGCCATTTACTTCTGTGTGCGTTACTGCCAGTTTAACGGCATACAGTTCTGGGTGCGTTACTGCCAGTTTAACGCCATATAGTTTTGTGCACTACTGCCAGTTTACCGCCATTTACCTCTGTGTGCGTTACTGCCAGTTTAACTCCATAGTTTTGAGCGTTACTACAAGTTTAACGCCATTTAGTTTTGTGCGTTACTGCAAATTTAACGCCATTTACTTCTGTGTGCGTTACTGCAAGTTTAACACCATATAGTTCTGTGTGCGTTACTGCAAGTTTAACGCCATATAGTTCTGTGTGCGTTACTGCAAGTTTAACGCCATATAGTTCTGTGTGCGTTACTGCAAGTTTAACGCCATTTACTTCTCTGTGCATTACTGCAAGTTTAACCACTTAAGGACCAGAAGGATTTCCCACCTTAGGACCAGAGTACTTTTTGCGATTCGGCACTGCATCGCTTTAACTGACAATTGCGCGGTCGTGCGACGTTGTACCCAAACAAAAATTGTGTCCTTTTCCCCCCACAAATAGAGCTTTCTTTTGGTGGTATTTGATCCCCTCTGCGTCATTTCTGATCACCGCTATAAACAAAAAGAGAGCGACAATTTTGCAAAAAAAAAAAACAATATTTCATATAAAAAATATAATAAAACAAATTTATTCATCAGTTTTGGACAATTTATATTCTTCCTCATATTTTTGGTAAAAAAAAAAAAATCGCTGTTTATTGATTGGTTTGCACAAAAGTTGCCACGTTTACAAACCATGAGAATTCATTTCTAGCGTTTTTACAATTTTTTTTTTTTACTAGTAATGGCGGCGATCTGTGATTTTTATTGGGACTGCGATATTGGGGCAGATATGTCGGACATTTTTGACACTTTTTTGGGACCAATGACATTTATACAGCGATCAGAAACTTAAATATCCACTGATTACTGTATAAATGTCATTAGCAGGGAAGGGGTTAACCTGCAGGGGGCAGTGAAGGGATTACCTGTGTTCCCTAGGTGTGTTCTAACTGTGAGGGGGCTGGGCTGCCAGGGGCACCAGAGATCTAACTGATCCCATTGACAGGGATCGGTAGATCTAGGACATGCCACCTGTCAGAACGGGGAACCGCCGTGTTTACACCGGGAGTTGCCGGTGGACATCGAGTCCGCCCGACCTGTGGCCCCGTTCAGATAGCGCGTGGCGGGCATGAGCTCGCTCAGCCAGTGGCGCGCACTCGCCCCCTAGCCGTCGTGCCCACGAGTGACGACTATAAGAAGCGATTTGCGGGACAAGGCCACGCTGTCGCCGCTTATAGTCACTACGCGGTCAGCAATTGATTAACGTCGTATAGTTTTGTGAGTTACTGCAAGTTTAACGCCATTTACTTCTGTGTGCATTACTGCCCGTTTAATGCCATATAGTTCTGTGTGCATTATTGCCAGTTTAACGCCATATAGTTTTGTGTGAGTTACCTCCAGTTTAACGCCATATAGTTTTGAGCATTACTGCAAGTTTAACTCCATTTACTTCTGTATGCATTACTGCCAGTTTAACGCCATATAGTTCTGTACGTCATTGTACGTTTGACGCATTATATTGCAGTATATTATAGTGTATCCTTGGAGTGTGTCTGTGTAGTGTGAGTACTCAAATTAAACTGCACTAAACACCACTTTACATTGATTAAAGTTCATCCACGTACAGATTTCCACTTCTTCTTTACATTTGCTAATAAGCACTGCCCCCTCACTCCCAATAATGTCTGGGAGCACAAGGAGAGGCAGACGTTCCCTTGGCACTGTAAGGGGGCCAGCAACAAATGTGTGCACAGGCAAAAGGTGGACGTGGTGGTCAGTCCTCAGGCAGGGCATCATTTCCTCTGTTTAGTGAGTTTGCCCAGGCTATCCAGCCACAACATGCAGAGGAGGTGGTGGACTGGCTTACTAAACCTTCCTCGTCGTTCTCATCCTCTGTAACACAAGCAGAGACAAGTGTGCAGTCCCCTGCAGCTGCCAGCGTGGATAAACCTGCCTCCTTGTCCACATCTATTCCTGCCATAGGCCCTACATCAGCCATGGAGGAGTCAGCTGAGTTATTTGACCACAGCATCCACCACTTGCTCCTTGATGATGCCCAGCCATCACTGGATTCAGATATTGCTTCTGAAGTTGAGGATGACAGGAACTTGAGCCTACAAAGAGGGGAGAACACTGGTAGACAAATTGGCATTCAATACAGCCGCAGCGTATTGCCAAGTTGTCTCCAGTGGTAATGATGATGATGAAGATGGAGATGATGATGATGAAGATGAGGTCACTGATGCGACTTGGGTGGCAGATAGAACAGAGGAGGAAACTGAAGATGAGGTGGCATAACCCCAAAGAGGCCGACATCATGAAAGAGTAGAGAGCAGCCACCGTATTCCATCACATTCTGCAGCTGTTACCTCCCAAAGCTCAGCCTTTTTCAGAACATATGCAGCAGATTGCACTATTGCTATCTGCAAACTGTGTCTCAGGCACATCAAATGTGGCAAAAACACCAGCCATTTGGGCACCACATGCTTAACAAGGCATTTAACGTCCAGCCACTCAGTCCAATCACAAGAGCACCTAAAAGCCACACAAAAGGGGCACAAATCTGTCCCTCCTCCTCCTCCTTACCCACTTCAGTCTGCCCTTGCTATACCGAGTCCTGACCTCTTAGCAGCCTCCACTGACAGGGATGTTGGTATAGCACAGGGTGTCCCAGGTCCTAGCAGCACATCTGCCAGCAGCACACCACCAGCTGTAGACTGTAGATGGGCAAATTTCTCTGCCCCATCTGCTGCAGCGGAAAAAAAAATATAGTCCCTGCCACCCACATGCTCAGCATCCAAATGCAAGCTTGTCAAAGCTGTTGGCTCTCTAACTTCTGCCTTTGAGCCTGGTGGATTCTGCCCCCTTCTGTGAATTTGCACAATGTGCTGTACCACAATGGCAGGTTCCCAGTCACTACTACTTTTCACATAAGGCCATTCCATCTCTCTACCATTATGTGGAAGGGAATGTTCTGGCATCATTAAGCAAGGCAGTCAGCCACAAAGTCCACCTTACTGCTGACACGTGGTCCAGCAAGCTTGGGCCGGGACGATATATTTAGTTCACAGCACACTGGGTAACGCTGATTGCAACTCGGAAGGATGCAGGGCAGGGCTCAGTGCTGCAGCTTGTTGCGCCACCCGCATCTCCATACAGCTGGTGGTGATGATGCCAGACCTGTGAGCTCTACCCCCTCACCCTCCTCCTCCTCTGCCACCTCCATGCCCTCCTCTGCAGAACTGTCCTTTGAACATCAGATACCCCCTAAGCATTCACAGGGCTATTCCAAGAGTCAGGCTAAAAGGTGGCATGCAGTGTTTCAGCTGGTGTGTCTAGGGGACAGGAACCCCACCAGAGCAGAGATCCTTGCAGGTGTGCAGGGGCAGGCCCAGAGGCGCCAGCTGGAGCCAGGAATGGTGGTGTGCCATAATGGCTCAAACCTCCTGTTCGCCCTTAGACAGGGAAAGTTGACACATGTGCCATGCCTGGCGCATGTCCTCAGTTTGGTGGTGCAACGTTTCCTAAATACATACCCAGGGTTGGAAGATCTGCTAAAGCTGGCCAGAAGAGTCTGTAGCCATTTCAGGCAAGCATACACAGCCAGTGCTCGGTTGGCTGAAATTCAGCAGGAATTCCACCTGCCCGTAAACTGCCTGATTTGTGACATGTCCACCAGGTGGAACTCGACTTTGACAATGCTGCAGCGGCTATACATGCAGCAGAGGGCCGTCAATGAGTACCTGTGCGAGTATGGCACGACAACAGGCTCAGGCCGCCTCGGCTTTTTTTCCCCATGCCAATGGCTGACCATTAAGGAGGCATACACTGTACTTTCACCATTTGAGGAGGCCACAAGGATGGTGAGCCGTGACAGGGCATGCATCAGCGACACAATCCCTGTTGTGTTCCTGCTGAAGCAGACTCTGCGTGGCATTATGGACAGGACACTGGAGGCAGAGCAACAGGAGGAATAGGAGGACTTCCTTTCCTTTCAAAGCCCACTTTATGCAGACACCATCAATCCTATGTCACAGAACACACCAGAAGAGAGGGGAGGAGGATGAGGATTCTGGCAGTTTCGTAGGCTTCAAAGAAGAGGAAGACATGCGTTAATCTTTAAGCGATGGCTTTCCAACCCCAGGATCCTTAGGAGTAGTACGTGGCTGGGAGGAGGAATTTCCAGATGCTGTAATCCTGAGTGACTCCGAGGAGTCTGCTTCTCAAGCCTCGGCAAAGTTGAGGTGCATGGGCAACCTCATGCTTCAAACCCTGCGAAAGGACCCAGGAATACGTGGCATAAAGGAAAAGGATCATTAATGGTTGGCAACCCTCCTTGACCACCGTTATAAGGGGAAGGTCTCAGAACTCATCCCGTCCCCACAGAGAGTGCAGAAGATTAAATCTCTTGAGGACACGTTAAAGAGGATTTTATTGAATGTTTTTCCCCACTCCAGTAGGTTACGGTGTAGTGGAAAGCATCGTTTTGACGTTTCTGTTGGTCAAGAGAGGCGCGTTGGAGAAGGCTTCCTCCTAAGTGATTCATTTCGGAATTTTTTTAGTCCTCACCACCCAGGGCTGTCAGCTTCCACATCCCATCGGCATCGTCTGCATCACATGGTGGGCGATTACCTCGGGGGGCAAAACAGAGATGGAGAGCTTTCCAGTTGAAGATCCACTGGCTTACTGGGTTATGAGAATAGACCACTGGCCCAGAACTTGCCCAGTATGCTATTGAGTTGTTGGGCTGCCCTGCATCCAGCGTGCTTTCACAACGGGCATTCAGTGCTGCAGGAAGTTTCGTTACTGATCATAGAACGCGTCTGACCACAGACTCCGTGGACCGTTTGATTTTTATCAAAATGAATCAGTCCTGGATTACCAGCAGCTATGAAGCCCCTGATGCCGATGTCACTGATTAAGTGTTTTTGGGATGTGAAATCTCCACAGGACTTCGAGGCTGCCTTTGCTTTGAGGGTGTTCAATCATTTCATCTGGAAGAATGTTTTTGGTTTAGGTTTCATGGGCACAATTAACACTCAAAGACCAAATTTTCAGCACCTGTTTGACAAGTGCATACCATTGCAATTTTTTTGGCCTTCATCAAGAGCTCCTCTATAGGGTTACGGTGGGAAGGCGCCACCGACATCCAAAGAGTAATTTTTCTGAACCTGTTTGACAGGTGCATATCATTACAATTTCTTTTACAGAAAGGCCAATTCTTGCCTTCATGAAGAGCACCTCTATAGGGTTACGGTGGGAAGGCACCACAGAGACCCAAAGCCAAATTTTTACGCACCCCTTACTTCTATCCAAAGTCAAAGCGACACCAGAATTTATCCAAAAAATCTCTAATCTTGTTCCCAGTGCACTAAATTGTGGCCTCATCATACACATTGGCTCCCCAGCTGTTGCTGAGCAAAATAAAGGCAGCTTGCAGGGAAAATGCCATTTTTTTGGCTTTATCAATGCAATTATTGCTGCAGCAGATTCTAGTCATGGTACAGATCTGCCACTTTACAGGTAGACTAAGGGGACCCCCCAGGCACGATATTGGAAGGAATTTTTCATTTTTATGCTTTCACTTTAAAAATTAAAAGTCCAACAAAGTGCTTAGCACGGTGCATGGATTACGAATGTCACACATATGCTTTTTGATCCTAAGGTAGTTGGTTTGCCTCCTTTTTGGTGGGTCTATCTATAAGCACCCTGGTCGGGTCTCCATACGGTTGGCTATTCAACTTTTAGCTTGGTTATCTGTGTTTGCAATACTGATTTGCCTACCTCCACAATTTTGAATCAAGCCTATGATCTCTATATTAGCCCACCGGCTCAGTCCTTTGTCTTTATAATCTGGATACTTTCTTAGCCATCTTTTTTATTTGGCTATACTTACCCTCTACTTAACTGTTGGTCGTTTTGGCCCTTCCCTTCCCTGCTTGGAAAGGTTAGAGGAGTTATTTATAACCCCTCAAAATAAAAAAGTCCCAGAGTATCCTGCAATATCTGAAGAGTTGTTTTTCTGTTTCAAATCTTTTTATTGAAAAACTTTTTGAGTACAACAAGAGAGAAAAATATAGAGACCTAGGGTCTGTTACACTTCTACTCTCATACAAATTACACATACAAATGTAGGCATGTGCTTACAATACGGGATATTAGTAGAAAGAAAATATAGAAAAATAGCATTGTCTGATGATCAACTATAAATATCCTTTTATGAGTATCAGAAAAGAGCAGATAGCAATAAAGGGGGAATACCAAAGCGAAAAAAGTAGTTCCCAGGCAGGAGAGGTCCCCCCTTCTCCCCGGTCACCCCATCTGGGAACAAACTGTAACCGGGAGGACAGGCACTAACCATCCTCCCCCCTGGGATCCCTATAGCATAAGGAGCTTTAATGGATATAGCCTCTGCTAGTACTTAGGGAACTGAAATAAACCAAACAATCGTAACCCGTATTTATAAGCCACTTAGAGAGAGTTTTTATTAACCCCTTCCAACCACATAGTTGGGAAGGGGTGGGACAGCCCCTGTAGCATACTGACCCGAGCAAGCAAATAGACATCGAGATTAAATCAAACTGGAAAGGAAAGAAGACATAGTAACATGGAGAAGAAGAGAAAGCTAGAGAGAGGAAAAGGGAAAGTAGACACCAGGGTAGCTATTTGAGGGAGTAGAAGAAAAAGGGTCACCCCGGTATTTTCAAGTAATTCCTCCAGGGTTCCCAAACAAGATCAAATTTAGGGGAGGAATCCAGGATGTAGCTGGCCTGCTTTTCCTGAACCATGATCCAGGATATCTTCCGCTTAGCCTCAGAGAAGGATACTGACGGGCGTTTCCAAGACCTAGCTATTGTGATCTTGGCACCCAGTAAAATAAATTGGATGAGTTTAAATAGTGGTTTGGACAGACCTTCAGGTTTATAATTGAGCAGGGCTATTTCTGGACATTGAGGGATCGGGAGGCCCGAGATCCTACGGATCAAGTGGAAAAATTTGTTCCAAAATCCTCTCAAGTGGGGACATTCCCACCACGTGTGAAGGAAGGTGCCCACATGCTCGCAACCCCTAAAGCAGAGATTAGAGGAATTAGGGAACATAGCTGCTAATCTGGATGGTACCAAATACCACCTGATAAATACCTTTAAATTGGCTTCCTTCATTGAGATATTAGCGATCCCCTTATAACAACGTAAAAAGGTCCATTTGTCCACATCCCACTCCACGTTTAGATCCCTTTCCCATTTATCCACGAACAGTGGTTTGGATGAGTCCTCCATCAGTGAAGCGTAGATCAAAGAGATACCACCTCTTGTATCCACAGTTCTCGAACACCTTTGTTCATATGGGGTAATGCCTGGGTGATCCTTCCTGGAATTCCACCAGGTGGTCAGGAAGTGGTATATTTGGAAAAAACGAAATTTTTCTGAGAGTGGCATATCTAGCTTATTTATGAAATGAGACAACGGTCAGCGATAAGAAATGGCCTATACGATATAGCCCTTTGTCCGTCCACCATTTAAAGGCCCTAATGTCTAAACCGGGTGGGAACTGAGGTTTATGAAAAAGGTGAGTGAGAGGACGAAGAGTTGAGATTAAGTTGGGGAATTTGAGAACCGAGTCGCAAAGGGCCATAGAGTGGGACAAAGTAGGAGAGAGAATCGGGGGTCTCAATTTATGAGGGACACTTATCAGGAAGTCAATAGTATTGTGGGGAACTGCCTGTCTCTCTATTTTGTCCCAATCCGGTGTATTCCCTCTGGAAAAGACGATTGAGAAGTGGGCCAGTTGAGCCGCCTGGTAGTATTTAAAGAGGTGTGGGAGTCCTAGGCCCCCTTGATTACGTCTCCTATAGAGCACCTTAGCTGAGCATCTAAAACCCTTACGGACCCAAATGAATTTCAGAATCAGGGATTGCAGTTTTTGCAGATCGGACTTCCTAACCGGAATGGGAAGAGCCCTGAAAAAATAAAGAATCCTAGGAAGGAGGGTCATCTTGATCGCGTGTATCCTACCCAACCAAGACAGGCCCTCCTGATCCCAGCTAGAGAGGTCCTGTGCTAATTTCTTAAGAAGAGGGGGGTAATTGGCTTCAAATAGTTTGTTGATGTTGGCCATCAGACTGACCCCCAAGTAGGGGATCTGGGAAGAGTTCCAGCTAAACTTATATTGGTCCTTTAGTGGAAGTAAAATTTGTTCTGGCAAAGATATATTTAAAGCTGCTGATTTAGACCAGTTTACACAGAGACCTGAGACTTCTCCAAATATTTGCAGTAGCTGAATAACCCTGGGGGTAGATGTGAGGGGGGAGGAGATGAACAGAAGCAAGTCGTCTGCGAATAGCGCACATTTGTCTGAGTACAGGTCACAGTCGATCCCCTGGATATCTGGGTTATCTCTGATGGCAATGGCCAAAGACTCCATCGCAATTGAGAAAATTCTGAAGAGCTGTTTTTAAGTATTTTCTGACCACCTACCCCTGAGGAAGATTTTGAACGTAACATCGAAATGCGTTGGGTTCTTTTCGGCCAATTTCTTGGTGGATTAGTGGTCTTTTATATTGTTATCATTGTTTGTCATGTATATGTATTGGGGGTATTATCTGTCTGTTTTCATTCGATTACTGTCCATGTATCTATTTTTTGAACCATCTTTTGGATGGTTCATTTTTAAACATACCAATAAATGTTATTTTTTATGTATAAGATTTTTCCTTGGTGAGTTGGTCTTCCTACCTAAAGTCCCAGAGGGGGGTTTTCCTTGTGCTTCCATATTTGCTGTTCGGGATGGGGATAGTACCACTCCATTTTTTTTGTCTTGAAATGCACTTGAATGCCTTAGAAATATTTATTTTACATAATCCTAGACTCCGATCTCTCCATCCAGCCCCAAATCCAATCACTGTTCAAATCTTGTACACTTCACCTCTGTAACATCTCCAAAATTTGCCCCTTTAACCAAATAAACCACCAAGCTCTTCATTCACTCCCTTATTACCTCCCACCTTGACTATTGCAGCTCCCTCCTCATAGGCCGACCTCTACAAATTCCTGGAAAATGCCTCCATATAACAAACAGGGAAAGAGGTTTTGGAAGTAACCTGGCTGGAGACAAGGATATAATCCATCAGAGGTATGATGTGATATCCCCAAAATAATAGATTCTCCCCCAAAAAGGTGTTTTTAGGATCCCGATCAGGATAGAATGCCCCCATACCCCTCCCCCTCTAATTTTGCATGGAAACCTTGGTTCCAACAATTGCAGAAAAGCAGAAATGATTTCCAAGGAAGAAGGGAGGTTCATGGGACAGTCGGGGGTTGGGGATCCAACCTGAGCAAGGAAACATTGAGTAAGGCAGAATTGATGGTTTTCAATAAAGGGTGAAAATCCTCCAATACAAATCCTAATAAGTCTGAAACATATGAAGGCGTCTAAAAGCATATCAGGAAGTTACATGTGAAAAACTATTCTTATGGAAATCTAGACCTTCATCTGAAGGGAAAAATCTCCCTCCATACAGATCTACAGGTCTGACATATAAGTCATGGAGATAAATATGTGGAGGATCTTATAACAATGGTTACCAAGAAGGTGTCTAAAAACATGGTGAATAAAAGAATATTGGGATCAGACCTGCTGATAATGGGTGGAGAGGGGATGGTGATAATAGAAAAAGATTATCAGGAGGAAATGTTACACTTATTATCAAACCACCATATCTATGAGATATTAAAGGGGGATCCTACTCCAAAGTATAAAAGAGATTTACACAGACTGGGAGGAAAGGAGGGTATTCGAGATGAAAAAAGAAAGGAAGTATCTGGATCCATCAACTTCTAGAATTCCTATTATCTACGACCTCTCAAAGATCGATAAAGATGGCAGCCATTCACTGGGAAGACTCATCATGGATAGTACAGGATTGGCCCAGTCAATGAAGTTATACCTAGAAGATACTGAGGATCTATTACAGATGATGGAGTCCCATCCACAAGATTTACTATTCTCAGCCAGCTCCTTGTACCCTTTTACCAGTCCCAGGGATGCCCTCACCTCAGCAAGACTGCCATTGAATATACCTGAAGAAAAGGATGAAGAACAGAAGACTTTCATTATGGACACGCTCAGCTGCTGTTCACAACTTGGTTACTTTTGGTGTGACAATATGTTTTATAGGCAGAATACCGGTGTGGTAATGGGGGCCAAGTCTGCACCGAGCCCGGCAAGCATATGGCCAAATGGGGGTATGACCCTTTATTACAGACCACACCGGAGGAGTTCATAGTATACAGAGGATACATCGATGATATTTTTATGGTACGGAGATGAGATAAGACATCTCTGATTCAGTTTCATGCTGAATAACAATGAGAGGAATAGAACACTTACTTGGAATGTCCCGGAAGAGTGGATACAACGTCTGGACCTTGGAATATATAAAGAGTTGGTTACATACTAGATCTTTCTTCAAAGATACCGATCGGAATGGGAAAGTTCCTCATTCCAGCTGCCACCATCCATTATGGTTCCATAATATCTCAAAGGGACAATTTCGGAATGAAGAGAAATTATTCATAACCCAATTAATGAATGCAAGTCCCAAATATGAGGAGAAGATTCTTTCAATAAGGGACATAGGGAAGAGTTCATTTATCAGGAAATACAAAAGGTACGGGACATTATAGGAGAGGAGTCAGTGAGGAACAAGGTTGGGAATGGAGACCAAGAACAATTCAGCTGACAATTGTATTCAATTTTATAGACAATACAAAGAGGTTCAGAGGATTCTTCACAAACACTAGAGGATTCTTCATAAAGATTAATTCCTGGGACCGGGACCTCCTAAAGGGCCAAAAATCATCAAAATAAAATCCTTCTACACTCAGAAATAAAATAGTGACAACCATAGTAGATCCTCTGAGGAGGAATGCATTCACCTTTCTGGGTAAAAAATGTTTTTTACAGATGTGGGAGGAGCCAAGGCCATAAGTACACTACGGTGACCAATAGAAGAAGAGAAGAGTTTGTGATGACCAATGGAAGAAGAGAAGTGTTTGTGGTGACCAATAGAAGAAGAGAAGAGGTTGTGGTGATGAATAGAAGAAGAGAAGAGTTTGTGGTGACCAATAGAAGAAGAGAGGAGTTTGTGGCGACCAATAGAAGAAGAGAAGAGTTTGTGGTGACCAATAGATGAAGAGAAGAGTTTGTGGTGACCAATAGAAGAAGAGAAGTTTGTGGTGACCAATAGATGAAGAGAAGAGTTTGTGGTGACCAATAGAAGAAGAGAAGAGTTTGTGGTGACCAATAGATGAAGAGAAGAGTTTGTGGTGACCAATAGAAGAAGAGAGGAGTTTGTGGTGACCAATAGAAAAAGAGAAGAGTTTGTGGCGACCAATAGAAGAAGAGAGGAGTTTGTGGCGACCAATAGATGAAGAGAAGAATTTGTGGTGACCAATAGAAGAAGAGAGGAGTTTGTGGTGACCAATAGAAGAAGAGAGGAATTTGTGGTGACCAATAGAAGAAGAGAAGAGTTTGTGGCGACCAATAGAAGAAGAGAAGAGTTTGCGGCGACCAATTGAAGAAGAGAAGAGTTTGTGGCGACCAATAGAAGAAGAGAAGAGTTTGTGGCGACCAATAGAAGAAGAGAGGAGCTTGTGGTGACCAATAGATGAAGAGAGGAGTTTGTGGTGGCCAATAGAAGAAGAGAAGAGTTTGTGGCGACCAAAAGAAGAAGAGAAGAGTTTGTGGCGACCAATAGAAGAAGAGAAGAGTTTGTGGCGACCAATTGAAGAAGAGAAGAGTTTGTGGCGACCAATAGAAGAAGAGAAGAGTTTGTGGCGACCAATAGAAGAAGAGAGGAGTTTGTGGCGACCAATAGATGAAGAGAGGAGTTTGTGGTGGCCAATAGAAGAAGAGAAGAGTTTGTGGCGACCAATAGAAGAAGAGAAGAGTTTGTGGTGACCAATAGAAGAAGAGAAGAGTTTGTGGTGACCAATAGAAAAAGAGAGGAGTTTGTGGTGACCAACAGAAGAAGAGAGGAGTTTGTGGCAACCAACAAACAATATAAAATGTGAGATTTCATCTCCTGGAACAGTAAAGGAGAGGTCTGTATGGGTCAGAGCCCCTGAGGAATGCAGTACATGGGGGGACTACTGGAGGAATAGGGATCAGAATTAAAGAGGACCTGTATAATATTCATAATCAGAATGTCTCCCAGCATTCCTCAATGTATGACAATATAGACCCGGGGCAATTAGAGAAAGGACACAAACATTGGAGGGGCATTATCACCAGGAGGGAATTATCCAAACATGAGAGTGGGAGGAGAGAAAGCTAGGACACGCCCCTAATGGCGGGAACATGGAGTTGGGTATAAATTGTATTCTTAGTGATTTCTGGGTGTAAAGTCGGTCTGATTGTAAAAGCGTTGTAAAAGTGTCTGATAAACACAAAGTTTGTATGTTACATATATTGGTTATACATATAATAATTGTAACATTGTATTTATATTTTTATATACTGACAGTACCACCGCAACCGCGGTGGCCAAGGTGGTCAAAAACTTACCCCATTTTCCAAACCAGCATTCCATCCATCCAGTGAAGGGGTCCTCAATCCGCTATTTTCTGCCAGCTCCTGAAACAGCATCTCCAAGCCCTTCAATGCTCGGGAGACACTGCCATCTGGGGCAGTAATATTAGGGATAAATGTGCAACACGTGGTGCCAAACATTACACAGACCCCTCCCCTCTCGGCCAGGATCATATCCAAGGAGATTCTGTTCTGCCAGGCTGTCAGTGAGGTGGCATCAAGCTGCTTGGCAAGGCCCTTGACTGCATCTCGTGTGTAGTTAACAAAGCGCTGCTGATTGTAATATATATAGTTTATCCAATCAGTATTTTTATTTACAGATATAAACAGAAAAATTGATTGGAAACCTGCTGCTACTTGGTTTCTAGCTTTAAATTCGTCAGGGACGCCTCTCGGTACGCCTATAGCATCTATATATACAGATCTATCAAAACTTCCCCCTGGAATATCTCGCTTGTTTATCTTATTTAATGTTATGCTGGTGGCCTTATCCCATATAGGAACACCTTCTAGTTGGGCAGGGAAGATTAGAAAGGGTTGAACTACTTTCACTAGCGTACATATTCCAGCCCAATCAGGGCCCAATAAAGGCCTTAGTTTATTGTCTCCACAAAACCACCAAGTGTCTGCTAGAGCTTGTGTTTGATTGGCAAACAGTGAGTCTGGGAATCTTCCATCACTTCTGACCTGGTATGTAGTCGTGCAATATCTAAAATCATGTGAAGTCGGTTTAAGAGTATTATTAAAACAAGTGTAATTCCCCTTATAGACTGTCACACCTACTGGTTTGGTTTTCATTCTAGTCACAGGAAACTTATCAATTTCTGTTTTGCAACCCTCGTTATCTGTTTTACCTTGCATCATCAATAAGATACATGTCATATTGAAAACTGGGGGGACTGGAACAG
>BLSH010137226.1:215448-228518 GCA_018402905.1 Glandirana rugosa
TGTACCCCTCATGACCCCGCCACTGGCCTTCTCCTACACTCCTCTGCACTCTCTCCGACAAGGAGGAGGGCGGGGTACCTAGGTAACTTGTGGAGCATCGGTCGCCCCTAGCGGCTCTTCCTCTGGGCTGGCATAGACTGTGTGGGACCCTCTTGCGCCTTGTGGCGCCACTCTCTCGCCACGGCCGCGTGCAGGTGTTGTTCCTTGACTCTCGTGGGCCTTGTGTGTCACCGGACACTCCTTCGGCTCCTGCGGTTCCGACCCCCATTCGTCAGGCCACGCCACTCTCACGTGGCATCGGGGGCTTCCCCCCTGTCGGGTTGCCGTGCCTGCCGTGTCTGCGGGGGCTACGGTGCACTCTCACCGCACCGGACTGCTTACCCCCAGCCTTGGCGTCCTCGGCTTCCTCACAGGCCACTGTGTGTTCCGGGTGCTCTCAGTTCCTTGTTGTGGACGTGCGCCGGCACCGCTCTCTCACCGCGGTGTTCCGCGTTCTCCCAGGGTGTGTCAGATACGGTCGGGTCTCCTTCTCGGCGATCCCCGCTGGCTACGAGGTGTTCAATGGATCCATGGGGCGGGAGGAGGAACAGCCTCTCTCACGTCTCCTCACATCCTCTTCCGGTCACCGCCCCAGTACTCCCCATGTAACACCCTTAATCCTTAATCATCTCTCCGGAATAGTGTACCCAACCTGCCCAGATATCTTCAAACTCATCTTGTCTATTTTTTTGTCATGTATATCCATTGTTCGGCTTCCATAATTTTATCCACCTCTCTCTTCCAATCCTTCAAAGAGGGGCGTGCAACTTGTCTCCAGTACCTGGGAATCAGTGCTTTTGCTGTGTTTAATAAGTGTGGAGTAACTCTCCTTCTATAAGATCCTTCTGGAGAGGTCATCCCATGGAACAAAATATGCAACGGTTCGATTTCTATAGGTTTAAATGTCATTCTTTTGATCCAGGGAGCAACTTCCTCCCAGAAGGGTTTAATCTTAGGGCATGCCCACCACAGGTGGAGGAAAGTATTATCAAATCTTCTTCTCTTTATAATGTCCTGTAAAGCTTCTGGACTTCTGTGCCGCCTGTGCCATAAGTGAATACATTTGATATGTAGGTCATTAGAGACTATATTGGCTTGCTGGTCTGTGTTGATCGCTTATTATTGTGAATTGCGCATTCATCAACCTGAAACTCAACTGTGAGACTGTTGTTTGCAAGACTTTTCACTGATAGAAGGCTGCCTTCTAGTTCTGGAACATACAGCACATTCTTTACAAGGATACTGTGGTGACCTCTTTGTGGTCGAATGCAGTTCAGGAAGCCCTGGCCTTTAGCCTCTGCAGTGATGCTTTTCCCGTTTGCTAGGAAAACTTTGTCTTTTGCACTGTAATCAATGTTTGTGAAGGAGGTCTCATCGCTAGTCATGTGGCTTGTCGCTCCTGAGTCTATGCACCAGCCGCATGGCTTTCCGCTCTATGTCACTTTAAAGATGCCACTCCATGATGTATCTGCAGTTTACTTTGTGGCTGCTTTGACTCTTTCTTTTGTAAATAGCTCTAGCTTTTACTGCTCGGCTTCCCAGATAGGACAGTCCTTTTTTAAGTGACTGGTTCTTTTACAGCGAAAACAGGCACTGCTTTCTTTGTTGTACTTTGTGCCTTTGTACCATCTTAAGAGCTTTGTCATCATGGTGTGTACTTTTTTACTTCTGTCATATTCATCTATTAATTCACCTTTGACATATTCCAGTGTCAGTTCCTGCTCATGTCTGGTTTCTAAAGCATTAATAACAGCAGTATATGTCTCTGGAAGGATGCAGAGGAGCAGGGCAACAATATGGTTATCTTTGTTGTCCTCTCTGTTGGCACGTAGCTGGTCTATGATTTCTAGCATAGCACTGATGTGTTCACACAATTGCTGGCCTTCTTCTAGTCTCATCTTATACAATTTTCTTAGTATAAATAGCTTATTATTGAGGCTTGAATGCTCATGCAGTTTCTGTAATGAATTCCACATACCTTTAGCCGTTTTCTCTGTTCTTATGTGGAAAATCTGGTCATCTTCCACTAATAAGCTTATAGTTGCTTTTGCCTGTCTGTCCTTTCTGTTACATTCCTCCGTTTCTCCGTCTGGAATCTGGGTCTGTCTGTATTCGGCACTTTTCACAAGTCATCCTTGCCGAGAAACATTTCTAATTTGAACTTCCACATCTGGTAATAGGCATTGTTCAGCTTTGCTATTGCAAACTTCACATCTGAACTGCTTACCATCTTTCAGTAGCTTGTATACAGTACTCACTGAGTTGCAGAGTTCTCTTTCCAGTGCCTGGGTGCTACTGGGTGCCTTCTGGGTGCACTGGGTGCCTGCTGGGTATGCTGGGTGAGCTGGGCCCATACTTTACTTCTATGGAGGATTAAAGAACATGTCTTGCAGCATGAGGAATAGGAACTAAACACAAACAAGTGCACGCAGAGGAAAAACAGTACTTCCCCCCATTACATCATATCATAGAAACACACTGTAATACTGCAGCGCCACCTGCTGGTATAGACAGGTATAATGCATATGGTATTGTCAGTTTATAAGCAACCATGCTGTTGTTCTTTCAACACCTACCTGTCTGTTGCAGTTGGTCTGGGGGGGGCATTTTGTTCCCCTCTTCTGTCTGGGTGTCCTATTTTTGGAGGAGCCTTGCCTAAGTCGGTGGGCCGTATGCAGTCTTAGATGCACATGTCCCTTCCTGAACTTCTTATGAAGGCGAAGGATTCCTCAGGGTCCTCTGTCCTCCTAGATGTGCTGTTGTCAATCCTGGAGTCATTCATCTAATGGGTGGAGGCAGCATTTAGGACCAAGGTGAGCAGGAAGTCCACGTCGCGCTCACCCGTTCTTTCTTTTCTTTTCTATTGTGGGGCGGCGATGCAGCCTATGTTGGTATGGTGTCTCAGACACTTACTGAATGGGCGAATGTTCTGTGGCAAAGTTTGTCCACTGGACAAGTGGATCAGGTAGCCATGGATCTGATGGACCAGTTGGTCTAGGGCTTGAAGTATGTCTGTGATGCATCCTTGGGTGCTGCTCTGCTCCTTTCCAAGCTCTATGTCTCTGCAGTGGTGTTTTGGTGGGTGCTTTGGCTCAAATGCTGGTCTGCTGGCCACACTTCTAAAAGGGCCTGGCAAGAATTGCCTTTTCAGGGAGAACTTCTCCTCTGTGCTACCTTGAATAACATCATCAACAACTACACGGGAGGCAAGAGAACCTTCCTTCCAAAGGCAAAGAAGAGGACTGAACTGCGTTGGAAGTCTGGGTCTTCCCTTATTGATCACAATAGGCTATTTCATTCTCCAGGTACCTCTGACAAGGGTTTCAAGCCCTTCAAGGCCTTCTGGGTGCACAAGTCCATCAAGCCTGTGGACAAGTCTTCTTCATTATGAAGGTTTTCCCCCACCCATTTCCAGGGTGGAGGGCCATCTTCGCTGGTTCTTGAGTCTGTGGAACTCCCTCATTTCAGGCAAGTTGGTCCATGAACTGGTTGTGTTCGGTGACGGGATAGAATGTCCTTATCCACCAGAGAAACACTTTACCCCCAACTTTGCCTTCATCCATCATGCTTTCATGTCCTGGGCAGAGCAGTGCAGCATCTGCAGCACTAGGGACCAATAGACCTGTGCCTGAGCTGGACAGTTCAGGAGGATTTACTATAACCACTTCACGATTCCAAAAAAAGGATGGGGTTCACCCTCTTTTGGACCTCCATGGCCTTGAATTGCTGTGTGTGGGTGCAGAAGTTCAGAACAGTTCGGTGGTAACTTCTCTTAATCAGGGGGATTTTTTGGCATTTAGGATGTGTAACTGCACTTTCTCATCTATGCGGAACATCAGGAGTTACTTTGCTTTAAAGTGGGGGAATGCAAATTATAATTTTGTGGTGCTCCCCTTTGGGGTGGCCTCGGGCCCCCTGGGTATTTTTCATATCGCTGGCTCCAGTCCTGGCTATTCTAGGACAACTGGGGTTTGATGAGTTATATGGATAATATGCTCCTGCAGGCGGACTGCCAGGCCACATTGATGGACAACGTAGAGATCACAATGCTTCCCCTACAAACACAACTATTGTGTTTGTTCAACACATATTGAAGGTATGGAGGTCACCATCATCACACATAAGGTTATAATGGTGGTAAAAGTGTCTGCTATAAGTACTATCTGTGTTATCCAACAACCAGCCATCAGATAACAACCTTCAATAGAAAATTACATATTAGGAATGACAGTGTGTGGCTCTGGGGTAACTGTATCTGATAACAATATAAAATATTTCTGCAGAGAGAAGTGATGTGGTCTCTGATGATCATGTGGTTATACCATCTCTGTGTAGATAAACATGGAACGCGCCCCTTCTTCTCTCATCACTCAGGATTATTCCAGAAGGAGGTTCAAAGTGCAATGATGATATGCAACGTGCAGTAAATCCATCAACCAATCACAGTGCAGTAAGTCTGAATATAATTACATGAGTGTTACGGATTATTAGACTTTGTACATTGTCTAATAAATAAGTTTGGCTGTGTTCAACCTTCTCACTTTACTCTTCTGTCCTCCTCAAAGGAGTAAAACATTCATCAGAGGGTCTAGAACAGTGGTTCTCAACTCCTGTCCTCGGGACCCACTAACAGGCCAGGTTTGCAGGATAACTGAAATGCATCACAGGTGATATCATTTGCTGCTCAGTGATTGCAGTGTTCTAGTCTGCATCTCCCCAAGGTAATACTTAAAAAATGGCCTGTTGGTGGGTCTCGAGGACCGGAGTTGAGAACCACTGGTCTAGAAGCTTCAAAGGAGTAAAACATTCATCAGAGGGTCTAGAAACTTCAAAAGAGTATAACATTAAAAAGGAACTAGAACAATCCCTTCCCTACAAATGGACAGACCAGAGGATCCAATACCTGGGAATAATGCTAACACCGAAATCCAAAGATTTGGTCACTGCCAACTACAAAGTACTGCTGACCAAAATTGAAAATCAATTAAAGGCTATATCCAAGAAGGAACTATCATGGATGGGTAGGCTTGCAGCCTTTGAGATGACGATCCTACCCCAAATCCTATATATCTTCTGAGTCCTTTCCGTCCCAACACCCTCTAAGCATCTACAAACCCTGTCGAGGCTCCTATGGAAGTTTGTCTGGGGTGGGAAAAGAGCCAGGTGCCCAAGCCTAAACCTAATCTCTCACAAATCTGTGGGAAGCGCAGGCCTAGCAGACATATGGGACTATTTTTGGGCAGTCAGGATGGACCAACTTAGGGATTGGTTTCAGGAGACAAATGTTCCCTTGTGGGTAGAGCTTGAGAGAGAATTAGCCCCAACCAAAGATCTGAAATATCTTTTGATAGGAGATGCATGGAAACACTGGCCCACGAACGATCTTTCACCCACCATACAAACGTCCATCCAACCATGGAGACTATTACTGAGTCATGGGAGTAATACAACCCCCATACCAGACCTGCAACCCGACCTCCAGATATTAGCGGATAGAATGCCCAAAGCAAATTCAAAAGTGTGGAATATCCACCCTGCAAAACTTTCTCTCCAGCTGTGCCCTCAAGACAGTTAAGCAAATGGTTGAGGAATATAATGTGCCAAGAAGCTTACACTTCACAATTGCAAGAATACGGACATTCAAGAGCAGCCATCCTATCCCAGTCATAAAAATCCCCCAATCCACATGGGACTGCTACAGTTCTCCTATACCCAAAACTAAGGGCATAACACTTTTCTATAACACGCTTAAAAAAAAACAGGTTTTTCATGTACCGGAGTGCTAAATTTGTTAGGCTGTTAGGCAAAATATATTTGCAGGACATTATTGGTCTTGCTGTGATTTGTATTTTAGACCACTAGACTTCCTTCAATGTACTTCTCCACCATGTCAGTAGGTGGCACTGCTGCCTAAGATATGGGTAAGATAAGTCATAATATTCCAGAACATTCTGGAGTGATCTCATTCTTTTCCCAGCCAATCCACTCGGTGCAAGTGCATTGTGGGTAGGTGGGAGGAGACCATATATTGGGAGGAAGTCCTGTGATCGGGGTCAGGGGGAGTCAGAGAGGGAGAGTCCAGCCCAGCTCCGCTGGGGTAGGCCCCAGTCGCTCTCCCAGTTTGCTGGGAGGGGCCTGCCTTACAGAAGCCTCGTGGCTGCTAGGCCTGAGTCCTTAGGCCTATCCAGGGGTCCCGGCTGTCTGGAAGATGTAAAGTGTTGTGGTGAGCCTGCCCAGGATCTGCTTCAGGAAGGGGACTGAGAGAGTTCCATGGACCCGTGAGTGTACTCTGTTCATTTCTAAGTCAGGATCCACCCAAGGCCAAAGAACTGTGAGAGAGTTCTACATGTTTGTGAGTACATTCCGTTGTTGCTAAATTGGGATCCACTGAAGCCTAGAGAACTAAGAGGGAGTTCTACAGATCCGCAAGTGTAACGTTTTTTTTGGGGTTGCTAAGTGAGACAGCCGCGTGTCAGAGTGCTCAGAAGAGGCTGCGGCCTGTTATGCTGTCTCACTGTATTTTTGCCTGAGAGGCTGCCTGCCTATTCATATTTTTGATTGTCACTGGAAGGGTGTCCTGAGCTCCCTACCCCTCTCTCCTTGTTCTTGTGTGAAGAATAAACGTTATCCTGTTTAAGCATCAGAAAAGTGATTGGTGTTCAACTTCTTTCGATAAAGCCCTAGACAACTGAAGATACGAGAATGCAAGGGTTGTACTGTCAGAGTAGTAAATTATATCATCAAATTCAGCCACTCCTACGGGGGTAAGCGCTACATTTGTAAAACCAACACCCGTCTAAAGTGGGAGAGAGACCTGCAGAGGTCCTTCTCGGAGAATCAGTGGAGACTAGCGTTCAAAAACATCTACAAGGTTACACACAGCACCACTGGAAAATAATGTAGAAGATCTGCAACAGATGGCAATACACGCCACATAGACTGGCCATAATCTACCCTGGGTTGTCTTCTGGGTGCAAATGCGGCCAACACGGTCATTTACTGCGTGTGTTCTGGGAATGCCCCAACATATGGAGTTTCTGGAATCAGATTTTCCACTTAATATCCACGGCAATGGGATGTCTGACCAAACCAAACCCAGGATTAGCAATACTGCACATCGGCATAGAAAAATTCCCCCCAGAACACAGAGCAGTGACCACCTATGTCCTCCTAGTGGCTCGGACTCTGATACTCCAAAGCTGGAAAGGAGATAAAGCCATCAATGTCATGCGTCAGGAGCCAGGTGTCGGAAGTAAAACAATTCGTTCACAGACACTACAAAAAAAGAGTATAACATCACTCAGAGGGTCTATAAGCTTCAAAGAATTAAAACAATCCTCAGAGGGACCATAAGCTTGAAAGACTAAAATGTTCAGAGGGACTATGAGCTTCAAAGGAGTAAAACATTCATCAGAGGATCTATAAGCTTCAATGGATAAAACATCATCAGAGGGACTATAGGTTTCAAGGGAGTAAAACATAGCAGATTGTCTGCTTAAGAGAAAAGCTTCAATTGTCTAGGATTAAAGGGATCCTATGTGACTCACAGTGCTGCTGCTGCTGTGATTGGCTCCTCTGTATCCAGGCAGCCTTGGAAGGTTCTGGGTGAACAGGATATGAATGTCCTCCCAGCCAATTACAAGGAGTGGTGCCCCTGAGCATGCTGGGTGTTGGTATTTCTATTCAGTGGGCACATGGGATCTGGGTCCCTTTCCTTGGAGGAGAAGTCCAGTTGGGGAGGGGGTTGTTCCTGTTGCCTCTCCCCAGTACAGGCTGCCATGGGTCCTCAGGGGGGTGACCTGAAGCCTGAATACTGAATGCTGAAATCCCGGGTTCTCCTGAGAGTTGACCAAGGGAGGATGGCCATGGATCCTCTCTGGTATCATAGAGGAAGGTGACCTGAACCCTGAATGCTGAAATCCCGGGTTCTCCTGAGAGCTGACTGAGGGAGGATGTCCATGGATCCTCTCTGCTATCACGGAAGAGGGTGACCTGAGGGCCTGAACACTGAAACCCCGGGTTCTCCTGAGAGCTGACTGAGGGAGGATGGCCATGGATCCTCTCTGGTATCACGGAGGAAGTTGACCTGTGACCAGGGCCATGTGAGTACAGACCCCCAAAAAGGATCCTAGAGTCTGGTGTTGCTGAATCCCCCTCTGGGTGCTAGAAGTCAGCTGCTGGGTGTAGGCTAAAGGGGAACACCGGCTGGTGTGTTGAAGAAGCAAGCAGGGCAAGAGCATTATGGGCCTGGTGCTGAGAATTTTGGTGGGCCTTAAGGGCTGTGCATTGGCGTGCACCCTGAGGTGAAAGTGAAAGGGTGCAGCAGGCAGGCCCAATGCTATGGAAATCCCAGGCTTCCATAAGAGCCTTGCATTGGCGTGCGTGGAGCTCCCTGAGGTGAGGTTGAAGGGCACAGCTCTGTGCCCTAACACAACACTACAGAAGCTGAATGCCTGGCTTCCTTTAGGACTGTTTGTGGTGCTCGTTATTAATCCCACCACCCAGCCGAGTTGGCACATGCTTTCCATGCGGGGCCTGTTCTTTTTGAGCTACTGGACCCATGACCCAGGGCTTTTCTTTTCAGAGAATAGGTGCAGGAACCCCCCTTCCTACGGGGGAGCATGCCACATCATAAGGTGGGTGTGGCCAAATTGTACAGTGGGAGAGTCATAATGGGACGTTGTTCAATAATTCAGGAATGCATAACACAGGGTTCAGGAGAGCATAATACACAGAGCACTGGGTTCAGGACAATGTAATATACAGATCATCAGAGCCCAGCCATCAGTGCAGGCTTACCTGTGCCCATAAATGCAGCCTCAAGTCACCAGTGCACATCAATGCAGCCTCATCATGAGTGCCCATCAATGCAGCCTCACCCATGTGGCATGGATGAGGCTGTGTTGATGAGCACTGGTGAGGCTGCATTGATGGACACTGGTTAGGCTGCATTGATGGGCACTGGTGAGGCTGCATTGATGGACACTGGTTAGGCTGCATTGATCGGCACTGGTGAGGTTGCAATGAGGGGCACTGGCAATGCCCATCAATGCAGCCTCACCAGTGCCCATCAATGCAGCCTCATCAGTGCCCATTAATGAAGCCTCATCTGTGCCCAGCCATCAGTGCCCATAAATGCAGCCTCATCAGTGCCCAGCCATCAGTGCCCATCAATGCAGCCTCACCAGAGCCCACCCATCAGTGCCCATTAATGCAGCCTCATCATTGTCCAGCCATCAGTGCCCATCAGTACAGCCTCACCAGTGCCCAGCCATCAGTGCCCATCAATGCAGCCTCATCAGTGCCCACCCATCAGTGCCCATTAATACAGCCTCATCAGTGCCCAGCCATCAGTGCTCATCAGTACAGCCACATCAGTGCCCATCAAAACAAGCCTTATTAGTGCCCACCCATCAGTGCCCATTAATGTAGCCTCATCAGTGCCAAACGATGCAGCCTCATCAGTGCCCATTAATGCAGCCTGATCAGTGCCCAGCCATCAGTGCCCAGTGATGTAGCCTGATCAGTGCCCAGTAATGCAGCCTCACCATCAGTGACCAGCCTCATCCCGTCAGCCTTACCTGGCTCAGCTGGCTGAGGCTGTGTCCAGACATCAGAAGAGGAGAGCCGGTTTACACAGAGCAGGCCCCAACGCAGCTGAGAGACACACGAGGCCCCGCCTCATGGAACAGGTCGGCTCCTACGATGGACAGCTCAGCTGGTCCAGGAGGAGGGACCTCGTGTGTTACTTGTGTTCTGTCAAACTAGCGGGAGATGGAGATCCTCACTATGTAACCCAGTGGTGCTCGCCCCCCGGGCTTCTGTGTTTACAAGTGGCGGAAAATAACAGGTACAGTCAGGGCCGTGCCAGGATTTTTGTGTACATAGGCCAAGGTGCATTTTGGTGCCCCCCCCCCCACTATCCTTTCACCACCCCGACCTCAGACAGCCGCTCTGCCGGGAGGATGGGACTCAGCAACGGTCTACATGAGTCCTTTCATCAGAAGCTGCAGAGTTCCCCTTTATACTGTAATGGGGAACTTTGATGAAAAGGGGCTCTTGGCACCCTGATTTAAGGGGAAACACTGGCAACTCTGATGTAAGGGGGCTCTGGTGACAATGCTCCCCTTATATCAGAGTTCCACTTTACACCAGAGTTTGCAGAACCACAAACAAGTGCAACGTGATAGACATCAAGAATAATTAATACATGTACATTGCAAATTGCAATCAATAATATGCATAAAACATACATTTCAAATGTAAACACGGCGGTTCCCCGCTCTGTCAGTGCGGGACATAAGAGATCTACTGATTCCTGTCACTGGGGTCAGTTAGATCTCTTATTCCCCACCCCCCCACAGTTAGAACACGCCTAGGGAACACAGTTACCCCCTAGATCTCCCCCCTCCAGGTTAACCCCTTCACTGCCAATGGCATTTACACAGTAATCTATGCATTTTCATAGCACTGATCACTGTATAAATGCCAATGGTCCCAAAAAAGTGTCAAAATGGTCCGACATGTCCGCCGCAATATCGCAGTGCCGCTAAAAAACGCACATCGCCGCCATTACTAGTAAGAAAAATTGTAAAAAAATAAAAACCCCAGAAATTAATTCTCAGCTCATTCATTCAGCTAATTCTTAGCGGATGTGATAGCCACCAGGAAAGCCACCTTCTGTGAAAGCAGCTGCAAAGAGATTTCCCTGATATTTTCAAAGGGCGGTTTCTGAAGCACTGAGAGGACCAAATTAAGGTACCATGGCGCCA
Source organism: Glandirana rugosa (assembly GCA_018402905.1). Classification (NCBI taxonomy): domain Eukaryota; kingdom Metazoa; phylum Chordata; class Amphibia; order Anura; family Ranidae; genus Glandirana; species Glandirana rugosa. Next base: position 226,260 of record BLSH010137226.1, read on the forward strand.
AAGGCGACCGGCGACCAGGAGCGACATGACGAACCCCTTGTACAAAGGTACGAATCAAGGAATACGTCACCAAGGAACGCTTAAAAAAGATCGCCAGGGCAGAAACATGCCCCTTGATAGTGCTCAACCCTAGCTTGTGGTTTAGGCCTTGTTGAAGGAAGGCCAGCACCCGAGCCACTGAAAACGAATGGGGGTTCCACCCCTCCCCCCACCTCGCACCAGGCAATGTAAGCTTTTCAGGTGTGGTGATATATCTTGCGTGAAGTTGACTTACGCGCCTTGAGCATGGTGGGGATCACAGAATCATAGATACCCCATCCCTTAACACCTGGGATTCAATAGCCAGGCCGTTAAAGCTAACGAGGGTAAAGCAGGATGCAAGATGGGGCCCTGGGATAACTGAGCTCTGCAAAGGGAACATCCACCACCATCCGCACCACGTCGGCGCACCAGGGACGCCGAGGCCAATCTGGCGCTACCAGAATGGTTGGGATCCCCTCTGCCTCTATCCTGCGCAACAGGCGCGGAAGCAGTTTGAGAGGGGGAAAGGCATAGAGGAGCCGGTACCGGAACCACTAGGCCACGAGGGCGTCCACAGCGTCTGCCAATGGATCCCTTGTTCTGCACCTTCCGATTGAGCCGGGACGCAAGCAGGTCCACGTCTGGCGTGCCCCACTTCTGACAGATCTGGCGGAACACTTCCGGGTGCAGGGACCACTCTCCCTGATCCAGCCTCTGACGACTGAGGTAGTCCGCCTGCCAATTTTCGACGCCTGGAATGTAAACGGTGGAGATTGCCGGCATGTGAGCCACTTCTGATGCAGCTGCTGAGCTTCTCGTTCCGCCCTGATGATTCACGTAAGCCACCGCTGTGGCGTTGTCTGACTGGACCCGGACAGGCTGACCTCTCAACCTCCCCGCCCAGTGGGAGAAACAAAGCCTGATGGCCTAGAGCTCCAGCACGTTGATCGGGAGACGAGACTCCGCCGGCGACGAAGTGATTGTTTATCTTAAACAAACCTACCCCAAACTGATGTGGGACATGCGACACCGTAAATCACCCCCAGCAATCCTGACCCTTTCAGTAACTTTGGAACAACATGAGAAGGTAGAAAATTTACATACAGTCATAACTGCCATTATACGTATGCCATAGTGGTAAAACATACATATTTGAATGTAGAATTTCGCCTGGATAATTCAAGTATAAACATTCACCCCTTGTTACCTAAGAGGGACAGAACCAGTCTATTCCCTCCCCAGGGTTCTAGAAGGTCTCAGCACTCTCATGCTTGGAGTCATTTGAAAGCTTTACGCACACTGAAATGGAATTTCTTACTGGGAGATGTGCCAGGCGGTCCAATCACAAGTTATGATTTTCATAATCCATGCATGATTATGCAGCATGTCTTGCAACGGCCTGCCCTGGACATTGTCTAAGAACGCGCCCTCTCATACAAATGGCCAGAGGGGTATGGCTCCTCCCCTTGTGATCCAGACAAAAAAGGACTGCCAAGATCAATGGTCAGTTCTCATCTTACCATCAATGAAACAACATCAGAGAACCAGGAAATCATCTTAGAAACAATGATTAGGCACGGACATTTCAAATGCAGGTATTTTCATTCTGCTCTCTTTCGCTGTAATTTTGTCTCACTTTGTACTTTTATTTTTCTGTAAATATTTTACTGCACCTAAATCTTGACCTTTTCATTATTAAACTTTATTTTGAAAAGTGTTAATTTTGTCCCTAAAGCTCTTAATGAAACTATTACGAATCTGTTCCTTTGAAGAGCGCTACTGTTTTAAAATAATGCATCCGAATATATCTGTCTGCGGTGACAGTGTGTGTTACAGGCGTTGTTCTAAAATACTGGTATTGCTAACATACGGGTCTTCTGGCCGGTATCCAGAAGTGGTGGCAGTGAAAGGGTTAATTGGTTGAATTAGCCCGGTAACATTCGCTCTCAGGCGGCTGACACTTAGACAGCGGTCCCGCAAACTGGGAAATCTTTGTGCTGAAAGTAGCTGAGAGTGGCATTGTTACGTTTGTGACAAGTGCGGTATTAGATCAGGGGGGTCCTCGGTCGCCGGTCAGTGAGGAGCGCAGCGATCTGATACCCGCGGACGTCACAGGGCCGAGTCCTGCTGTCTGTGTTAATGGATGCAGCAGCAAGACTCAGGAGCGCACCCGCATGGGTGCCCCTATGGAAAGCGGCTCTCTGTGGGGGCACTCGAGAAGAGGAGTTTTAAAAAATG
>BLSH010137226.1:228528-242515 GCA_018402905.1 Glandirana rugosa
GGGAGGAATGGCTGGCCGCTGGCTCCTGGGGGGACTAGATTATGGCGTGAACAATGGTTGCATTGTTTCTAAAGAGTCAAACGCCCCTGTGGCCGATTCGCGGTCGGCGGACTCTCGCTAACAATGGCCCGATTAAGTTTGTTAATTGGGAAAGAGACGGTGATGAAGACCTACGGCCGGTCTTCTGGGCATACAATCGTTACCGTCATAAAGTCTTATTGGTGGACATGTGTGTTACAGTGGCGTCTGTCCCTATAAGTCTACGCAATAGGATTTTTGTCATCACGAGAAGCTTCCTTGTTTCAAATGCAGGTATTTTCATTCTGCTCTCTTTCGCTGTAATTTTGTCTCACTTTGTACTTTTATTTTTCTGTAAATATTTTACTGCACCTAAAACTTGACCTTTTCATTAGTAAACCTTATTTTGAAAAGTGTTCATTTTGCCCCTAAAGCTCTTAATGCAACCATCACGAATCTGTTCCTTCGAAGAGCACTACTGTTTTTAGGATAACGCATCTGAATATCCCTGTCTGCGGTGACATTGTGTGTACAGGTGGTTATTCTGAAATACTGCCATTGCTAACATACGGGTCTTCTGGCCGGCATCCAGAAGTAGTGGCAGAGAAAGGGTTAATTGTTTGAATTAGCCCGGTAACAATCGCTCTCAGGCGGCTGGCGCTTAGCCGGTGTCCCCGCAAACTGAGAAATCTTTGTTACGTTGGTAACAAGTGCGGTATTAGATCAGGGGGGTCCTCGGTCGCCGGTCGGTAAGGAGGGCAACAATCTGATACGCGTGTTCATCAAAACGGGCACATATGGGGACGTGCAGATATGCATCCTTGCTGTCCAAGGAGGCCAGGAAGTCCCCCTGACAAAGTGCATCCACCACAGAATGGACAGACTCCATAGAACAGAGTGGGCTCCATCCCACCTTCCATCTAGGGTTGCCACCTCATCCCATTAAACCCAAACACATATGAATTACACAGGTTGTTCCGAGGCTAATTTAATGCAGTTAAGGCACCAAGTGAGATTAATTATCACCTTAATCAGCCACAGAACCTGTGTAATTCATATGTGTTCGGGTTTAAAGGGATGAGGTGGCAACCCTACTTCCACCCCATCCTGGGATCAGCTCACAGATCCCCCGCTGAGCAAAGCAAAGCCCCCCTCCTCTGTCCCTATTTCCTGTGTTCTGTCTCTGTGTAGCCTCTCTGACTGTCCCCCCATCTCTCATCTCCCTTGTACTCTATCTATCCTTCTCCTTTCCCCATGTGCTCACCCTACAGAGGCTCCCCCTGTACACGCAGAGACCTGTATAATAACAGACATTCTGACATAGAAAGGCATTTAATAATGCCCTCCTACCTTCCCCCAGGATCTAGCAAAGTGCAGTTCATGACGGAATCATTCTTTTGCATCAAATCTTTTCAGTGAACTGGGTGAATCAATTCATCTGAATGAACTGATCCCTATGAAACACTTGAGCTCAATAACAGAGCAGGTCTGGTAATATGATCCTAGAGTGAGAGAACTCTGCCCCTCCCTTGTAATCTGATCCTAGAGTGAGAGAACTCCGCCCTTCCCTGGTAATCTGATCCTAGAGTGAGAGAACTCTGCCCCTCCCTGGTAATCTGATCCTAGAGTGAGAGAGCTCCGCCCTTCCCTGGTAATCTGATCCTAGAGTGAGAGAACTCTGCCCCTCCCTTGTAATCTGATCCTAGAGTGAGAGAACTCCGCCCTTCCCTGGTAATCTGATCCTAGAGTGAGAGAACTCTGCCCCTCCCTGGTAATCTGATCCTAGAGTGAGAGAGCTCCGCCCTTCCCTGGTAATCTGATCCTAGAGTGAGAGAACTCTGCCCCTCCCTTGTAATCTGATCCTACAGTGAGAGAACTCCTCCCCTCCCTGGTAATCTGATCCTAGAGTGAGAGAACTCCGCCCCTCCCTGGTAATATGATCCTAGAGTGAGAGAACTCCGCCCCTCCCTTGTAATCTGATCCTACAGTGAGAGAACTCCGCCCCTCCCTGGTAATCTGATCCTAGAGTGAGAACTCCGCCCCTCCCTGGTAATATGATCCTAGAGTGAGAGAACTCCGCCCCTCCCTGGTAATATGATCCTAGAGTGAGAGAACTCTGCCCCTCCCTTGTAATCTGATCCTAGAGTGAGAGAACTCCGCCCCGATTGATCCGAAGAATCGAATGAGCCGATTGATCATAATACTGATCAAAAAAGGAAGGAAAGGGTTAAATACTCCATAGGTGACGATTTAAAGGCCCTGCACAGGACATCAGTTTAGAATTAACCATTAATTATATTCTGACATCTGAATGAACTGATCCCTATGAAACACTTGAGCTCAATAACAGAGCAGGTCTGGGAATCTGATCCTAGAGTGAGAGAACTCTGCCCCTCCCTTGTAATCTGATCGTAGAGTCAGAGAACTCCGCCCTTTCCCTGGTAATCTGATCCTAGAGTGAGAGAGCTCCGCCCCTCCCTGGTAATATGATCCTCGAGGGAGAGAACTCCGCCCCTCCCTGGTAATATGATCCTAGAGTGAGAGAACTCCGCCCCTCCCTTGTAATCTGATCCTACAGTGAAAGAACTCCGCCCCTCCCTGGTAATCTGATCCTAGAGTGAGAGCTCCGCCCCTCCCTGGTAATATGATCCTAGAGTGAGAGAACTCCGCCCCTCCCTGGTAATATGATCCTAGAGTGAGAGAACTCTGCCCCTCCCTTGTAATCTGATCCTAGAGTGAGAGAACTCCGCCCCGATTGATCCGAAGAATCGAATGAGCCGGTTGATCATAATACTGATCAAAAAAGGAAGGAAAGGGTTAAATACTCCATAGGTGACGATTTAAAGGCCCTGCACAGGACATCAGTTTAGAATTAACCATTAATTATATTTCTAGAATTATCACTCTCACTCTGACATCTGAATGAACTGATCCCTATGAAACACTTGAGCTCAATAACAGAGCAGGTCTGGGAATCTGATCCTAGAGTGAGAGAACTCTGCCCCTCCCTTGTAATCTGATCCTAGAGTGAGAGAACTCCGCCCTTTCCCTGGTAATCTTATCCTAGAGTGAGAGAACTCTGCCCCTCCCTGGTAATCTGATCCTAGAGTGAGAGAGCTCCGCCCCTCCCTGGTAATATGATCCTAGAGTGAGAGAACTCCGCCCCTCCCTGGTAATATGATCCTAGAGTGAGAGAACTCTGCCCCTCCCTGGTAATCTGATCCTAGAGTGAGAGAGCTCCGCCCCTCCCTGGTAATATGATCCTAGAGTGAGAGAACTCCGCCCCTCCCTGGTAATCTGATCCTAGAGTGAGAACTCCGCCCCTCCCTGGTAATCTGATCCTAGAGTGAGAGAACTCCGCCCCTCCCTGGTAATATGATCCTAGAGTGAGAGAACTCTGCCCCTCCCTGGTAATCTGATCCTAGAGTGAGAGAACTCCGCCCCGATTGATCCGAAGAATCGAATGAGCCGATTGATCATAATACTGATCAAAAAAGGAAGGAAAGGGTTAAATACTCCATAGGTGACGATTTAAAGGCCCTGCACAGGACATCAGTTTAGAATTAACCATTAATTATATTTCTAGAATTATCACTCTCACTCTGACATTTGCTGCAACACCTAATGCTTGAAGCAGTCATTGTTTATGTAAACGTGCATGCCCTACTCATGCAGATATTGGGGTTGGTGAGGATGGTTTTAGTTTTTATTTTTCTTTATTCATAACTTTTTCTTTTTACGTAAAAAGGATGTGCCAACCTTCTGTGAATCAGTCTTCTGATTCACACCTTTTAACAAAGTTGTGTCAGATCCGGAGCTGCGGTTCACTTGCTTGTCAGCAGACGAACCAAAGAATCGATTCATGAATCGCTCCATTTCAGTGAGTGATTCGAAATGAACCGATTCACCTAAAAGAGCTGAACTTCCCATCACTACCAGGATCTTCATTTCTGCCATTCCACTGTTTAAAAGAATTGTGTATTTTTAACACTAGGCCTATTTTTTGGACTTGGTGCTTACAACATAAAACCATTTTTTTTGCTATAAAATGACTTAACCCCCCCCCCAAACATTATATATATTTTTTTTCTAACACTCTAGAGAATAAAATGGCGGTCGTTGCAAAACTTTATGTTGCAGCGTATTTGCGCAGCGGTCTTACAAGCGTGATTTTTTTTTTAAAAATTCAGTTTTTTGAGTGAAAAAATAAGACAGCAGTAAAGTTAGCCCAATTTTTTCCCATAATATGAAAGATAATGTTACACCGAGTAAAATGATACCCAACATGGCATGCTTCAAAATTGCGTCCGCTCGCAGAATGGCAACATAAAAATCTCCATTGGCGACGTTTAAAAATTTCTACAGGTTACCAGTTTAGAGTGACAGAGGAGGTCTAGTGCTAGAATTATTGCTCTCGCTCTAGCGATCGTGGCGATACCTCACATGTGTGGTTTGAACATCGTTTTCATATGTGCGACTTACGTATGCGTTCGCTTCTGCGCACTAGCTTGCGGGGATGAGGCATTTTACATTTTTTTTCTTATTTATTTTACTTTTTATTTTTTCATTTTACACCTTTCTTTTAAAAAAAAAAATTGGATCACTTTTATTCCTATTACAAGAAATGTAAACATTCCTTGTAATAGAAGAAAGCATGCCAGGACCTCCTAAATATGAGATCTGGGGGTCAAAAAGACCTGAAATCTCATGCTAACAGTTAAATGCAAAAAAAGAAATTTTTTTTTTTAAAAAATGACAGTTAAAAAAAAAATGGGCCCTTTAAGACCGATGGGTGGAAGTGACTTGTGACGTCGCTCCCGCATTGCAATGTTATGAAGCCAAGTGGGCGGCATCTTCCGCTCACTTGGCTTCCTGTGCAGGGGGGGGGGGGAACGGATCCGATCGTCTCTGCCGCTGCTGATAGTCCGGTAAGTGGCGGAGATGACGGGAAAGTGGCGGGCATCTCTCCCACCACCGATAATAGTGATCTTGCGGTGAATCCGCCACTGGGACCACTTTGATCAGACGCAGAATCGCCGCCACTAAAAAAACGATATCTGAATGGTGCCTTTAGCTGAAGGCACCATTCAGATATCGCCACTCAAACTCAAGGACGTCATATGACATCCGGCGGTATTGAAGTGGTTAATGTTGTCCTTTAAGCATTACTAAAAGAGCTTCTGCTCACTGAATGGTATTTTTATCATCTAATTTTCATTGGTACACCCCCCCCCCCCATGTTCTTTAGCAATTTAACCTGAAAATGGAGAGAATTGATCTTGAAGATTCTCCTCCCATTGACATCAGTGGGGTTCCCATTAAAGGTCATGCGTTGTGGATTTTTGGAGGTGTTTGGTGGACCTGCCCTCCTATGGAACCCAAGCAGATCCTCCATCACCATCGTCCACATGGAGTTATTGTCCTATCACCAGGTCTTCTATTTCTTTCTATCTCACAGGAGGAGGTCAGGGGAGGAGGAAAAGGATGGACAGCGATGTCAGGGGACCTCCATTTTTCAGGAAGATCAACTGGATGGATCCAAAACTGGGAAAGACGCCCCACACAAGGATTCTGTAGCAGTGATATATGGATAAGAGAAGAGTCCAAGTACATCGGAGGGGGAGGGGGATTACAGAGACGGGGAATAAATCTGGAGTATCTCCATTATAAATCCATCTAACCCAAAGATATATCATGGCCACCATGTGTTACTGACTGCAGGTCCTCCTCTGATCAATGTCTGCATGGTGAAGGATCTCCACTCCATATTGTATACAGAGCCCGGGGGTAAATGTCCCTCTGCCCCTAGCCCAGTCCTCTCCTGGTCTCCTCCCCTTATGTTGGAGGTCAGTGATGAGAGGCCCCCTATCATCAGTGGTAAGAGCTCGCATTTATTAGTGACCAGTGGTGAGAGCTCCTATCATTGGTGCTTAGTAGTGGGTGCCAAATTCTGTTGATGGTCAGTGGAAAGAGTCCCTATCATCCATCCATTCTTCACTCATTCCATACATCTCTTGTCTATCTCTTCTCCCATTCATCCCATCATGTATCCATCCATGTCTTCATCCCTCCATCCTTCCGTTTAGAGCGTTTTGTCCTGTGATGCGGCATGTACTCCCATTCCGTATGACTGGAGGCAAAAAAAGGTTTTTAGGCGATTTTCTCTCCAGGTCAAATGTTTTCCTTTTTTACAGACACAAGTGAATCAGGAAAATACCATATAATGACCTCTAGGTGGCCCTAATGATCATAAGAAATACATACTTATTTACTATGATTGTAAGCTACATCTAGTGGCCATAGAGTGGTATGAATGAAAAAACATTCGACCCGAAGAGAAAATAGCCTAAAAAAATGTGTTTTTGCCTTCATTCACACAGAACGAAGGTACATCTGTTTCTTAGGAGGAATCACTCTGCCAATATTTTTATAAATACATCTCTTTCTTTTTTTTAAAAAAAAATCAGTCATACCAAGTTATAATCTATATTGTTTCCATGTTGTTCTGTGTTTGGATCTTATATATAGAAAAAACTGATATTTGTAGGACAATCCTGACCATAGGAAGCCTTGTGTCCCCCAATAAAATGATGGATGTGTTCCATCAGGATTGCAAAGTTCTTGTCGAATGTGATGAGGAAATAACAACCTCTGATCCCGGTGAAGGTTCTGGAAGTTTATTTAGAAGAGAAGAGTTACAAAGTAAAAGTAAAGATTAGAAAGTAGAGAGATGAAGGTGTGCGGAGATCCTTAGACATGGCAGGTGGACCAAGGATCTGACCTCTTCATCAAACGGGAGGCTTTTACCCTCCAATCCTGGACAGTAGACACGGAGGACCGTCCCAAACATCAACATTTTACAGATGGAATCATTCACTGAAGAATTTGTACAAGTAGCACATCATTCATTACAAGAGACATTCATTTCTGTTATCTCTGAACACCTTATCAGCTTGTCCCACCTCCAGACTCCCAAATCCCTCATTGTAGAAGAAGGAGACCAACTGTCTCTATGTTCCCCAACAAGACCTTCCAAGGATCCGGAGAACAACAATTTCCTCTAATAACATCTTTCTGTAAAGTCATTCTAGACAGAGAAGCTGTTATTCTATAAAGAACCTAACATTAGCATATAAGCACTTAGTCATTTCATCATTAGTAAATCATATGATAATTATTTCTCTATCAGATGAATAGGGCCATAGAGGAAATGGAACAATTGCTCGGCTCCATAAGGATCATAGAGGTGCCGGGACTGAAGGGGTTAATGGTGATTGTAGTCATCGTCCAATCCCTCCCATCATTCTATCTATATCCAATCATTGATCAATATTGCCATATACAGAGCCGAGGATTTCCACTTCCTGAGACTGTATACCCCTCCCCCGTCACCTGTCCACAATCCACGCCCCATCTACATCATAACCAATAGGAACAAGACTAGCACAATGTTTGGTTGTATTGGAGATTAGAACCGTTGTTGGTATTTTACTTTTATCTGGGGCTCCATTACAGAGATTTCCCCTCACTTCCGGTCTTGGTGACAATGTTTTATCGGACAGGAAATGAAGGAAAGTCTACAACAGGGACACAGAGAAATAAAAATCTGACAGAGGTTATAGCCTTCCACTAATCTACTGAAGGGAAGGATTTTTTTTTCTGTGTTGCTGATGGAGAGTTTCCCTCACTTTCTGTTTCATAAAATGTTGTCACCAGGACAGGAAGTGAGAGGAAATCTCTCTAATGGAGCCCCGGATAGCAATAAAATCCCAACAAAGGTTCTAATCTCCAGTACTTCCAAAGCAGTAAACAATTATTTAGCTATAGATATGCTTTAAAAGTGAAGGCTCCATGGCTGTCATCCCTATTTTTTTTATTACCTAGTGTGTCACTGAGCCAGAACAAGCATGCAGCCAGTGAAGTCTGAACACTCTGCCCTCCGGCATGCTTGTTCCTGGTCAGTGACACACTAGGTAGTGAAGTGAGGTTTAGGATGAAGATGACGCCCCGGAACCTGCAGCTTTATACATAAATCACTCATTATGTTTCCTGTCCTCTGCTTCCCCCAATTGGCTGAGTATTGCAACAATCAGATTCTCTGCAGTGTGATGTCACCAGTCTCTGGGTAGATTTCTCACCTTTGATTCTGCCCAGATATCTTTATAAGACCATACTGTACATATATCCCAACATGGAGGGGCTCGGTGAAGGTAGTGGTGAAGGTGTGGAGATGTCGGATCGGCTCACACAGATCATAAAAGGAGATCCTCCCGGCCTCATAATCCAGATCTATCCTGACTCTCTTACTGGAGACACCGCCGGGTAATCGGATCTCATTACTCTCATGTCTCACTGAGTATTGAATACACCACTTCCCCCAACTCTCCAGACACCAGGACTTCTTATTGTATCCAATCAGTGACTGACCTCCTCTCCTCTCTATACTGGGGTAACAAATCCCGACTCTCCACCAAACTGCCCCCCCGATATCCACTTCCCAGTAATGTCTCCCTGAGGAGAAACTCTGACTGCTCATCACCTGAGGATACTGAAATCTTTCTGGTGTTTCTGGGCAATTCTGGCTCTGATATGACAAGGAGGCCGTTTTCCTGTCATCTGAGATACGTAGATGATTACCAGCTGTACTCACATCCAGTAATATGTCTGTAACCCCCGATGTTTGCTGTACAGACCCAATATTTGGTCCTCCAGCCTGGTCGGGTGAGTGTTGTATGGTGGGGGTGGGTTGGGGACATCTCCAGGTTGGTTGTACGATTGGGGTGAGTTTGAGGCGTTTCCTGGATGGTTCAGCATCGGTGCGACCTTTGCCCTCCGTAGTAGAATGTGGATAGACATGTGTGCCTGTACATCTCTCTACATTTACCCCAGACATGATATCAGATAAACCTGTGTGTAATGTGTGTGAGACCCCTGCCACATCCAGATCCCCTCCATCATGGAGGAGTTTCTCATGTCTCTCTCTGTCCTCATCATCTCCATCCTCAGTATCACACAAGTCACCTGTGTCTGATTCCTGTAGGACAGTCAGTGGATCCCTCATGTTACACAGCTCCTCAATGTAATATGTCTTCCTGGACAGCTCCTCCTTCTTTATTTCCAGCTCCCGGATCATATCCAAAAAAGGGAGGAGGACCCGCTCTGCCTGCCCGGAGATCTCACTCAGGACTTTCTTCTCCAGGTCTTCCAGACGTCTCCTGAGGTCTCTGAACAGGGCAGTGACTCTCTCTGTTTCATCATCTGCTTTTCCTTGTATTTTCCTCCTGTGTTCCTGCAGACTCTGCACTCTTTTCTCCATCTCCTCTCTCTCTGTCATCAGTTTCTGCAGAACATCCCTCAGTTGTTTCTTCTTCTTCTCAGAGGCCTCATCCAGAGTCTCCACCTGGTGTCCCCGATGTTCTCCATCCAGCCTGCAGGACACACAGATACATGAGGAGTCCTCGGTGCAGTAATACTCCAGGATCTTCTTATGGACGGAGCATTTCCTGTTCTCCAGGGAAGTGGTGGGGTCACATAAGACGTGTTCTGGTGACTTGCTGTGGAGTCTTAGGTGATCATCACACAGAGAAGCTTCACACATCAGACAGGACATCACAGCAGGTACAGGAGTGTGAATACAGTAAGTACAGAAGACCCCGGTTTTGTCCTGATCACCCTGTGTAGTCTGGAGGGTCTCCATTATCTTACATAGAGTAATGTTCTTCTGAAGGACAGGGCGTTTCTTGAATATTTTTCTACATTCAGGACAGGAATATCCTCCATCCTCCCCCTGTGTATCCAGCACACGACCAATGCAGTCCCGGCAGAAGTTGTGTCCACATTTCAGGGTTACAGGATCGGTATAAATGTTCAGACAGACGGAACATTCCAGAGCCTCTTTCAGATGAGAAGACGCCATCGCTGAGGACAGAAGAGTAAAGTGAGAAGATTGAATTCTGTAAGGCTTATTAAATAAGAAAACAATGTACAAAGTCCAATAATCTATAACAGTTATGTAATTAAATTCAGACTTACTGCATTGTGATTGGGTGATGAGTTTACTGCACTTTGTGTAAAAAAAGAGAAGAAAGGGTGTGTTCCATTTTTATCTACACAGAGATGGTGTAACCATATGTAGCCATGGTCTCCCTTGGGAGTGGCAGAAAGTTGTGTTTCACCTGGTCACACTGCCCTCAATCACCTTCATCCGGAGTTTTGTTTTTGTGCTTTATTAGGGGTTACACTTGGATAGGGTAGGGTTGATGATGAGATGCCCAAGAATCTTTACAATTTAACTGGGACCTCTATACAATCCAACATATATGCATCTCCATCTACCTCCAGCACTGACACTTGCTTAGTTCCACTTGCCACTTCTTATCACTCCTGCACAGTCCTTAAGTTTCCAGCCTAGAGGGATATTTACTAGGCCTAGCTAGCACAGAATGAGACCAGCTGTTACAGGTAGGGGGTAAGGTCAGTGGGAAAGCCAAGGGTCAGGGCTATGAGCAGACAGAAACAGACAGGAGGCTCCCCAAGGACGGGGTCACTAGCAGACAAGGAAGGTAAGGAACAAGCCGAGATTGGGGTCACTAGCAGACAAGGAAGGTCAAGAAAGTCAAGATCGGTACACGGGAACAAATGGAGAGCACACGGCAGAAGCACACACACAAAGCCAAACACACACTATTGATCGGCATCGCAGGCTTGCACTGCCAGGTGTTAAATAATGTTCCTAATTTGGGCCTGGGGTGGAGCCCAGCTGAGGAAGGCTTACTAAAGCACACAGGTGAGGGAGGCACGGCCTCTAACTGGACACATGCAGAAAGGTAAGCAAACAGCCAGGACATGAAATGTTATTGCAGGTTCATGACAGGCCTCCTCCACACAACCATGGGCTGTGGTTGTGGGGGTCTGCAGGTGGAGGGGATTATCAGAATCTGGAAGCCCCCTTTAACAAGGGGACCCCCAGATCCCCGCCCCCTATGTGTATGAGTATGGGGTACATTGTGCCCTTATTCATTCACCAAAATAAGATGTCAAAAAAAGAAAAAAAGTAGACGTTTTTTGACAAGTCTTTTATTAAAATTTTTTTTAAAAAAAATAATGTCCTCCGATGTAGATCCATTGTCAATCACATTGTCAATCACGAAGCCAAAAAAAAAAAGCTACTCATTATTACGGCAAATTTTACCTAATACACTTATGCACCGAATGACAAATAAAATAAATGGTTACAACCTTTAATCTATGGAAAGAATAACCGACCTTGTTGTATCATTTCATTATATAGGGTATCAATAACGATTAATCACGGAACTCGATGAAAGAAAAATCTAATTCAGTTTAATTTTTACTGAAAAAAGTTAGTCAATACTAAAATCATATACATTAGGTAATAAGAACCAAAAGGGTGATCTTACATTGGAATACAACCACTATAAAATTATTCGGAGAAATTGCAGAACAGAAAACCACACGAGATAAGGTAATAAGAAATACTTAGCACAGGCAGCATGACCCCGTACTTCCTAGGCTCAAAAAGGGCAGAGGAGTTGTTTGGGCCCTCTTTTATACCCATTCTCTGCCCCACTCCCACATTCACTCCATTCACCCCCATGGCGCCTTCCCATTGGTCTAAAGTTGCAGTGACTCCTGATTGGCCGGGAATTGAAGCTTGCTGATTTTCATGCTTTTCATCCAATATTTTCGGTGCCTTCATGTCTCCTGTGTGGTTACATTAATTAAGACCACCAAACAGTTCCCAAATTAACATGTTAAGGGTGTGCATTAGACGGAGACATAATGTCTGAATGTCCCCCTCTGAAGACAACAGGGTAACTTCGTTAATATGCATAGGCCCCCCGACTCTCATTATGTCACCTTCAAAAGGCAAAGGATGCACCTAATTGCCCTGCATTTAACCACTTCCCGACCGCGTGCCGTGTTTTCACGGCGGCAGTCGGGTTGCTGTGTGCGAATCGACGTAATTATGCGGCGATCGCGTGCACAGCTAGGGGGCGCGCGCATGCACCCTCCAGAGCGGTCGCGGCGGTCCCATTCGTTGCCGGACCGTTCAGTCAACATGAATGGATCAATGGATTTTGGTCTATTCATGTTGATCGTCCGGCGAATGGGATTTCTTCCCCTACCTGTGAAATGTAAACACAGGTAGGGGAAGTGATGTCATCTCCTCTCTCTGCTTTCTTTTCCGTTGCAGAGAGGAGAGAGAGACATCTAAAAACGTGAGTTGCACCAACAGCACACTAACACCAGTACACATAGGCACATTTAACCCTTTGATCGTCCCCTGATTGCCCCCCAGTTAACCCCTTCACTCCCTGTCACCCCCTGTCACAGTGTCATATAGTGCAGTGATCTGATTTTTACAGATCGCTGTACTTGTGACCCTTGTGACACTAAATCAGTGTTAGGAGTGTTAGGTTAGGTTACTAGTAGGCCTAGTTAGGTGTAAATACCCCCCCTTGCCCCCCCAATAAAGGTGAGTCTCACTTGTGTACCTATAGATCTAGAGACCATGTCTAATCCGAGGTACACTGGTGAAGAGGCCTACGCGATTGTGCGTATGACAGATGAGAGCGATGGGGAAGACTCACTGTCAGATTCAGACTCACCAATCGAGTTAGTATTCGACAGCAGCTCCATGACAGATAGCCCTGACGATTGAGTGGTCCCTGCTAAGGTCAGGCGTACCAGATCCCGTTTAGCTGTTGCTGAGGTGCAAGAACCGCAGGGCTCTCGTATGGAGCAGAGAGCCAGTACTAGCGCCGCTACCCCTTCTGGTGAGCTGGCAAGCACCAGCGGCCTAGTACATCCTGGTCATACAACCAGCACTGCAGTATCACGTGGTGACGTGGCGAGTCCCATAAGTGCAGTTCAAGCTGGTGTGGCTAGCACGAGTAATGCCCCGCAGCCATGAAGAACACAGGCCCGCAGAGCCCATAGTGCCCTTCCTGACGCGCTTGCAAACCCTGATTGGTAACCCATCACTGATGCAGCGCCCGTACTTCCCCCATTCACTGCCCAACCCTGAATTCAGGTGAATACAGCTGATTTTAGGGCCATTGATTTTTTTTTCGCTGTATTTCACCGAAGATCTCTATAGATCTATTGTGGACCAAAGCAATTCATACGCTGGTCAATACATCACCGCTAATCCCCATTTGTCCCTTGCCAGAAATTGGAAACCAATTACGGTTTCCGAATTTAAGACCTTTCTGGGCATCACCCTCAACATGGGCACACATCATCTAACTGAATTGCGGTTATATTGGTCCACTGACTCAATTCATCACATGTATGTTACATAGTTACATAGTAAACGAGGCTGAAAAAAGACACAAGTCCATCAAGTCCAACCTATGTGTGTGTTTTTAATATCAGTATTAAAATGTATACCCCGCAATGTTGTGGTCCCTTAGGTGTGCATCTAATAGTTTTTTGAAATTTTCTAGACTCCCAGCAGAGACTACTGCTCGTGGAAGAGAATTCCACATCCTCACTGCTCTCACCCTAAAGAACCCTTTACTAGTGTTGAGCGAACCCAGACTGTAACGTTCGGGTCCGTACCGAACTTTCGGGTGTCCGGGGCACGGACCCGGACCCGGACATTTCAAAAATCGTTCGGGTTCGGTCCGGGGTTCTGCTATTTTACTCCACGTGTTGAGAAGCTGCAGGGCAGCCAATCAACAAGCGTTTCACTGGTTTGCCCTTAGAAGCCATCACAGCCATGCCTACTAATGGCATGGCTGTGATTGGCCAGTGCATCATGTGACCCAGCCTCTTTATAAGCTGGAGTCACAGTGCTGCAGTCACATGCTCCTTGGGTTAGCTGTAGGGAAAGGAAGCTGAAAGCGTGAGGGACAGATTTGAGACATTTTAAGACCTGATCCTGCATCCTGAGATAGATTACTTTACTACTGCTGTCTGTGCTGTTGCTCTGAGGACAGAT
>BLSH010137226.1:245632-258250 GCA_018402905.1 Glandirana rugosa
GTAAGCGCCACTATGGAGTGTACGTACCACTTTAACAACAAATGTATGCTGTACTTTGACTGCGAACGCAGGTGGAAACGCGCACACGTGCCCCACGTCCCCACGTAAAAAAAAAAATAATAATTAAAACGAGAAACAAAATAAAAATGTGACAGGGAAAGTAGAAAAAGAAAATAGTAAAAATAAAAATAGTGTCCCTAAAATTTATAGGGGAAACTATTTTTTATCCATAACAGCGTATAGTAAAAAAAAAGTAAATCCCCAGATGATTTGAGATCTAGAAAGGGGTCGGGAATTTCGTAGACTGGTGTGGTTTTGCCATTGGGAAATTGGGGAAGCATCTTATCAAACCGATTTTGGTGTGGTCAGATGCTTTAAGGGCTGGGGAAAGATCTAGAGTTTAGTAGACCCCTAAATGAAAAAAAAATGATATGCGACAATACCTATTTTTTATCAAAGGGGATATTTAAAATCCCTGTGATAAAAATAAAAATGATAAAAGAAAAAGATGAAAGGGACAGTGTAAAAATAAAACAAAGAGCAAAATTAATAATAAAAAAAAAAATGCACCCCTGCACCCCGTGCACACGCGCAAAGGTGGACGCAAGCGTCAGTTTCATGTCGTATGTAAACAACAATTTCACCATGCATGTGAGGTATCACCGCGAATGTCAGATCGAGGGCAGTAATTCTAGCAGTAGACCTCCTCTGCAGATCTAAAGTGGTAACCTGTAAAGGCTTTTTAAGGGTTTTAAAAATGTATATAGTCTGTCGCTACCTCGCGGGTGTGCGTCATTTTTAAAGCGTGTCATGTTTGGTGTCTATGCACTCGGCATGAGATCAACTTTTATATTTCACCAAACATTTGGGCAAAATAGTATGTTTTTGTGCATTACAATTCAAAAAAGTGTTTTTTTTCCCCAAAAATTGCGTTTGAAAAATCGCTGCGCAAATACTATGTGAAAAAAAAATTGTAACACACACTATTTAAATCTGTAGAGCCTCTGCTTTAAAAAAATATATATATTGTTATGGGGTTCAAAGTCATTTTCTAGCAAAAAAAAAAAATGATTTTTTCATGTAAATAAAAAGTGTCAGAAAAGACTTGGTGGTTCAAGTGGTTAGAAGAGTGGGTGATGTTGGGCATAAAATGCCAGGACAGTTAAACCCCCTCCCCCCAATGACCCCATTTTGGAAAGTAGACACCCCAAGCTATTTTCTGAGAGGCATGTTGAGTCCATGGAATATATTATTTGTTTGTCATAAATGATTGAAAAGTGAAAAAAAAAAAATTACACAAAGTTGTCACTGAAATGAAATATTGCTCACCCATGCCATGGGTATGTGTGGAATTACACCCCAAAATACATTCTGCTGCTTCTCCTGAGTATGGGGATACCCCTTGTGTGAGACTTTTTGTGAGTCTATCCGTGTACGGGACCCCGAAAACCAATCACCGCCTTCAGGATTTCTAAGGGCATAAAATGGTGATTTTACTCCTCTGTACCCATCACAGTTTTGGAGGCCCTGAAATGTAAAGGTAGCACAAAACCCCCCCAAATGACCCCATTTTGGAAAGTAGACACCCCAAGGTATTTGCTAAGAGGCACGGTGAGTATTTTGCAGCTCTCATTTGTTTTGGAAAATGAAGAAATAAACAGAATTTTTTTTTTTTTTAACTTTTTTCAAATTTCAAAACTTTGTGACAAAATGTGAGATCTGTAAAATACTCAAAATACTTCTCAGCGAATAGCTTGGAGTGTCTACTTTCCAAAATGGGGTCATTTGGGGGGTTTGTGCTATCTGGGCATTCCATGGCCTCCGAAACTGTGATAGGGAGTGTGGAGTAAAATCACCTTTTTACGGCCTTAGAAAGCCTGAAGGCGGTGATTGGATTTTGGGGTCCCGTACGCTGCTAGACTGCCAGAAAGTCTCACATATGTGGTATCCCCGTATTCAGATGAAGCAGCAGAATGCATTTTGGGGTGTCATTCCACATCTACCCATGGCATGTTCAAGTAACTTATCATTTAGTGAGAACTTTGTGGAGAAAAAAAAAATTTGTAATTTCCCCGAAACTTGTGGTAAAATATAAAATATTCCATGGACTCAACATGCCTCTCAGCAAATCGCTTGGGGTGTCTACTTTCCAAAATGGAGTCATTTGGGGGGGGTTTGTGCTATCTGGGCATTTTATGGCCTCCGCAACTGAGATAGGTAGTGTGGGGTGAAGGCATAAATTTTTGCCCTTAGAAATACTGAAGGCAGCGATTGGATTTTGGGGTCCTGTGTGCAGATAGACTTCCAAAAAGTCTCACACATGGGGTATCCCCGTACTCAGGAGAAGCAGCAGAATGTATTTTTGGGGTGTAATTCCACATAAACCCATGGCATGTGTGAGCAATATATCATTTCAGTTACAACTTTTTTTGGTCATCTTTCAATCACTTATGACAAAAAAATAAAATATTCAATGGGCTCAACATGCCTCTCAGCAAATTCCTTGGGGTGTCTACTTTCCAAAATTGAGTCATTTGGGGGGGGGGGGGTTGTACTGCCCTTCCATTTTAGCACCTCAAAAAAGCAGATAGGCAGTCATAAAATAAAAGCTGCATAAATTCCAGAAAATGTACCCTAGTTTGTAGACGCTATAACTTTTGCGCAACCCAATAAATATACGGTAATTATTTTTTTTTTTTACCCGAGACATGCGGCTGAATGCATTTTGGCAAAAATTTATGACTAAAATTTAGTTTATTGTATTTTTGTAATAACATAAAGTTGAAAATATCATTTTTTTCCAAAATGTTCGTCCTTTTTTTGATTATATCGCAAAAAATAAAAAGCGCAGTGGTGAACAAATACCATCGAAAGAAGGCTCTATTTGTGGGAAAAAAAGGACGAACATTTTGTTTGGCACGACCGCGCAATTACCATTTGAAGCGGTGCAGTGCCAAATTGAAAAAAGTGCTCTGGTCCTAAAGCTGGAAAACCTTCCGGTTGGTAAGTGGTTAATACCTATGACTGAGCACATGGTTTGTTAGCTCTATTTATTTTAAGGAATCATTTCTTATTTAATCATCTTTATTTTATTTGAAGATACATACCATATATACTCGAGTATAAGCCGAGTTTTTCAGAACATTTTTTGTGATGAAAAAGACCCCCCTCGGCTTATACTCGAGTCAGTGTCTGTGGGTGATCAGTAGTTTCACATTACACAGAGCCGTGCTGCTTCTAAGAGCCGTTCTGTGCTGTGTAACTGTGACTAATCACATTGGAATGTAGAGAATGCTGAGAGAGCTGTCAGATTTTTAGCTTGATGTTGGGAGGTGGGAGGGACAAGCTGATGTTAGCTGTTCAGTCCCGCCCACCTCCTGATCTCCGTGAAGATCTGCAGCTCTCTCTCAGCATTCTCTACATTCCAATGTGATTAGTCACAGTTACAAGCACAGAACGGCTCTTAGAAGCAGCACAGCTCTGTTTAATGTGAAACTACCTTACTCATCCCTTATGTGTTCTGGCTACAGTCTCTGTGTCCTGGCTAATATCCCTGTGTCCTGGCTAAAATCCCTGTGTTCTGGCTAATATCCCTGTGTCCTGGCTAAAATCCCCGTGTCCTGGCTAAAATCCCCGTGTCCTGGCTAAAATCCCCGTGTCCTGGCTAAAATCCCCGCGTCCTGGCTAATATCCCCGCGTCCTGGCTAATATCCCCGTGTCCTGGCTAATATCCATGTGTCCTGGCTAATATCCCTGTGTCCTGGCTAATATCCCTGTGTCCTGGCTAAAATCCCTGTGTTCTGGCTAATATCCCTGTGTCCTGGCTAATATCCCTGTGTCCTGGCTAAAATCCCTGTGTTCTGGCTAATATCCCTGTGTTCTGGCTCCCTGTCCCTGTGTTCTGGCTGCTGCATTTCCCACCCTAGGCTTATACTCGGGTCAATAAGTTTTCCCCATATATTTTGGGCAAAAGTAGGGAGTCGGCTTATACACAGGTCGACTTATACACAAGTATATACGGTATATTTTTGTATGTGATGTTACAACTTTTGTACCTATTTTTGTAACCTTTGTGTGGTAAATAAAATCACACTTATATTCACCTCTGCTGGAGTTTCAAGAAATTTGTCTCGCATTCACCTAAAGATTGAAGTCTTTACACAGTTAAAAATACTTTCTTACGGGGGGGGGGGGGTATAGGAGGCGGGAATACCCCCAGTGAGGTAGGTGCCCCATCATCTTACATCTAGGAGAACAGAAATGGGACCGCCCCTGTTCTGTCAGCTGACCGACCAAAAATAATCACCGTGCATGCGTTCCACCGCTGATAGGTTTCCTAATCTGACAGAACAGGAAGGCGGCAGCGGACATCTTGTTACACCCAGAGAAGTCTTGAATCTCACAGTTATTTTACCAGTAGACTCGCCTTATATACTGAAATCGAGGATTTTCAAACCTGTGAGACTGTTTTGATGTTGAATTGTAAAAGCAGCGGCGAGCCTGCAGTCAGAAGGTGGCGACGGCCATTTTGGTACACCCTGCACTGCTCAGTGCCAACCTTATAGTCATAAGGCGCCGACTGACATTTCCCCTGCCTACAGACCCCTACAGTCACCAGGCCAGGGGAAGAGTCCATTGTCATGGGGACAAGGCGCTTCATCAGGTATGGGGCCCTAGTAAGGTTCTCTCCCCATTAGGGAAGACATGAAGGTTTGGGGTGGCCCTTGGCTGTACGGACATTTGGAAGAACCCCCAAGCATTTAGCAGTTGGGCAGGAGATGAACGCCATGTATAATAACGGTACTACTGATGTTGTTATACAGAACAGCTTGCTGCTGTCATTGGTTGGTAAAGAGGAACTGCAGTCTTCTCACATAATTTGTAATAGAATCATCTTTGCCATTCTGAAGCTTCCCTCCAACCACTTTGCATATTATTCTATATATACCGTGAGTCTGTGCTTGCTAAATATGCTGCAAATCTCCCTCCACTGAGTCTGGCTGCAGCCATTTTAACTGTGGGCAGCTGAAGCCGCTGCCTGTTCTTGTTCTGAGCATGCAACCAAGTTGTCTAGGAAAGGGGGGCTTCCTGAACCATTCCATACCAGGCCACATACCCTCAATATGGGGGGGGGGGTACTTTGCCAGGGGGACTCTTTTGCACAGCAGACTGTACCCATGTTGATGAGGACAAGGGCCTCTTCCCCAAAATTCTAGCCTGTGGGTTTGTGGGGGTCTGCAGATGAGTGAACCCCAGTGATGTCATTGACCAAATATGGGGTATCTGGGGCCTCCCTTTTGTTCTAGATTCCAATAAGCCCCCTACCTGTGGACCCCCAGAACCTTTGGGCCAGGGTTCCTTGTCTGTCAGGGTCCTTGTCTTCAGGTGCTTTTTCTGGCAAGGTCCTCCCACTTATTGAAGTCATGTGACCTGGTATGGTTGAGGAGGGGGGTGCACACTTGTCCCCCCTTTCCTGGCCAGCCAGGCTGCATGCTTTGTATTTTGTTTTTTGCACAAGGGTCCATCTAAAAATGTATTTTTTTTTGTGTAGTGTTCCCTTCACCACTTGCCGACCACCCGCCGTGACGGCGGCAAGGTGGCTCATTATCGCAAAACGCTGTCACAGGACGGCGGCCGCTATAATGAGTATTGTGAGCGCGCGCCGCCGGAAGCGCGCCCGCGCGCTCACTGTGTTTGGGGGGGGCGGCCAGGGAGCAGGTAGGGGGGACTCGATCGCCGCTGTCTACCCGCGATGGCCCCCGCAGTGAAAGAACGGAGGTCGGTGTAAGTAAACACGAATATCCGTTCTGTTAGAGGGGGAAGGGCTGAGATCACAGGCTTCCTGTATATGGGAGCCGCGATCACTCCCCTCCCTCTGACAGCCCAGCCCCCATACAGTTAGAACACACTGAGGGAACACAGTTAACACTTAGAGCGCCCCCTGCAGGTTAACTCCTTCACTGCCAATGACATTTACACAGTAATCAGTGCATTTTTATAGCACTGATCGCTGTATAAATGCCAATGGTCCCAAAAAAGTGTCAAAATGGTCCGACATGTCCGCCGCAATATCGCAGTACCACTGAAAAAAACAGATCGTCGCCATTACTAGTAAGAAATAAAAAAAAACGAAAAACCCCAGAAATGAATTCTCATCATCCGTAAACGCGGCAACTTTTGCGCAAACCAATCAATAAACGCCGATTGCGATTTTTGTTTACCAAAAATATGAGGAAGAATATAAATTGGCCAAAACCAATGAATAAATTTATTTTTTTATATTTTTTTTTGGATTTGTATTTTAGCAAAAAGTAAGAAAAACTTTTTTTTTGCTAAATTGTCGCTTTTTTATTTATAGCGGCGATCAGAAATGACGCAGAGGGGATCAAATACCACCAAAAGAACAAAGGACGCAAATTTCGCTTGGGTACAACGCCGCACGACCGCGCCATTGTCAGTTAAAGCGACGCAGCGCCGAATCGCAAAAAGTGCTCTGGTCCTAAAGTGTGAAATCCTTCCGGGGCTGAAGTGGTTAAAGGGGTTGTAAGAGGCGGCTCACACAGGGGCGACCCGACTTGCAGGGTGACTCTGAAGTTGCATGACTTCGGTGTGGCTTGCAGCCGACTTCTGTATAGAAGTCAATGCAAGTCGCCCCCAAAGTAGTACAGGAACCTTTTTCTAAGTCAGAGCAACCTGAGTTCCATTGCAATGAATGGAGGCGACTTGTCAAGCGACTCAAGTCGCCTGACAGGTCGCCTATATGTGAACCGGCTCTTGAGGTTCGTTTTTTTTTTCTTGTTTAAATAACAAACCTGTTATACTTACCTCCTCTGTGGAAGGGTTTTGCACAGAGCAGCCCCAATCTTCTTCTTCTGGGGTCCCCCAGCAGCGCTCCTCCTCTTCTTGAGTGCCTCCACGGAGAATCGCTTTCCATGGGGGCACTCATACGGGCGCGCTCCCGAGTACTGCTGCTGCGTCCATTGACACGGACAGCAGGACTTGGCTCCCCTGTCACTGGATTTGATTGACAGCTGTGGGAGCCAATGGCTGCGCTGCTATCAATCTATCCAATGAGGACCCCAGACAGCGGCTGGAGTTGCTGTGCTCATCACAGTCGCTGGAACCATCGGGTTCAGGTAGGTAAAAGGGGGGCAGCTACACCATAGAAGGTTTTTCACCTTAATGCATTAAGGTGAAAAACCTCAACGGTTTACAACCCCTTTAAGTGTTATCAAAAGATCTGCTGCTCGCTGAATGGTATTTCTTATCTATTTTGCATTGGTACATGCCCCCCCCCTGGCAGTGCCCAGTCCCCCATGTCCTTTGTGGGACAATCTCTTACCAATTAGCCTTGAAAATGGAGAGAATTGATTTTGAAGATTCTCCTCCCGTTGACGTCAGTGGGGTTCCCATTAAAGGTCACAATTTGTGGATTTTTGGAGGCGTTTGGTGGACCTGCCCCTCGGATGGAACCCAAGCAGATCCTCCATCACCATCGTCCACATGGAGTTATTGTCCCATCACCAGGTCTTCTTCTATTTCTTTCTATCTCACAGCTCCTGTGGAGAGGTCAGGAGAGGAGGAAAAGGATGGACAGTGATGTCAGGGGACCTCCATTTTTCAGGAAGATCAACTGGATGGATCCAAAACCGGGAAAGACGTCCCACACGCTGATTCTGTACCAGAGATATATGGATAAGAGAAGAGTCCAAGTACATCGGAGGGGGAGGGGGATTACAGAGAAGGGGAATAAATCTGGTGTCTCTCCATTACCAATCCATCGAACCCAAAGATATATCATGGCCACCATGTGTCACTGACTGCAGGTCCTCCTCTGATCAATGTCTGAATGGTGAAGGATCTCCACTCCATATTGTGTACAGAGCCCGGGGCAAATGTCCCTCTTCCCCCAGCCCAGTCCTCTTCTGGTCAGTAGGAAGTGCCCCCTTTCATTAGTGATGAGAGCTCCTATCATTGGTGGTTAGTAGTGGGTGTCAACTTTTGTTGATGGTCAGTGGTAAGTGTCCCTACCATCCATCCATCCATTCTTTCCTCACTCCCTCAACACATCTCTCTATTCATCTCCCCCTCCATACCTTCATCTATCCATCCATGCAGAACTTTTTTGTGCCATAAAACTCCCATTTTGTGTGACTGAAGGCAAAACATATTTTAGGTGATTTTCTCTCCAGGTCAATGTTTTCCTTTTTTTACAGAAACAAGTGAATCAGGAAAATACCATATAATGGCCACTAGATGGAACTACTGATCATAAAAAATAAATAATTATGTTCTATGATTGTAAGCTACATATAGCGGCCATAATGGGATATGAATGAAAAATATTCGACCTGAAGAGAAAATAACCTAAAAATGTGTTTTTGCCTTCATTCACACAGAACAAAGGTACATCAGTTTCTCAGAAGGAATTGCTCTGCCAAAATATATATATATTTTTTAAACACACCTCTTTCTTTTCTAAAACATCGGTCATACCAAGATGAAATATATTATTTTCCATTTTCTTTGTGTGTTATATATACAAACTGATCTTTGTAGGACAATCCTGACCATAGAAAGCCTTGTGTGCCCCAATAAAATGATGGATGTGTTCCATTGGGATTACAAAGTTCTTGTGGAATGTGATGAGGAAATAAAACCTCTGATCCCGGTGAAGGTTCTGGAAGTTTATTTAGAAGAGAAGAGTTACAAAGTAAAAGTAAAGATTAGAAAGTAGAGAGATGAAGGTGTGCGGAGATCCTTAGACATGGCAGGTGGACCAAGGATCTGACCTCTTCATCAAACGGGAGGCTTTCACCCTCCAATCCTGGACAGTAGACATGGAGGACCGTCCCAAACATCAACATTTTACAGATGGAATCATTCACTGAAGAATTTGTACAAGCAGCACATCATTCATTACAAGAGACATTCATTTCTGTTATCTCTGAACACCTCATCAGCTTGTCCCACCTCCAGACCCCCAAATCCCTCATTGTAGAAGAAGGAGACCAACTGTCTCTATGTTCCCCAACAAGACCTTCCAAGGATCCGGAGAACAACAATTTCCTCTAATAACATCTTTCTGTAAAGTCATTCTAGACAGAGAAGCTGTTATTATATAAAGAACCTAACATTAGCATATAAGCACTTAGTCATTTCATCATTAGTAAATCATATGAGAATTATTCCTCTATCAGATGAATAGGGCCATAGAGGAAATGGAACAATTGCTCGGCTCCATAGGGATCATAGAGGTGTCTAAACAAAACCTATTGTTTTAGTTTTGGATGGAGTGAGGAAGTATTAGAACCCCTGTCAGATTTTTACTGCTATCTGGGGCTTCATTAGAGAGATTTACCTCACTTCCTGTCCTGGTGACAACATTTTAACAGACAAGAATTGAAGGAAGAGCTACAACACGACAGAAATAAAACTGACTGGGGTTCTAATCTTCCCCTCTCTACTAAAGAAAAGGATTTTTCTTCTCTCTGTGTTGCTGTTGGAGAGTTCCCTTCACTTCCTGTCTGGTAAGATGTTTTCACCAGGACAGGAAGTGAGGGGAAATCTCTCTAATGGACCCCCAGAAATCGGTAAAATCCTGACAGGGGTTCTAATCCTCCCCACTCCATCTAAAGCTAAATATAAAACACATTTTGGCTATAGATCCCAATCCTAATCCACTACCTGGTGTGTCACTGACCAGGAACAAGCATGCAGCCAGTGAAGTCTGAACACTCTGCCCTCCGGCATGCTTGTTCCTGGTCAGTGACACACTGGGTAGTGAAGTGAGGTTTAGGATGAAGATGACGGCCCCGGAACCTGCAGCTTTATACATAAATCAGTCATGGTGTTTCCTGTCGTCTGCTTCCCCCTATTGGCTGAGCATTGCACCAATCAGATTCTCCGCACTGTGATGTCATCAGTCTCTGGGCAGATTTCTCACTTCTGATCCCCCCCCCCCACATATCTTTATACAGCCTTTCCATACACCTATCCCAGCATGGAGAGGCTCGGTGAAGGTGGTGTGGAAGGTGTGGAGATGTCGGTCACACAGATCATAAAAGGAGATCCTCCCGGCCTCATAATCCACATCTATCCTGACTCTCTTACTGGAGACACCACTGGGTAATGGGATCACTTTCCTGTTATGTATCACAGAGTACTGCTTATATCTACTCCACCCCTCCATACACCAGGACTTCTTATTATATCCAATCCATGACTGATCTCCTCTCCTCTCTATACTGGGGTAACAAATCCCGACTTTCCAGTACTCTGACCCCCCGACATCCACATCCCAGTAATGCCGCCCTGAGGAGAACCTCGGACTGCTCATCACCTGATCACCCTGAAATCTGTTTCTGGGTAATTCATGCCATCAAATGTCCAGAATACAGTTTTCCTGTCATCTGAGATATGTAGATGGTTACCAGCTGTCCTCACATCCAGTAATATGTCTGTAACCCCCGACACCCCCACTGTTTGCTGCACAGCCCCAATATTTGGTCCTCCAACCTGGCGGTGTGAGTGTTGTATGGTGGAGGTGGGTGGGGGACTTCTCCTGGATGGTTGTATGGTGGGTTGGGGACGTCTCCTGGATGGTTGTATGGTGGGGGTGGGTTGGGAACTTCTCCTGGATGGTTCAGCATTGGTGTGACCTTTGCCCTCGGTAGTAGAATGTGGATAGACCTGTGTGCCTGTACATTTCTCTACATTTACCCCAGACATGATATCAGATAAACCTGTGTGTAATGTGTGTAGGGCCCCCGCCACATCCAGATCCCCTCCATCATGGAGGAGTTTCTCATGTCTCTCTCTGTCCTCATCATCTCCATCCTCAGTATCACACAAGTCCCCTGTGTCTGATTCCTGTAGGACAGTCAGTGGATCCGTCGTGTTACACAGCTCCTCAATGTCCCCCATCTTCCTGGACAGCTCCTCCTTCTTTATTTCCAGATCCTGGATCAGATCCGACATGGAGACTGAGACCCGCTCTGCCTGCCCGGAGATCTCCCTCAGGACTTTCTTCTCCAGGTCTTCCAGACGTCTCCTGAGATCTCTGAACAGGGCAGTGACTCTCTCTGTTTCCCCATCTGCTTTTCCTTGTACTTTCCTCCTGTGTTCCTGCAGACTCTGCACTCTTTTCTCCGTCTCCTCTCTCTCTGTCATCAGTTTCTGCAGAACATTCCTCAGTTTCTTCTTCTTCATCTCAGAGGCCTCATCCAGAGTCTCCACCTGGTGTCCCCGATGTTCTTCATCCATCCTGCAGGACACACAGATACAGGAGGAGTCCTCAGTGCAGTAATACTCCAGGATCTTCTTATGGACGGAGCATTTCCTGTTCTCCAGGGAAGTGGTGGGGTCACATAAGACGTGTTCTGGTGACTTGCTGTGGAGTCTCAGGTGATTTATAAACAGGAAAGCTTCACACATCAGACAGGACATCACAGCAGGTACAGGAGTGTGAAAACAGTAAGTACAGGAGGTCCCGGTGTCCTCCTGATCTGGATGGGTGGACTGGAAATTCTCCACTATGTTACGAAGTTTCAGATTCCTCTGAAGAGCGGGACGTTTCTTGAAGCTTTGTTTACATTCAGGACAGGAATATCCTCCAGACCCCTTCTGTGTATCCAACGCACGACCAATACAGACCCGGCAGAAGTTGTGTCCACATCTCAGGATTACAGGATCCGTATAAAAGTCCAGACAGACGGAACATTCCAGCTCCTTCCTCAGATCAGCAGACACCATGGCTGAGAGCAGAAGAGGGAAATGACGGTGAAGTCTCTGACACTCATTAACCAGGGTGACCCGTTCTGTGCACTCCTACACCGGGCGGGCTGAGACTCGTATTCATAGGAATCCTTACACAGAGGGACACAGATAATATACATGGGAGGATCCCTAACAATTATCTCCCTCTCTAGGTGTAGCGGTACCCCAGTAGGGGCTGCTGAGTGTTGTAGTCCACCTGTCACCCTGCCCCAGCCAGGCACGCGATTTCCAGTCACTCTTAGACAAAAAACAGTCCATGCACTCTGTTTTTTTTTTTTTTGGAGGGGAATTAACTTGGATGGGGTAAGGGGATATGGGATGCACACTGATTGCAGAAACATTTACACGGGACCGACTATATACACTCCCTGTATATACACCTCCCCTCCTCTCCCCAGCACTTCTCTTGTTTGAAGACTATCACTCCTTCAGCACATCACTTGCTGCAGACCATTATTCCTCAACACACATGCACTCACACATGCACTAAGACACACACACATGCACTCACACATGCACTCACACATGCACTAAGACACACACACATGCACTCACACATGCACTCACACATGCACTAAGACATACACACATGCACTCACACATGCACTCACACATGCACTAAGACACACACACATGCACTCACACATGCACTAAGACACACACACATGCACTCAGACACACACACACATGCACTCACACATGCACTAAGACACACACACATGCACTCACACATGCACTCAGACACACACACACACACACACACACATGCACTCACACACACATGCACTCAGACACACACACACACATGCACTCAGACACACACACACACACACACACACA
>BLSH010137226.1:272311-294807 GCA_018402905.1 Glandirana rugosa
TTTTAGTAGAGTATGACCATATCCCTCTCCAAGGACGACAGCAGCAGGAACCTCTCCCTACACCAGTATGAGATGATTTTATAATGCTAATCTGCCCCTCACACCAGCAGCAGGAACCTCTCCCTACACCAGTATGAGATGATTTTATAACGCTAATCTGTCCCTCACAGCAGCAGCAGGATCCTCTCCCTATACCAGTATGAGATGATTTTATAATGCTAATCTGCCCCTCACACCAGCAGCAGGAACCTCTCCCTATAGCAATATGAGATGATTTTATAATGCTAATCTCTCCCTCACACCAGCAGCAGGAACCTCTCCCTATACCAGTATGGGATGATTTTATAACGCTAATCTGTCCCTCACACCAGCAGCAGGAACCTCTCCCTATAGCAGTATGAGATGATTTTATAACGCTAATCTGTCCCTCACACCAGCAGCAGGAACCTCTCCCTATAGCAGTATGAGATGATGTGACATGCAGTGCTACGTGACTCCAGCTTATACAGAGGCTGGGTCACATGATGCACTTAGCCAATTACAGCCATGCCATTAGTAGGCATGGCTGTGATGGCTTCTAAGGGCAAACGAGTGAAACGCTTGTTGATTGGCTGCCCTGCAGCTATTCAAAAGGCTTAAAAAAATACCCGAACCCCGAACCCCGAACCCGGACTTTTTCTCAAATGTCCGGGTTTGGGACATGGACACCCTAAAGTCCGATACGAATCCAAACTTTACAGTACGAGTTCACTCAACTCTATCCTTTTCGAGTCGTGCCTCAGGCCCCTCTAAAGTTCTGCCAAACACAATGACATCATCTAGATATACAAGCACCTCTATCAGGTTCATGGCTCCCACTGTGTGCTCCATCATCTTCTGAAAGATGTCTGGGGCTCCTGCCAATCTTTGTGGCATGCGATCAAACTCAAAGAATCTCAATGGGCTAATGAATGCCATTTTCTCTCGGTGATCAGGATGCATCGGGATCTGATAGTATCCACTCTTCAGGTCCAGCAAGCTGAACCACTTTCCTCCAGACAAACATTGCAGGGCATCCTCTATGCAGGGTGTGGTGTGCTGATCAGGAATGGTTCTTCGGTTCAATGTTCTATAATTAATACACATCCGAACGGTTCCATTCTTCTTACCACAATGGGTCAGGCACAGGGGCTCCTTGACTCTCTAATGATCCCAGATTTTTTCAGTTCTGCCAACTGCTCCTGAAGATCCTTAAAGGATAAGTTCATATTTACAGAAAAATCTGTAAGGTGAACTCACACAGGAAGCTCTCCTCACCCCCCTCCTGTCCCGCTGACTTCTTGCAGGGTGATCTCCCGTTCTGAGCCTCGGTATCGCCACATCAGTGGTCCGGGGCTTAGAAATCCCCACAGCTGAATCTCCAAAACGTGCTCCATCAGGAGGTATGTTTAGGAGCATTCTAATTGGTCGGTGCCATCACATGGGTGGCACCGACCAATCAGAACCTGCGTAGCTCGTCCTATCAGCGGGGAAGAAGATGCGTGAATGCTGAGGGGATTTCAAAGCCCCGGTCCCCTGAGGAGGCTATACCAAGGCTCAGCGGGACTGGAGACCACCACGCAAAAGATCAGCGGGACTGGAGACCACCACGCAAAAGATCAGCGGAACTGGAGACCACCACGCAAAAGAGCAGCGGAACTGGAGACCACCACGCAAAAGAGCAGCGGAACTGGAGACCACCACGCAAAAGATCAGCGGAACTGGAGACCACCACGCAAAAGATCAGCGGAACTGGAGACCACCACGCAAAAGATCAGCGGAACTGGAGACCACCACGCAAAAGATCAGCGGGACTGGAGACCACCACGCAAAAGATCAGCGGGACTGCAGACCTCCACGCAAAAGATCAGTGGAACTGGAGACCACCACGCAAAAGATCAGCGGGACTGGAGCCCATCATGCAAAAGATCAGCGGGACTGCAGACCACCACGCAAAAGATCAGCGGGACTGGAGACCACCACGCAAAAGATCAGCGGGACTGGAGACCACCACGCAAAAGATCAGCGGGACTGGAGACCACCACGCAAAAGATCAGCAGAACTGGAGACCACCATGCAAAAGATCAGCGGGACTGGAGATCACCACGCAAAAGATCAGCGAGACTGGAGACCACCACGCAAAAGATCAGCGGGACTGGGGGGGGGGGGTGAGGAGGGCGTCCTGTGTAAGTTCATCTTACAGATTATTAGGGTCGCTCAGGGGGATCCGCCAAGCCCTCTCTGAAAGGCGTCCTCACTTTTAGCATAACCTACATCAAAGTCATTCATGGAGAACATCTCCTCCCACCTGGCTATCTGGTCTCCAACCCTTTCTCTCCACCTGGGAGATGGATTTGGACTCTAGAGATGAGGTTCTCTTCCTGTGACCCCTCATACTAAGCCGTCCTCTATAACAGGGGTAGCCGCAATTTATCATCCCAACCAGAGAACAACAGAGGGGAGGAAGCCACTGGCAGGAACAACAGAGGGGAGGAAGCCCCTGCCAGGAACAACAGAGGGGAGGAAGCCACTGCCAGGAACAACAGAGGGGAGGAAGCCACTGCCAGGAACAACAGAGGGGAGGAAGCCACTGCCAGGAACAACAGAGGGGAGGAAGCCACTGGCAGGAACAACAGAGGACAGGAAGCCACTGCCGGGAACAACAGAGGGGAGGAAGCCACTGGCAGGAACAACAGAGGGGAGGAAGCCACTGGCAGGAACAACAGAGGGGAGGAAGCCACTGGCAGGAACAACAGAGGGGAGGAAGCCACTGCCAGGAACAACAGAGGGGAGGAAGCCACTGCCAGGAACAACAGAGGGGAGGAAGCCACTGGCAGGAACAACAGAGGACAGGAAGCCACTGCCGGGAACAACAGAGGGGAGGAAGCCACTGGCAGGAACAACAGAGGGGAGGAAGCCACTGGCAGGAACAACAGAGGGGAGGAAGCCACTGGCAGGAACAACAGAGGGGAGGAAGCCACGGGCAGGAAGCTGGCTAGCTGTGTTGTAAAACTCATCCACAGAATGTATAGAGTGAGGCGCTGATTCTCCCTCAGCACTGACTGTGCACTCCACTAGGTGGCAGCCTCCTGGGCAGCCCATTCCAGAGTTTCCATGGAAAGCATCTGTAGACTGGCATACTTTCCTGAGACATTAATATGGCAACCATTACCCACCCCGTCAGCAAGTTATTTATCACAGGTATTTATCATAGTTAGTGAGTGGCCGTGCTCGAGAGCGGAGCAGAGTTATTTTTTCGGGTTGGTCAGAGACAGTGGACATATTACAGGAGACGGTCAGAGACTGCAGACATAGTACAGGAGATGACCAGAGACTGCAGATATAGTACAGGAGATGGTCAGAGACTGCAGACATAGTACAAGAGATGGTCAGAGACTGCAGACATAGTACAGAAGATGGTAAGAGACTGCAGACATAGTACAGGAGATGGACAGAGACTGCAGACATAGTAAAAGGGATGTTCAGAGACTGCAGACATGGTACAGGAGATGGTTAGAGACTGCAAACATAGCACAGGAGATGGTCAGAGACTGCAGACATAGTACAGGAGATGGTCAGAGACTGCAGACAAAGTACAGAATATGGTCAGAGACTGCAGACATAGTACAGGAGATGGTCAGAGACTGCAGACATGATACAGGAGATGGTCAGAGACTGCAGACAAAGTACAGAATATGGTCAGAGACTGCAGACAAAGTACAGAATATGGTCAGAGACTGCAGACATAGTACAGGAGATGGTCAGAGACTGCAGACATGATACAGGAGATTGTCAGACACTGCAGACATAGTACAGAATATGGTCAGAGACTGCAGACGTAGTACAGGAGATGGTCAGAGACTGCAGACATGATACAGGAGATGGTCAGAGACTGCAGACATAGTACAGGAGATGGTCAGAGACTGCAGACAAAGTATAGGAGACAGTCAGAGACTGCAGACATACTACAGGATATGGTCAGAGACTGCAGACATAGTACAGGAGATGGTTAGAGACTGCAGACATAGCACAGGAGATGGTCAGAGACTGCAGACATACTACAGAAGATGGCCAGAGACTGCAGACATAGTAAAGGAGATGGTCAGAGACTGCAGACATAGTATAAGAGATGGTCAGAGACTGCACACATGGTACAGGAGACGGTCAGAGACTGCAGACATGGTACAGGAGACGGTAAGAGACTGCAGACATGGTACAGGAGATGGTCAGAGACTGCAGATATAGTACAGGAGATGGTCAGAGACTGCAGATATAGTATAGGAGAAGGTCAGTGACTGCAGACAAAGTATAGGAGACAGTCAGAGACTGCAGACATACTACAGGAAATGATCAGAAACTGCAGACATAGTACAGGAGATGGTCAGAGACTGCAGACATAGCACAGGAGATGGTCAGAGACTGCCGACATACTACAGGAGATGGTCAGAGACTGCAGATATGGTACAGGAAATGATTAGAAACTGCAGACATAGTACAGGAGATGGTCAGAGACTGCAGACATAGCACAGGAGATGGTCAGAGACTGCCGACATACTACAGGAGATGGTCAGAGACTGCAGACATGGTACAGGAGATGGTCGGAAACTGCAGATATAGTACAGGACATGTTCAGAGACTGCAGATATGGTACAGGAAATGGTCAGAGACTGCAGCCATAGTACAGGAGATGGTCAGAGACTGCAGATGTAGTACAGGAGATGGTCAGAGACTGCAGACATGGTACAGGAGATGGTCAGAGACTGCAGACATAGTACAGGAGGAGGTTAGAGACTGCAGACATAGTATAGGAGACAGTCAGAGACTGCAGACATAGTACAGGAGATGGTCAGAGACTGCATACATACTACAGGAAATGGTCAGAGACTGCAGACATAGTACAAGAGATGGTCAGAGACTGCAGACATAGTACAGGAGATGGTCAGAGACTGCAGACATAGTACAAGAGATGGTCAGAGACTGCAGACATAGTACAGGAGATGGTCAGAGACTGCAGACATGGTACAGGAGATGGTCAGAGACTGCAGACATGGTACAGGAGATGGTATGAGACTGCAGACATAGTAAAGGAGACGGTCAGAGACTGCAGACATGGTACAGGAGACGGTCAGAGACTGCAGACATAGTAAAGGAGATGGTCAGAGACTGCTGACTTTGTAAAGGAGATAGTCAGAGATTGCAGACATATTACAGGAGTGTTCAGAGACTGCAGACATAGTACAGGAGACGGTCAGAGACTGCAGACATAGTACAGGAGACGGTCAGAGACTGCAGACATAGTACAGGAGACAGTCAGAGGTTGCAGACATAGCACAGGAGATGGTCAGAGACTGCAGACATAGCACAGGAGAGGTCAGAGACTGCAGACATACTACAGGAAATGGTCAGAGACTGCAGACATTCACAGGAGATGGTCAGAGACTGCATACATAGTACAGGAGATGGTCAGAGACTGCAGACATAGTACAGGAGATGGTCAGAGACTTCAGACATAGTACAGGAGATGTTCAGAGACTGCAGACAAAGTACAGGAGATGGTCAGAGACTGCAGACATAGTACAGGAGATGGTCAGAGACTGCAGACATAGTACAGGAGATGGTCAGAGACTGCAGACATAGCACAGGAGATGGTCGGAGACTGCAGATATAGTACAGGAGATGGTCAGAGACTGCGGACATAGTACAGGAGATGGTCAGAGACTGCAGACATACTACAGGAGATGGTCAGAGACTGCAGACATGGTACAGGAGATGGTCGGAGACTGCAGATATAGTACAGGAGATGGTCAGAGACTGCAGATATGGTACAGGAAATGGTCAGAGACTGCAGCCATAGTACAAGTGATGGTCAGAGACTGCAGACATACTACAGGAGATGGTCAGAGACTGCAGACATGGTACAGGAGATGGTCACAGACTGCAGATATAGTACAGGAGATGGTCAGAGACTGCAGACATGGTACAGGAGAAGGTCAGAGACTGCAGACATAGTATAGGGGACAGTCAGAGACTGCAGACATAGTGCAGGAGATAGTCAGAGACTGCAGACATACTACAGGAAATGGTCAGAGACTGCAGGCATAGTACAAGAGATGGTCAGAGACTGCAGACATACTACAGGAGATGGTCAGAGACTGCAGACATAGTACAGGAGATGGTCAGAGACTGCAGACATGGTACACGAGATGGTCAGAGACTGCAGACATACTAGAGGAGATGGTCAGAGACTGTAGACATAGTACAAGAGATGGTCAGAGACTGCAGACATACTAGAGGAGACAGTCAGAGACTGCAGATATAGTACAGGAGATGGTCAGAGACTGCAGACATAGTATAGGAGACAGCCAGAGACTGCAGACATACTACAGGAAATGGTCAGAGACTGCAGACATAGTACAAGAGATGGTCAGAGACTGCAGACATAATACAGGAGATGGTCAGAGACTGCAGACATGGTACAGGAGACAGTCAGAGACTGCAGATATTGTACAGGAGATGATCAGAGACTGCAGATATAGTACAGAAGATGGTCAGAAACTGCAGACATGGTACAGGAGATGGTCAGAGACTGCAGACATAGTACAGAAGAAGGTCAGAAACTGCAGACATAGTATAGGAGACAGTCTGAGACTGCAGACATACTACAGGAAATGGTCAGAGACTGCAGACATAGTACAAGAGATGGTCAGAGGCTGCAGACATAGTACTGGAGATGATCAGAGACTGCAGACATGGTACAGGAGACAGTCAGAGACTGCAGACATAGTACAGGAGACGGTCAGAGACTGCAGACATTGTACAGGAGATGATCAGAGACTGCAGACTTGGTACAGGAGACGGTCAGAGACTGCAGACATAGTACATGAGAAGGTAAGAGACTGCAGACATAGTACAGGAGATGGTCAGAGACTGCAGACATGCTACAGGTGATGGACAGAGCTTGCAGACATGATACAGGAGACGGTCAGAGACTGCAGACATAGTACAGGAGATGGTCAGAGACTGTAGACATAGTACAGGAGACGGTTATAGACTGCAGACATGGTACAGGAGAAGGTCAGAGACTGCAGACATACTACAGGAAATGGTCAGAGACTGCAGAAATAGTACAGGAGAAGGTCAGAGACTGCAGACATAGTATAGGAGACAGTCAGAGACTGCAGACATGGTACAGGAGACAGTCAGAGACTGCTGACATGGTACAGGAGATGGTCAGAGACTGCAGACATGGTACAGGAGACAGTCAGAGACTGCTGACATAGTACAGGAGATGGTCAGAGACTGCAGACATGGTACAGGAGAAGATCAGAGACTGCAGACATAGTATAGGAGACGGTCAGAGCCTGCAGACATACTACAGGAGATGGTCAGAGACTGCAGACATGCTACAGGAAATGTTTACAGACTGCAGACATAGTACAGGAGAAGGTCAGAGACTGCGGACATGGTACAGGAGAAGGTCAGAGACTGCAGACATGGTACAGGAGAAGGTCAGAGACTGCAGACATGGTACAGGAGAAGGCCAGAGACTGCAGACATGGTACAGGAGATGGTCAGAGACTGCAGACATGGTACAGGAGAAGGTCAGAGACTGTAGACATGGTACAGGAGAAGGTCAGAGACTGCAGACATAGTACAGGAGAAGGTCAGAGATTGCAGACTTGATACAGGAGACGGTCAGAGACTGCAGACATGATGCAGGAGATGGTCAGAGACTGCAGACATGTTACAGGAGATGGCCAGAGACAGGAGACATCTATGACCAGGTGGGGGATCTATGATCGGATGGGTCTATGACCAGGTGGGAAAACACCTATGATCAGATGGGGGGACTTGGAGCTGGACACCTATGACCAAGTGGGAGGACTTGGTGGGGGGTTATATGTCCGGGGGGGTTTATGACCAGGTGGGTGGGTATATGACCAAGTGGGGGGTATATGACCAGGTGGGGGGGTTATGACCTGGGGGGCGGGTATATGACCACGTGGGGTTGTTTATGACCAGGTGGGGGTGGATTATGACCAGGCCTGCAGCTATATGACCAGGTGGGCGGGTATATGACCAGGTGTAGGGGGGTTTATGACCAGGTGGGGGTATATGACCAGGAGGAGGTATATATCCAGATGGGCAGGTATATGACCAGGTGGAGGGGGGTTTATGACCAGGTGGGGGTATATGACCAAGTGGACGGGTATATGACCAGGAGGAGGCATATAACCAGGTAGGCAGGTATATGACCAGGTGGGTGGGTATAAGACCACGTAGGCAGGTATAGGACCAGGTGGGTGGATATATGACCAGGTAGGCAGGTATATGACTAGGTGGGTGGATATATGACCAGGTGGGCAGGTATATGACCAGGTGGGCAGTTATATGACCAGGTGGGGGTATATGAGCAAGTGGGTGGGTATATGACCAGGAGGAGGTATATGACAAGGTAGGCAGGTATATGACCAGGTGGGTGGGTATATAACCAGGTAGGCATGTATATGACCAGATAGGAGGGTATGTGACCAGGTGGGCAGATAAATGACTAGGTGGGCAGGTATATGACCAGGTAGGCAGGTATATGAGCAGGTGGGTGGGTATATGACTAGGTAGGCAGGTATATGACCAGGTAGGTGGGTATATGACCAGGTGGGTGGATATATGACCAGGTAGGTGGGTATATGATCAGATGGGCGGGTATATGACCATGTAGGCAGGTATATGACCAGGTGGGTGGGTATATGACCAGGTAGGCAGGTACATGACCAGGTCGACAGGTATATGACCAAGTAGGCAGGTACATGACCAGGTATATGATCAGGTGGGTAGGTATATGACCCGGGGGGTGGGTATATGTCCAGGAGGAGGTATATGACCAGGTAGGCAGGTGTATGACCAGGTAGGAGGGTATATGACCAGGTAGGCAGGTATATGACCAGGTGGGCGGGTATATGACCAGGTAGGCAGGTATATGACCAGGTATATGAACAGGTGGGTGTGTATATGACAGGTGGGTGGGAGTCACCTTCTTTGCTCCTTGATGGGAAAACTCTCTGGCCAGCTTCCTCCCAATGACCCAACTGCCCTCAGGTCCCTTAGTCAGGCATTGAGGAGAAGTTGGACAGCCAATCTCTGCACACAGAAGGCAGAGCTCCTCCAATCCATCTCCTGGCCAGAGGAACAACCTGTCCTGGTGTGGTGACAGTGTCAGACCATCGGGCTCCTCCTCTCTCCCAGATCACATCGTCCTTCCCTCTGAACATGCCGCTGCTACGGCGCTGGACCGTAGGAGGTTGAAGTCTGAGGAGGAGGTGGGTGAAGTTACGCACTAGGCTACCTCTGCTCTGAATGCCAGGGCCGTGGGCTCACTCTCTGTTTGCGTGACATCACTGGTTGCTAGACGCCAGGTGGTCGTAGCAACCAGTTCGGGCAATGTAGCTTGCTGGGTGGCTGTGTTCATTTCATTCCGGGACACTGTGTTGTCCCGGAATGAAGGTGCCAAATGACAGACCTGCCAAATGCGGGACTATCCCGTGCAATCCGGGACATGTGCTCACTCTAGTATGCTGCCATGCGGGCACCAGAAAAATTGAAAATTGTTTCATATTCTTACAGTAATTTTACTTTCCGGTCTCCGGTGAGCTCTACTCTCGGGTTCCCTGTTGGGACGGGAGATCCCGGGAGAGCAGCAGAAGGCAGCGGCAGGGGAGATGTCCCCTCCCCAAGCTTGTAAAAGCAATCTGCCTCTAGCATTGGTTTTACAAGAAAGCTCGCTGCTGGCTGAAAAAGTCACAACACTGGGACAATGCCTGCATCTGTAGGCATCATCCTGGTATAACCACTCAAAACATAGCGGTAAGTCGCTGGTCGTTAGATAATTCATTAAGGTAAAAAAACCTTCAGCCTTTAGAACCATGATTTTTTTTCCCTTTTTTTTTTGGTTCAACTTGATAGACTTGTCTTTTTTCAACCCAACTAACTATGCAATTACTTTAACGTAATGCCCATAATGACTGGCCAGTATTCTCTCTTCTCTACGTTTCTATACCATTTCTCCTCTAAACAAATATTGCAGCAAATGAGAACTTCATATAAACCTGTTAACAGTACTACTCTTCTATAACACTCCAATGGACAGCAGGCAGTGACAACATCCATGCAGTTCGATTAAGGGGAATAAAAATGGGTGGCACAGTGGTGTAGTGGTAGTGGATAGCACTTTCGCCTGGCAGCAAATGGGTCACTGGTTCGAATCCCAACCACAACACTACCTGCCTGGAGTTTGCATGTTCTCCCTGTGTGGGATTCCTCCAGGTATTCCGGTTTCCTCCCACACTCCAAGGACATGCATGTAGGTAAATTAGATCCGAATGTGAGTTGGGGACCTTAGATTGTAAGCTCCTTGGGGGGTAGAGACTGATGTGAATGTCCAATGTATATGTATTGAAGGCGCTATATAAGTACCTGAAATAAAAAATAAATTAGGTACCCTATGCCTTACTGATCATGGAAGTCTGATAACCCAAATGTAAACAAAGGACTTACCTCAGCCGGCTGATTATCAGATATTCCCGGATTGTCTGAAGCTCCTCATTTCGCATTCTCAGGGTCCCCTGTAAATCCCCTCCTAGCAAAGCTCGCCATCTGTTCTAGAGATCTTATAGTCAGGCAACTCCTATCCTCATATTGATCAGTGATTTCCAAAATAAAGTGGAAATTTGAGCTGGGCACATATATCTGCAGTGTTTTCATATCTCTCTCCAAAGCACTGAGTCATGTGGCTTTCTCCTGCTCTGTAGCTATCAGCCTGACAACTTCTGACAAGTTCTCCGACACATGAGATAAAACCAGGCTGAAATTTGTGTTGGGGAGGTCGCTATAAATAGATTAGCAGACAGCTTGACTTGTCAGAGCACAGCTCTGCAAATTCCTTCCTTCCTTTGCCAATGTGGAGTGAGGGCGTGTGTCTTTCCTCCAATCAGCTGTCTTGGCTGTATGCCCAGGCTTCACTCCCGGTGTTGAACAGGAAGAGAAAAATCTGTAGCACGATCTAAGATTTCTAAAGCATATAGCAAGATGAAGACAGCAGATATGTTAAAGGGGTTGTAAACCCTCAAGGTTTTTCACCTTAATGCATTCTATGTATTAAGGTGAAAAAACTCCTGTGATGCAGCAGCACCCCAGAGCCCCCCTTTTACTTACCTGAACCCAGTCTTTCCAGCGACGGGGATGAGTACACCCACTCCAGCCAGTGTCTCGGGTCCTGATTGGATACAGTATCTCACAAAAGTAAGTACACCCCTCACATTTATTCTATCTTTTCATGTGACAACACTGAAGAAATGATACTTTGCTACAATGTAAAGTAGTGATTGTACAGCTTGTATAACAGTGTAAATTTACTGTCCCCTCAAAATAACTCAACACACAGCCATTAATGTCTAAATCACTGGCAACAAAAGTGAGTACACCCCTAAGTGAAAATGTCCAAATTGGACCCAATGTGTCAATGTTTTGTGTGACCACCATTATTTTCCAGCACTGCCTTAACCCTCTTGGGCATGGAGTTCACCAGAGTTTCACAGGTTGCCCCTGGAGACCTCTTCCCCTCCTCCATGACGACATCACGGGGCTGGGGGATGTTAGAGACCTTGCACTACTCCACCTTCTATTTGAGGAGGCCCCACAGATGCTCATAAGGGGTTTAGGTCTGGAGATGCTTGGCCAGTCCATCACCTTTACCCTTAGCTTCTTTAGCAAGTGGTCGTCTTGGAGTGGTCGTCTTGGAGGTGTTTGGGGTCGTTATGTTGGAATACTGCCCTGTGGCCCAGTCTCTGAAGGGAGGGGAAGCTCTGCTTCAGTAGGTCACAGTACATGTTGGCATTCATGGTTCCCTCAATGAACTGAAGCTCCTCAGTGCCGGCAGCACTCATGCAGCCCCAGACCATGACACTCCCACCACCACACTTGGCTGTAGGCAAGACACACTTGTCTTTGTCCTCCTCACCTGGTTGCTGCCACACACGCTTGGCACCATCTGACCCAAATAAGTTTATCTTGGTCTCATCAGACCACAGGGGAAGGTTCCAGTAATCCATGTCCTTAGTCTGCTTGTCTTCAGCAAACTGTTTGCAGGCTTTCTTGTGCATCATCTTTAGAAGAGGCTTCCTTCTGGGACGACAGCCATGCAGACCAATTTGATGCAGTGTGCGGCGTATGGTCTGAGCACTGACAGGCTGACCCCCCACCCCTTCAACCTCTGCAGCAATGCTGGCAGCACTCATACGTCTATTTCCCAAAGCCAACCTCTGGATATGACGCTGAGCACGGCACTCAACTTCTTTGGCCGACCATGGTGAGGCGCTGTTCTGAGTGGAACCTCTCCTGTTACACCGCTGTATGGTCTTGGCCACCGCGCTTCAGCTCAGTTTTA
This sequence comes from Glandirana rugosa, assembly GCA_018402905.1. Classification (NCBI taxonomy): domain Eukaryota; kingdom Metazoa; phylum Chordata; class Amphibia; order Anura; family Ranidae; genus Glandirana; species Glandirana rugosa. The sequence goes on from BLSH010137226.1 coordinate 284,769, forward strand.
GGGTCTTGGCAATCTTCTTATAGCCTAGGCCATCTTTATGTAGAGCAACAATTCTTTTTTTCAGATCCTCAGAGAGTTCTTTGCCATGAGGTGCCATGTTGAACTTCCAGTGACCAGTATGAGAGAGTGAGAGCGATAACACCAAATTTAACACACCTGCTCCCCATTCACACCTGAGACCTTGTAACACTAATGAGCCAAATGACACCGGGGAGGGAAAATGGCTGATTGGGCCCAATTTGGACATTTTCCCTTAGGGGTGTACTCACTTTTGTTGCCAGCGGTTTAGACATTAATGGCTGTGTGTTGAGTTATTTTGAGGGGACAGTAAATTTACACTGTTATACAAGCTGTACACTCACTACTTTACATTGTAGCAAAGTGTCATTTCTTCAGTGTTGTCACATGAAAAGATAGAATAAAATATTTACAAACATGTGAGGGTGTACTTACTTTTGTGAGATACTGTAGGTTGATAGCAGTGTAGCCATTGGCTCACGCTGCAGTCAATCAAATCCAATGACGCAGGAGCCGGGGGATGGGGCCGAGTCCTGCTGTCTGTGCACCCGTAGGAGTGCCCCGAGGGAGAGTGGCTCTCTAATGGGGCACCCGAGAAGAGGAGGAGCCAGGAGCACCGCTGAGGGACCCCAGAAGAGGAAGATCGGGGGCCACTCTGTGCAAAACTGCTGCACAGAGGAGGTAAGTATGATGTGTTTGTTATTTTAAAAACGAGACTTTACAGCCCCTTTAAACTTATGTAGGGAGATTTGTTTAATCTCTGTGTATCATCTGAGGCTGTTCCCTGGAGGGTTTACATTCACTTTAATAATCACTACTGCAGTAGGGAACAGACACAAAAAGATACACTCAGCATCATTCCTAATCACTTTTCTGTTTATTTGTCACAATCAAACTTTCATACACATGCCTATGACATTAAGATTACCATTGTACTGTATCTTTATGGCAGCAAGGGGCATAACATAGGCAGGCTAATTTTTTATCTGGAGTCCAAACGCATCAAAACAGCATTAGTGCTGAGTGCAGTGTGCAATACATACAAAATAGAATACAATTATATACAGAACTTACAATTTCTTTCACAATCTGTGTAAGGATTCCTATGACTACGAGTCCCAGCCCCACCCTGTGTAGGAGGGCACAGGACTGGTTAATGAGTGTCAGAGACTTTCAGTTTCATTTCCCTCTTCTGCTCTCAGCCATGGCGTCTGCTGATCTGAGGAAGGAGCTGGAATGTTCCGTTTGTCTGGACTTTTATACAGATCCTGTAATCCTGCCTTGTGGACACAACTTCTGCCGGGACTGCATTGGTCGTGCGTTGGATACACAGAAGGGGTCTGGAGGATATTTCTGTCCTGAATGTAAACAAAGCTTCAAGAAACGTCCCGTCCTTCAGAGGAATCTGAAACTACGTAACATAGTGGAGAATTTCCAGTCCACCCATCCAGATCAGGAGGACACCGGGACCTCCTGTACTTACTGTATTCACACTCCTGTACCTGCTGTGATGTCCTGTCTGCTGTGTGAAGCTTCTCTGTGTGATGATCACCTGAGACTCCACAGCAAGTCACCAGAACACATCTTATGTGACCCCACCACTTCCCTGGAGGACAGGAAATGCTCCGTCCATAAGAAGATCCTGGAGTATTACTGCACTGAGGACTCCTGTATCTGTGTGTCCTGCAGTCTGGTTGGAGAACATCGGGACACCAGGTGGAGACTCTGGCTGTGGCCTTTGACATGAAAAAGAAGAAGCTGAGGAATGTCCTGCAGAAACTGATGACAGAGAGAGAGGAGACGGAGAAAAGAGTGCAGAGTCTGCAGGAACACCGGAGGAAAGTACAAGGAAAAGCAGATGGTGAAACCAAGAGAGTCACTGCTCTGTTCAGAGACCTCAGGAGACGTCTGGAAGACCTGGAGAAGAAAGTCCTGAGGGAGATCTCCGGGCAGGCAGAGCGGGTCTCTCTCTCTATATTGGATAGAATCCGGGAGCTAGAAATAAAGAAGGATGAGCTGTATAGTAAGATATTTTACATTAAAGAGCTGTGTGGCCTGATGGATCCACTGACTGTCCTACAGGAATCAGACACAGGTGACTTGTGTGATACTGAGGATGGAGATGATGAGGACAGAGAGAGACATGAGAAACTCCTCCATGATGGAGGGGATCTGGATGTGGCGGGGATCTCACACACATTACACACAGGTCTATCTGATATCATGTCTGGGGTAAATGTAGAGAAATGTACAGGCACACAGGTCTATCCACATTCTACTACAAGGGGCAAAGATCACATCAATGCTGAACCATCCAGGAGAAGTCCCCAACCCACCATACAACCATCCAGGCCACACCCCCAACCCACCCCCACCATACAACACTCACACCAGTAGGCTGGAGGACCAAATATTGGGGGTGTACAGCAAACATGGGGGGTATCGGGGGTTACAGACATATTACTGGATGTGAGGACAGCTGGTAAATTTCTATACATATCAGATGACAGGAAAACTGCATCCTGGTCATTGAATTGCCAGATTCACCCAGAAACAGCAGAGAGATTTCATGAAGATCAGGTGATGAGTCATCAGAGGTTCTCCTCAGGGAGACATTACTGGGAAGTGGATTTCAGGGAGTCAGGGTACTGGAAAGTCGGGATTTGTTACCCCAGTATAGAGAGGAGAGGAGGTCAGACAAAGATTGGATATAATAAGAAGTCCTGGGGGTTGGAGGGGAGTGGTGATGATTACTCAGCAATACATGACAGTAAGAAGGTCCCATTACCCATCAATGTCCCCAGTAAGAGAGTCAGGATTGATCTGGATTATGAGGCCGGGAGGATCTCCTTTTATGATCTGTGTGTCCCGATCCGACATCTCCACACCTTCACCACCACCTTCACTGAGCCCCTCCATGCTGCAGTGTATGTATATGGAGGTAATATAAAGATATCTGGGTGAATGTGAGAAATCTGCCCAGAGACTGGTGACATCACAGTGCAGAGAATCTGATTGGTGCAATACTCAGCCAATAGGAGGAAGCAGAGGACAAGAAACCACATGACTGATTTATGTATAAAGCTGCAGGCTCCGGGGCGTCATCTTCATCCTAAACCTCACTTCACTACCTAGTGTGTCACTGACCAGGAACAAGCATGCCGGATTGCAGAGTGTTCAGACTTCACTGGCTGCATGCTTGTTCTGGATCAGTGACACACCAGGTAGTGGATTAGGAATGGGAGCCTTCACCTTTATAGTGCATCTATAGCCAAAATGTGTTTTATTTTCAGATTTGCATGGTGTGGGGAGGATTAGAACCCCTGTCAGGTTTTTAGGGCTATCTGGAGCTCCATTAGAGAGATTTCCCCTCACTTCCTATCCTGGTGACAACATTTTACCAGACTGGAAGCAAGGGGAACTCCCCAACAACAGACAGAAATAAAAATCCTTTTCTTTAGTAGAGTAGAGGAAGACTAGAACCTCTGTCAGATTTGTATTTCTGTCTGTGGCTCTATTGTAGATTTTTCTTAATTTCCTCTCTCATAATATGTTTTCACCAGGACAGGAAGTGAGGGGAAATTTCTCTAATGGAGCCCCGGATAGCAGTAAAATCCCAACAAAGGTTCTAATCTCCAGAACACCCAAAAATTGTGCTATACTTGTTTCTATTGGTTATGATGTAGAGGGGGCGGGGATTGTGGACAGGTGACGGGGGAGGAGTATACAGTCTCAGGAAGTGGAAATTCTCAGCTCTGTATATGGGAATATTGATCAATGATTGGATATAGATAGAATGATGGGAGGGATTGGACGATGACTACAATCACCATTATACCCTTCAGTCCAGGCACCTCTATGATCCTTATGGAGCCGAGCAATTGTTCCATTTCCTCTATGGCCCTATTCATCTGATAGAGAAATAATTATCATGATTTACTAATGATGAAATGACTAAGTGCTTATATGCTAATGTTAGGTTCTTTATATAATAACAGCTTCTCTGTCTAGAATGACTTTACAGAAAGATATTATTAGAGGAAATTGTTGTTCTCCGGATCCTTGGAAGGTCTTGTTGGGGAACATAGAGACAGTTGGTCTCCTTCTTCTACAATGAGGGATTTGGGAGTCTGGAGGTGGGACAAGCTGATAAGGTGTTCAGAGATAACAGAAATGAATGTCTCTTGTAATGAATGATGTGCTGCTTGTACAAATTCTTCAGTGAATGATTCCATCTGTAAAATGTTGATGTTTCGGACGGTCCTCCATGTCTACTGTCCAGGATTGGAGGGGGAAAGCCTCCCGTTTGATGAAGAGGTCAGATCCTTGGTCCACCTGCCATGTCTAAGGATCTCCGCACCTTCATCTCTCTACTTTCTAATCTTTACTTTTACTTTGTAACTCTTCTCTTCTAAATAAACTTCCAGGACCTTCACCGGGATCAGAGGTTGTTATTTCCTCATCCCATCCCACAAGAACTTTGTAATCCCGATGGAACACATCCATCATTTTATTGGGACACACAAGGCTTCCCGTGGTCGTGATTGTCCTACTGTTAGGGTGATTGTTAGCGTTCCCCCTTAACCCCTTCCTTACCGGGCACTTAAACCCCCCTCCTGCCCAGACCAATTTTTGGCTTTCAGCGCTGTCGCATTTTGAATGACAATTGCGCGGTCGTGCGACGTTGTACCCAAATAAAATTTGCGTCCTTTTTTTCCCACAAATAGAGCTTTCTTTTGGTGGTATTTGATCCCCTCTGCGTCATTTCTGATCGCCGCTATAAACAAAAAATGAGCGACAATTTTGCAAAAAAGAACAATATTTTTTACTTTTTGCTAAAGTCCAAATCCATTAAAAAAATTATTCATCGGTTTTGGCCGATATAAATTCTTCTACATATTTTTGGTAAAAAAAAAAATCGCAATCGGCGTATATTGATTGGTTTGCGCAAAAGTTATCGCGTCTACAAACTGGGAATTGATTTATGGCGTTTTTATTATTTTTTTTTTTTACTAGTAATGGCGGCGATCTGCGATTTTTATCGGGACTGCGATATTGGGGCGGAAATGTCGGACATTTTTTACACATTTTTGGGACCAATGACATTTATACAGCGATCAGAAATTTAAATGTCCACTGATTACTGTGTAAATGTCATTGGCATTGAAGGGGTTAACCAGCAGGGGGCAGTGAAGGGGTTAAATATGTTCCCTGGGTGTTCTAACTGTGGGGGGGCAGGGCTGGCCGGGACATAACAGATCTAACTGATCCCAGTGACAGGGATCAGTAGATCTGCTATGTCCCCTGTCACAGAACGGGGAACCGCCGTGTTTACAACGGCCGTTCCCCGTTCTGAGGCTCCTAAAGGCGATCGGCGGGTCTCGGGCAGACATCGAGTCCGCCCGACCCACGGGCACGCTCGCGCAGCGTGCGGCGCGCATGCGCGCGCGCCGCCGCTGCTGCCAGGGGGCGCGCAGGAGCATGCGCAGTGGAGGACATCCATGGACGTCCTCCGGGCATTTCAGATCCGCGCTGGAGCCGTACTTTGGCTATAGCGCGGATCTGAAGTGGTTAATATTGCTTTTGATTTATCTCCTGGCTTATTGCACAACTTATTTACTAAGAATGCACCCTGGCATTGAGCCCAGAGAAGCTTATAGGAAAGAGGAACCAACTTTACCTAATACAATACTAATGTTATTGCAGCCACGTAATTCACGCCTTATTTACTATGAAATATATGTTCTGATGATGTCATTGTTTTTGATTGGATGTCTAAATGTCCCCTTTATTGGGGCAAATATAAACCACGCCCATAAAAAATAAATTCAGAGTTGAGATTCATAAATCCTTGTTGTGTCTTCATTCTCCATGCGTTTGTCTGAGCAGAGCCTGGTATAGACGCACAGATTAGATGGACAGACGGTCACCTGCCTGACACCTACAGGGTCAGTTTTCTCTATATAAGAGTAGCGCTACCCCCTTGGGAGCCGCTGGATATTTGGCTCCCCCTTTGCTTGCACAGCCAGGTACATGGTATTTTCAGTATGCACTCTGTAGACAGAAACCAGTCCAAGGGTTTTGTTTTGTTTATTAGGAGAATCAACTTGGATGGGGGATGGGAGGTCTGGGATGTCCAGAACTGTAATATCACAGAACCTAACGGCATGCAACAAACTGTCTCTGGCTTCCGGAAAAAGTCAGAGGATGAACAAACTGAATAGACCAACTGACAAACATCAATTCTGAGCTTCTGACTGCAGGCACCCTCCATCCTCAGAGTAATGCGAAAGCACCTGGCTCCTCACTAGAATCCCCAAGCAGAGGTGTAGGGTAGCTGTGATGACTTGGACCTTGTAGATAGCTAGCTGGGTATTGCACCTGTCTGCTTCTCATCTTATAGGCTCTGGTGTGTAGGAAATTTGAGGTTACTCACTCAGGGGTCAATTCACTTAGAGTTAAATCACGGAAAATAAAATGCGGTAAAATACCGCATGTGGTAAATCAGTTGTTGACCTGGAATTTTATAGATAGGCGACTCCTATCCTTATATTGATTAGTGATTCCAAATTAATAATAACTACCGCAGTAGGGAACAGACACAAAAGATGCACTCAGCATCTCTCCAAATAACTGTTCTGCTTTATTATGAAGCAATTAAAGGTTTTTATACACATGATGACGTAGGTATCACATTAATATTACAATTGTACTTGTATGGTAACAAGGGCCGTAACATAGGCAGGCTAATTCTAATCAGGACTCGAAAGAATGAAAACATGTAATGAAAACATAATTAGTGCCGTGTGCAATCCATACAAAATAGAATACAATTATATACAGAACTTACACATTTCCTTTACAATCTCCCATCTTTTGATCAATATTTTGATCGCTAACCATACCTGCTATCACCTTTCACCTGGAACCTCTAAACACTTAGGTGGGGGTAGTCCTGGCCAAAAATGCAAAACTCCATTGTGGAGAATAGAATAGCTGAGAAGCATTTTCATTACAAAATGACTTTTCATTGTGAAAAACAAATGATTGATAAGAAATATTTAGAGTATTGGCTGAACACTCCTGTGGCCAGAATGGCCTTCTAGCTTAATTGCTGGCATGCTGACTTATCATCATGTGTAAACGCAGACAATTCTACATAAACTGGAAGACGTATAAAAGACAAATATGACTTCAACATGGCTGAACTACTTTTCAAATCCCATTAAATATCTCTATATTTATATTGCTTACAATTAAAACATTTGAATAAATAGTGCCCTAGACTGTGATTCCAAGAGGGAAACAAATCAAACACAGAGATTCTTTAATGAAGTCATTTTTGCAGTGTGGTGTGGATCCAGGTGACTGTACATGAACAGACGCTGTATTGAGTCTCCAAACATCTCCTTATATATAAATGTCTCTTAACAATCCACAAGTCACCTGGCTTTCTTTTATGAGATCCTTCCAAGCTGTTAGGATCTGGAATTGGGGAGAAAACACATAAATTAATTTGTCAAAAACCTTAAAAGATCAGCAACATTCTTTGTGAGATCCGAATGGAGGCCTTCAGCTGCTGAGACAAAATATAAGCAAGTGAGTAACACACTCCCAACCCAAATCTCATAGGAGAGTCCGATGTCCCCTTAGGGTCTTAATAAAATATAAGAAAACATTCAGGCCATAGTTTTCTAGTTCCTTACTCTACTTTTCCCAATACATTGTTGAATGTAGGGGGTGTAAAATAAAACCTGAAAACTTCTAGTAAGGACTCTCCTATAAAAATAGTTCCTCTGTTACTCTCTGTAGAATCTGGCACTCTGTACTTACAAACTTCTTCTGATAACACTTTTTACTGTGGCCTTTGCAGTAGTATTTGCCACTGGACATCCAGAAAACATGTCCATACAAACAAAATGCATACTCGTAAGATCCTGACTTGGACATCTGGATATGTCTTATTGTAATCTCTGGAAGGGATGTTCAGCTTTTGGTAACACCTTTAGTAACAGATAAAACAAGAAGTAATATGTTATAAACAACTGTGGTGAACCCTGGCTCTATCCCACGCTCATTTACTAAGGCAGCCATAACTGCTTGTGGCTGATGACACGGCCCATGTGTCACGCTGGAGGGAAAAGCGTGGCTGGCAGACATAAAAGATCACCTTTTTCCAAAGTCCTGCTCATAAGAAGTTGCCCCCTGTGGGCCACTTGTTCTTGTCATTCTGGGGTACTTAAAGTTGAATTATTAATCCCAGCTATACTGGGCCAGAACTAGTCTGGAATCTGTGAGTTGCACAAACCAGCAAGGGTCCGGGGCTGTAATGCAGCATCCTTAGTTGCCTGGTCTGCTTCCATGTGTGAGTTTTAATGTTAGTATAGCTACCTCAGCAAGAAGATGGAAGGCTGAAGACAGCCAATCAATTAACTTATCATGCTTGATTGGTTTACCTTTCGAACTAAAAACAAACTTCTGTCCCTTCAAATGGAATCAAAAGCTCTCTAATTTCCCTACTATCTATATAAATATATACACTTTTGATAACTCACAGGCTTTGCAAAAGCATGGAGCTCTGCTTGTTGAGCTGGGAAAGAAGGATCCAATGACTCTGCATACAGAGCGTCCATCTGGTTGATAAACTGCATACTCATTATGGGCATTGCCATCCTCAGTATAAAACCGGGCTCAAATCTACAAAAAATCAAATATCTGCATCTTCAGGGCGTGTGTCCTGCACTGGGCCCACAGCAGCTAATTCATACGTCAACAAAACTATATGGCGTTAAACTTTCAGTAATGCACACAGAAGTAAATGGCGATAAACTTGCAGTGACGCACACAGAACTATATGGCGTTAAACTGGCAGTAACGCATAGAACTATTTGGCATTAAACTGGCAGTAATGCATACAGAAGAAAACAGAGTTAAACTGGCAGTAACACACACAGAAAAAAATGGTGTTAAACTGGCAGTAATGCACACAGAACTATATGGTGTTAAATTGGCTGTAACAAAAAGAAATAAATGGCATTAAACTGGCAGTAATGCAAACAGCAGTAAACTGTGTTAAACTGGCAATGACACACACAGAAGAAAATGGTGTTATACTGGCAGTAATGCACACAGAACTATATGGTGTTAAATTGGCAGAAATGCCAATAGAAGTAAAAGGCTTTAAACTGGCAGTAAAAAACACAGAACAATATGGCGTTAACTGGTAGTAACGCGCAGAACTACATGGCGTTAAACTGGCAGTGACGCACACAGCAGTAAATGGCATTAAACTGACAGTAATACACACAGAACTATATGGCGTTAAATTGGCAGTAACACATACAGAAGTAAATGGTGTTAAACTGGCAGTATCGCACACAGAAGTAAATGGTGTTAATCCCTTGCCGACCGCCGATCGGCAATTGACGGCGGCAAGGTGGCTCGTGAGCGCAAATCGCCGTCATATGACGGCGGCCGCGCTCACGAGCTTAGTGAGCGCGCGCGCGCCGCCGGAGGCATGCCCGCATGCTCACTGTGTTCGGGGAGGGCCAGGGAGCGGGTGCGGCGGCTTTGATTGCCGCCGGCTACCCGCGATGGCCCCCCCCGAGCGGAGGAACGGAGGTCCGTGTATGTAAACACGGACCTCCGTTCTGTGAAGGGGGAAGGGCTGTGATCACAGCCTTCCTGTATACGAAGGCTGTGACCACTTCCCTTCCCCAGCCAGGGCAGTCCCCCTACAGTTAGAACACGCCCAGGGAACATACTTAACCCTTAGAGCGCCCCCTGCAGGTTAACCCCTTCACTGCCAATGGCATTTAAACAGTAATCAGTGCATTTTTATAGCATTGATCGCTGTATAATTGCCAATGGTCCCAAAAAAGTGTCAAAATAGTCCGACATGTCCGCTGAAATATCGCAGTACCGCTAAAAATCGCAGATCGCCGCTATTACTAGTAAAAAAAAAAAAAAACCCAAAAATGAATTCTCATCATCTGTAAACGCGACCACTTTTGCGCAAACC
>BLSH010137226.1:294817-319626 GCA_018402905.1 Glandirana rugosa
GTGTATGTAAACACGGACCTCCGTTCTGTGTGAGGGGGAAGGGCTGTGATCACAGCCTTCCTGTATACGAAGGCTGTGACCAATTCCCTTCCCCAGCCAGGGCAGTCCCCCTACAGTTAGAACACGCCCAGGGAACATACTTAACCCTTAGAGCGCCCCCTGCAGGTTAACCCCTTCACTGCCAATGGCATTTAAACAGTAATCAGTGCATTTTTATAGCATTGATCGCTGTATAATTGCCAATGGTCCCAAAAAAGTGTCAAAATAGTCCGACATGTCCGCTGAAATATCGCAGTACCGCTAAAAATCGCAGATCGCCGCTATTACTAGTAAAAAAAAAAAAAAACCCAAAAATGAATTCTCATCATCTGTAAACGCGACCACTTTTGCGCAAACCAATCAATAAACGCCGATTGCAATTTTATCGCAAATATGAGGAAGAATATAAATCGGATTTGTATTTTAGCAAAAAAGTAAGAAATGTGTGTTTTTTTGCAAAATTGTCGCTCTTCTTTTGTTTATAGCGGCGATCAGAAATGATGCAGAGGGGATCAAATACCACCAAAAGAAAGCTCTATTTGTGGGAAAAAAAGGACGCAAATTTAGTTTGGGTACAACGTCGCACGACTGCGCAATTGTCAGTTAAAGCGATGCAGTGCCGAATCGCAAAAAGTGCTCCGGTCCTACAGCAGGAAATCCTTCCGGGGCTGAAGTGGTTAAACATGTAGTAATGCACACAGATCTGTATGGCATTAAAATGGCAGTAACGCACAGAACTATATGGCGTTAAACCGGCAGTAACGCACGCAGAAGTAAACGGTGTTAGACTGGCAGTAACGCACACAGAACTATATGGCGTTATACTGGCAGAAACGCACATAACTATATGGCGTTAAACTGGCAGTAACACACACATAGAGATAAACAGCGTTAAACTGGCAGTAACGCACACAGAACTATAAGGCGCTAAACTGGCAGTAACGCGCAGAACTATATGGCGTTAAACTGGCAGTAATTCACACAGAAGTAAATATCGTTAAACTGGCAATGGCGCACACAGAACTATATGGGGTTAAACTGTAAGTAATGTGCAGAACTATATGGTGTTAAACTGGCAGTAATGCACACAGAAGTAAATGGTGTTAAACTTGCAGTAACGTACACAGAACTATATGGCGTTAAACTGGCATTAACGCACACAGAAGTAAATAGTGTTAAACTGGCAGTAACGAACACAGAACTATATGGCGTTTTACTGGCAGTAACGCACATAACTATATGGCGTTAAACTGGCGGTAACGCACACAGAAGTAAATGGCGTTAAACTGGCAGTAACGAACAAAGAACTATATGTTGTTAAACTGGCAGTAACGCACACAGAAATAAACAGTATTAAACGGGTAGTAACGCACACAGAACTATAAGGCGCTACACTGGCAGTAACACGCAGAACTATATTGTGTTAAACTGGCAGTAATGCACACAGAAGTAAATATCATTAAACTGCCAATAACACACACAGAACTATATGGCATTAAACTGGCAGTAACGCACAAAACTATATGGCATTAAACTGGCAGTAAAGCACACAGAAGTAAACGGTGTTAAACTGGCAGTAACGCACACAGAAGTAAATTACGTTAAACTGGCAGTAATGCACACAGAACTATATGGCATTAAATTGGCTATAACACTCAGCAGTAAATGGCATTAAACTGGCAGTAACACACACAGAAATAAACAGTGTTAAACTGGCAGTAATGCACATAACTATATGGCTTTAAAATGGCAGTAATGTACACAGTAGTAAATGGCGTTAAACTTGCACTAACGCACACGGAACTATATGGCGTTAAACTGCCAGTAACACACATAAGTATATGGCGTTAAACTGGCAGTAACACACACAGAAGTAAATGGCGTTAAACTGACAGTAATGAACAAAGAACTATATGTTGTTAAACTGGCAGTAACGCACACAAAAATAAACAGTGTTAAACTGGCAGTAACGCACACAGAACTATAAGGCGCTAAACTGGCAGTAACGTGCAGAACTATATGGTGTTAAACTGGCAGTAATACACACAGAAGTAAATATCATTAAACTGACAGTAACACACACAGAACTATATGGCGTTAAACTGGCAGTAACGCATACAGAAGTAAATAGCATTAAACTAGCCGTAATGCACACAGAACTATATGGCATTAAACTGGCAGTAATGCACACAGAAGTAAATGGCGTTAAACATGCAGTAACACACACAGAAGAAAATGGTGTTAAACTGGCAGTAATGCACACAAAACAATATGGCGTTAATTTGGCATTAACTTACACAGACGTAAATATCATTAAACTGGCGGTAATGCACACAGAAGTAAACGGCATTTAACTGGCAGTAACGCACAGAAAACTATATGGCGTTAAATTGGCGATAACGCACACAGAAATAAATATCATCAAACTGGCAGTAACGCGTACAGAAGTAAATTGCTTTAAACTAGCAGAAACGCACACAGAACTATATGGCGTTAAATTGGCAGTAACACACCCAGAAGTAAATGGCGTTAAACTGGCAGTAACAAACACAGAACTATATGCCATTAAACTGGCAGTAATGCACAGAACTATATGGTGTTAAACTGGCAGTAACGCACAGAAGTAAATGGCGTTAAAATTGCAGTAATGTACACAGAACTATATGATGTTAAACTGGCAGAAACGCACAGAACTATATGGCGTTAAACTGGCAGTAATGCACACAGCAGTAAACAGCATTAAAATGGTAGTAATGCACGTAGAAGTAAATGGCGTTAAACTGGCAGTAACGCACAGAGAATTAAATGCCGCTAAACTTGCAATAATGCCACAGAACTATATGGCGTTAAACTGGCAGTAATGCACAGAACTATATGGCAGTAAACTGGCAGTAATGCACACAGAAGTAAATGGTGTTTAACATGTAGTAATGCACACAGATCTATATGGTTTAAATTGGCAGTAACGCACACAGAACTATATGGCGTGAAACTGGCAGTTACGCACAGAACTATATGGCATCAAACTGGCAGTAATGCACACAGAACTATATGGCGTTAAACTGGCAGTAAGGCACACAGAACTATATGGCGTAAAATTGGCAGTAACGCACTCAGAACTATATGGTGTGAAACCGGCAGTTACGCACAGAACTATATGGCGTTAAACTGGCAGTAACGCACACAGAAGTAAATAGCATTAAAATTATAGTAACGCACACAGAAGTAAATGGCGTTAAACTGGCAGTAACGCACACAGAAGTAAATAGCATTAAAATGATAGTAACGCACACAGAATTAAATGGCGTTAAACTGGCAGTAATGCACAGAACTATATGGCGTTAAACTGGTAGTAACGCACACAGAAGTAAACGCTGTTAAACATGCAGTAACGCACAAAGAAATATATGGCGTTATGCTGGCAGAAACTCACATAACTATATGGTGTTAAACTGCCAGTAACACACATAAGTATATGGCGTTAAACTGGCAGTAACACACACAGAAGTAAATGACGTTAAACTGGCAGTAACGAACAAAGAACTATATGTCGTTAAACTGGCAGTAACGCACACAGAACTATAAGATGCTAAACTGGCAGTAACGCGCAGAGCTATATGGCATTAAACTGTCAGTAATACACACAGTAGTAAATATCATTAAACTGCCAGTAACACACACAGAACTATATGGCGTTAAACTGGCAGTAACGCACAGAACTATATGGCATTAAACTGGCAGTAATGCACACAGAAGTAAACTGTGTTAAACTGGCAGTAATGCACACAGAAGTAAATTACGTTAAACTGGCAGTAATGCACACAGAACTATATGGCATTATATTGGCTATAACACATAGCAGTAAATGGCATTAAACTGGCAGTAACGCACACAGAAGTAAACAGCGTTCAACTGGCAGTAATGCACATAACTATATGGCTTTAAACTGGTAGTATTGTACACAGTAGTAAATAGCGTTAAACTTGCACTAACGCACACAGAACTATATGGCGTTAAACTGGAAGTAATGCACAGAACTATATGGCGTTAAACTGGTAGTAACACAAACACAAGTAAACACTGTTAAACTTGCAGTAATGCACAAATAACTATATGGCATTATGCTGGCAGAAACTCACACAACTATATGGTGTTAAACTGCCAGTAACACACATAACTATATGGCGTTAAACTGGCAGTAAAGTACACAGAAGTAAATGGTGTTAAACTGGCAGTAACGCACACAGAACTATATGTCGTTAAACTGGTAGTAACGCACAGAACTATATGGCTTTAATCTGGTAGTAAGGCACACAGAAGTAAATGGCGTTAAACTGGCAGTAACACACACACAGAACTATATGGGATTAAACTGGCAGTAATGCAAAGAAATATATGGCATTAAATTGACAATAACGCATACAGAAGTAAATAGCATTAAACTGGCAGTAATGCACACAGAACTATATGGCATTAAACTGGCAGTAATGCACACAGAAGTAAATGGCGTTAAACGTGCAGTAACACACACAGAAGAAAATGGTGTTAAACTGGCAGTAATGCATACAAAACAAAATGGCGTTAATTTGGCATTAACGTACACAGACGTAAATATCATTAAACTGGCGGTAATGCACACAGAAATAAACAGCATTTAACTGGCAGTAATGCACACAAAACTATATGGCGTTAAATTGGCAATAACGCACACAGAAATAAATATCATCAAACTGGCAGTAACGTGTACAGAAGTAAACAGCATTAAACTGGGAGTAACACACACACACAGAAGTAAATGGCTTTAAACTAGCAGAAATGCACACAGAACTATATGGCGTTAAATTGGCAGTAACTCACCCAGAAGTAAATGGCATTAAACTGGCAGTAACAAACACAGAACTATATGCCGTTAAACTGGCAGTAATGCACAGAACTATATGGCGTTAAACTGGCAGTAATGCACACAGCAGTAAACAGCATTAAAATGGTAGTAATGCACATAGAAGTAAATGGCGTTAAACTGGCAGTAATGCACACAGAACTATATGGCGTTAAATTGGCAGTAACGCACACAGAATTAAATGCCGCTAAACTTGCAATAATGCAACAGAACTATATGGCGTTAAACTGGCAGTAACGCACAGAACTATATGGCGTTAAACTGGCAGTAACGCACACAGAAGTAAACGGCATTTAACTGGCAGTAATGCACACCAAACTATATGGGGCTAAATTGGCAATAACGCACACAGAAATAAAGATCATTAAACTGGGAGTAACGCATACAGAAGTAAACGGCATTAAACTGGCAGTAACACACACACAGAAGTAAATGGCTTTAAACTAGCAGAAACGCACACAGAACTATATGGTGTTAAATTGGCAGTAACACACCCAGAAGTAAATGGCGTTAAACTGGCAGTAACAAACACAGAACTATGTGCCGTTAAACTGGCAGTAACAAACAGAACTATATGGCGTTAAACTGGTAGTAACGCACACAGAAGTAAACGCTGTTAAACTTGCGGCAACGCACAAAGAAATATATGGCGTTATGCTGGTAGAAACTCACATAACTATATGGTGTTAAACTGCCAGTAACACACATAAGTATATGGCGTTAAACTGGCAGTAACACACACAGAAGTAAATGGCATTAAACTGACAGTAACGAACAAAGAACTATATGTCGTTAAACTGGCAGTAACGCACACAGAAATAAACAGTGTTAAACTGGCAGTAACGCACACAGAACTATAAGGCGCTAAACTGGCAGTAACGTGCAGAACTATATGGCGTTAAACTGGCAGTAATACACACAGAGCTATATGGCGTTAAACTGCCAGTAACGCATACAGAAGTAAATAGCATTAAACTGGCTGTAATGCACACAGAACTATATGGCATTAAACTGGCAGTAATGCACACAGAAGTAAATGGCGTTAAACATGCAGTAACACACACAGAAGAAAATGGTGTTAAACTGGCAGTAATGCACACAAAACAATATGGCGTTAATTTGGCATTAACTTACACAGACGTAAATATCATTAAACTGGCGGTAATGCACACAGAAGTAAACGGCATTTAACTGGCAGTAACGCACAGAAAACTATATGGCGTTAAATTGGCGATAACGCACACAGAAATAAATATCATCAAACTGGCAGTAACGCGTACAGAAGTAAATTGCTTTAAACTAGCAGAAACGCACACAGAACTATATGGCGTTAAATTGGCAGTAACACACCCAGAAGTAAATGGCGTTAAACTGGCAGTAACAAACACAGAACTATATGCCATTAAACTGGCAGTAATGCACAGAACTATATGGTGTTAAACTGGCAGTAACGCACAGAAGTAAATGGCGTTAAAATTGCAGTAATGTACACAGAACTATATGATGTTAAACTGGCAGAAACGCACAGAACTATATGGCGTTAAACTGGCAGTAATGCACACAGCAGTAAACAGCATTAAAATGGTAGTAATGCACGTAGAAGTAAATGGCGTTAAACTGGCAGTAACGCACAGAGAATTAAATGCCGCTAAACTTGCAATAATGCCACAGAACTATATGGCGTTAAACTGGCAGTAATGCACAGAACTATATGGCAGTAAACTGGCAGTAATGCACACAGAAGTAAATGGTGTTTAACATGTAGTAATGCACACAGATCTATATGGTTTAAATTGGCAGTAACGCACACAGAACTATATGGCGTGAAACTGGCAGTTACGCACAGAACTATATGGCATCAAACTGGCAGTAATGCACACAGAACTATATGGCGTTAAACTGGCAGTAAGGCACACAGAACTATATGGCGTAAAATTGGCAGTAACGCACTCAGAACTATATGGTGTGAAACCGGCAGTTACGCACAGAACTATATGGCGTTAAACTGGCAGTAACGCACACAGAAGTAAATAGCATTAAAATTATAGTAACGCACACAGAAGTAAATGGCGTTAAACTGGCAGTAACGCACACAGAAGTAAATAGCATTAAAATGATAGTAACGCACACAGAATTAAATGGCGTTAAACTGGCAGTAATGCACAGAACTATATGGCGTTAAACTGGTAGTAACGCACACAGAAGTAAACGCTGTTAAACATGCAGTAACGCACAAAGAAATATATGGCGTTATGCTGGCAGAAACTCACATAACTATATGGTGTTAAACTGCCAGTAACACACATAAGTATATGGCGTTAAACTGGCAGTAACACACACAGAAGTAAATGACGTTAAACTGGCAGTAACGAACAAAGAACTATATGTCGTTAAACTGGCAGTAACGCACACAGAACTATAAGATGCTAAACTGGCAGTAACGCGCAGAGCTATATGGCATTAAACTGTCAGTAATACACACAGTAGTAAATATCATTAAACTGCCAGTAACACACACAGAACTATATGGCGTTAAACTGGCAGTAACGCACAGAACTATATGGCATTAAACTGGCAGTAATGCACACAGAAGTAAACTGTGTTAAACTGGCAGTAATGCACACAGAAGTAAATTACGTTAAACTGGCAGTAATGCACACAGAACTATATGGCATTATATTGGCTATAACACATAGCAGTAAATGGCATTAAACTGGCAGTAACGCACACAGAAGTAAACAGCGTTCAACTGGCAGTAATGCACATAACTATATGGCTTTAAACTGGTAGTATTGTACACAGTAGTAAATAGCGTTAAACTTGCACTAACGCACACAGAACTATATGGCGTTAAACTGGAAGTAATGCACAGAACTATATGGCGTTAAACTGGTAGTAACACAAACACAAGTAAACACTGTTAAACTTGCAGTAATGCACAAATAACTATATGGCATTATGCTGGCAGAAACTCACACAACTATATGGTGTTAAACTGCCAGTAACACACATAACTATATGGCGTTAAACTGGCAGTAAAGTACACAGAAGTAAATGGTGTTAAACTGGCAGTAACGCACACAGAACTATATGTCGTTAAACTGGTAGTAACGCACAGAACTATATGGCTTTAATCTGGTAGTAAGGCACACAGAAGTAAATGGCGTTAAACTGGCAGTAACACACACACAGAACTATATGGGATTAAACTGGCAGTAATGCAAAGAAATATATGGCATTAAATTGACAATAACGCATACAGAAGTAAATAGCATTAAACTGGCAGTAATGCACACAGAACTATATGGCATTAAACTGGCAGTAATGCACACAGAAGTAAATGGCGTTAAACGTGCAGTAACACACACAGAAGAAAATGGTGTTAAACTGGCAGTAATGCATACAAAACAAAATGGCGTTAATTTGGCATTAACGTACACAGACGTAAATATCATTAAACTGGCGGTAATGCACACAGAAATAAACAGCATTTAACTGGCAGTAATGCACACAAAACTATATGGCGTTAAATTGGCAATAACGCACACAGAAATAAATATCATCAAACTGGCAGTAACGTGTACAGAAGTAAACAGCATTAAACTGGGAGTAACACACACACACAGAAGTAAATGGCTTTAAACTAGCAGAAATGCACACAGAACTATATGGCGTTAAATTGGCAGTAACTCACCCAGAAGTAAATGGCATTAAACTGGCAGTAACAAACACAGAACTATATGCCGTTAAACTGGCAGTAATGCACAGAACTATATGGCGTTAAACTGGCAGTAATGCACACAGCAGTAAACAGCATTAAAATGGTAGTAATGCACATAGAAGTAAATGGCGTTAAACTGGCAGTAATGCACACAGAACTATATGGCGTTAAATTGGCAGTAACGCACACAGAATTAAATGCCGCTAAACTTGCAATAATGCAACAGAACTATATGGCGTTAAACTGGCAGTAACGCACAGAACTATATGGCGTTAAACTGGCAGTAACGCACACAGAAGTAAACGGCATTTAACTGGCAGTAATGCACACCAAACTATATGGGGCTAAATTGGCAATAACGCACACAGAAATAAAGATCATTAAACTGGGAGTAACGCATACAGAAGTAAACGGCATTAAACTGGCAGTAACACACACACAGAAGTAAATGGCTTTAAACTAGCAGAAACGCACACAGAACTATATGGTGTTAAATTGGCAGTAACACACCCAGAAGTAAATGGCGTTAAACTGGCAGTAACAAACACAGAACTATGTGCCGTTAAACTGGCAGTAACAAACAGAACTATATGGCGTTAAACTGGTAGTAACGCACACAGAAGTAAACGCTGTTAAACTTGCGGCAACGCACAAAGAAATATATGGCGTTATGCTGGTAGAAACTCACATAACTATATGGTGTTAAACTGCCAGTAACACACATAAGTATATGGCGTTAAACTGGCAGTAACACACACAGAAGTAAATGGCATTAAACTGACAGTAACGAACAAAGAACTATATGTCGTTAAACTGGCAGTAACGCACACAGAAATAAACAGTGTTAAACTGGCAGTAACGCACACAGAACTATAAGGCGCTAAACTGGCAGTAACGTGCAGAACTATATGGCGTTAAACTGGCAGTAATACACACAGAGCTATATGGCGTTAAACTGCCAGTAACGCATACAGAAGTAAATAGCATTAAACTGGCTGTAATGCACACAGAACTATATGGCATTAAACTGGCAGTAATGCACACAGAAGTAAATGGCGTTAAACATGCAGTAACACACACAGAAGAAAATGGTGTTAAACTGGCAGTAATGCACACAAAACAATATGGCGTTAGTTTGGCATTAACGTACACAGAGGTAAATATCATTAAACTGGCAGTAATGCACACAGAAATATTTGGTGTTAAATTGGCAGTAATGCACACAGAACTATATGGCGGTAAACTGGCAGTAACGCACGCAGAAGAACATGGCATAAAACTGGCAGTAACGCACACAGAACTATATGGCTTTAAATTGGCAGTAATGCACACAGAACTATATGGCGTGTTACTGCCAGTTACACACAGAACTATATGATGTTAAACTGGCAGTAATGCACACAGAACTATATGGAGGTAAACTGGCAGTAACGCACACAGAAGTAAATGGCGTTAAACTGGCAATAATACACACAGGACTATAAGGCGTTAAATTGGCAGTAACGCACACAGAACTACATGGCATGAATCTGGCAGTTACGCACAGAACTATATGGCATTAAACTGGCAGTAACTTACACAGAAGTAATTTGCGTTAAACTGGCAGTAACGCACACAGTACTATGTAGCGTTAAACTGGCAGTAACGTACAGAACTATATGGCATTAAACTGGCAGTAACACACACAGAGGTAAATGCCGTTAAACTGGCAGTAACGCACAGAGAGGAAAATGCTGTTAAACTGGCAGTAATGCCCACAAAACTATATGGCGTTAATTTGGCATTAACGCACACAGAAGTAAATATCATTAAACTGGCAGTAATGCACACAGAAGTAAACAGCATTTAACTGTCAGTAACGCACACAAAACTATATGGCGTTAAATTGGCAGTAACACACACAGAAATAAATATCATTAAACTGGCAGTAACGCATACAGAAGTAAACAACATTAAACTGGCAGTAACACAAACACAGACGTAAATGGCTTTAAGGTAGCAGAAACGCACACAGAACTATATGGCGTTAAATTGGCAGTAACACACCCAGAAGTAAATGGCGTTAAACTGGCAGTAACGCATACAGAAGTAAACAGCATTAAACTGGCAGTAACACACACAGACGTAAATGGCTTTAAGGTAGCAGAAACGCACACAGAACTATATGGCGTTAAATTGGCAGTAACACACCCAGAAGTAAATGGCGTTAAACTGGCAGTAACAAACACAGGACTATATGGTGTTAAATTGGCAGTAACGCACACAGAACTACATGGCGTGAATCTGGCAGTTACACACAGAACTATATGGCATTAAACTGGCAGTAACGCACACAGAAGTAAATTGCGTTGAACTGTCAGTAACGCACACAGAACTATATGCCGTTAAACTGGCAGTAATGCACAGAACTATATGGCATTAAACTGGCAGTAACGCACACAGAACTATATGGCGGTAAACTGGAAGCAACGCACACAGAAGTAAATAGCGTTAAACTGGCAGTAACGCACACAGAACTATATGGTGTTAAATTGGCAGTAACGCACACAGAACTATCTGGCGTGAAACTGGCAGTTACCCACAGAACTATATGGCGTTTAACTGGCAGTAACACACACAGAAGTAAATGTCATTAAACTGCCAATAACGCACACAGAGCTATATGGCGTTAAACTGTCAGTAATGCACAGAACTATATGGCATTAAATTGGCAGTAACACACAGAGAAGAAAATGGTGTTAAACTGGCTTTAACGCACACAGAAGGAAACTGGCACAAAACTATATGCCGTTAATTTGGCATTAATGCACACAGAAGTAAATATCATTAAACTGGCAGTAACGCACACAGAAGTAAACAGCATTCAACTGGGAGTAACACACCCAAATCTATATGGCGTTAAATTGGCAGCAATGCACACAGAAGTAAATATCATTAAACTGCAGAAACGCATACAGAAGTAAATGGCTTTAAACTAGCAGTAATGCACACCGAACTATATGGCGTTAAATTGGCAGTAACGCACCCAGAAGTAAATGGCGTTAAACTGGCAGTAAACACAGAACTATATGGCGTTAAACTGGCAGTAACGAACACAGACGTAAATGGCATTAAACTGGCAGTAATGGACAGAGAACTATATGGCGTTAAATTGGCAGCAACATACAGAAGTAAATGGCGTTAAAGTGGCAGTAACGCACACAGAAGCAAACGGTGTTAAACATGTAGTAATGCACACAGATCTATATGGCTTTAAAATGGCAGTAACGCACAGAACTTTATGGCATTAAACAGGCAGTAATGCGCACAGAAGTAAATGACGTTAAACTGACAGTAATGCACACAGAAGTATATGACATTAAATTAGCTATAACACACAAAGCAGTAAATGGCATTAAACTGGTAGTAATGCACACAGAAGTAAACAGCGTTAAACTGGCAGTAACATACAGAGACGTAAATGGAGTTAAAATGGCAGTAACGCACACAGAACTACATGGTGTTATACTGGCAGTAATGCACATAACTATGCAGCTTTAAACTGGCAGTAATGTACACAGTAGTAAATGGCGTTAAACTTGTTCTAATGCACACAGAACTATATGGCGTTAAACTGGCAGTAACACACAGAACTATATGGCGTTAAAATGGCAGAAACGCACACAGAAGTAAACAGCATTTAACTGGCAGTAACGCACACAAAAGTATATGGCGTTAAATTGGCAGTAATGCACACAGAATTAAATATCATTAAACTGGCAGTAACGCACACAGAAGTAAATAGATTTAACTAGCAGTAACGCACACAGAACTATATGGCATTAATTTGGCAGTAACGCACCCAGAAGTAAATGGCGTGAAACTGGCAGTAACACACACAGAACTATATGGTGTTAAACTGGCAGGAACGTACAGAACTATATGGCGTTAAACTAGCAGTAACACACATAGTAGTAAATGGCGTTAATCTCCCTGGCGGTATTCCCGAGTGTGGCTCGGGGTGGATTTTCAGTACCAAGAACGGTAACCCCGAGCCACACTCGGGATTGCATCACTGGATCCAGGCAGCGCTACTCACCTTGTCCCCTGGATCCAGCAATGTCCCCCGCCGTGTCTGTGAGCTGTGTCCTCCGCTCCGATGCCTCTGTGTGCCGGGCTCCGTTCCCTGCGAGCGTAGCGTCGCATCGCACGGGGACGGAGACCGGCGAGAAATTCAAAACCTGAAACACACACAGCACATACAGTACACTATAATCTTATAAATTACATTACTGTATGAAAACATTTCACATCCCATTTGTCCCTAGTGGTTTGCCCAGTGCCCTGCATGCACTGTTTTATAATAAATATCATTCTTTCTGCCTGGAAACATGAGAATGTCCATAGCAAGCAAAAAGTGTCCCTTTGCGTCAAAAGTGGTTTCTGATCAGCTAGAAAACACAGATAGTAAATAAGATTAATTTGCAGAATTGAGTGATACTGATTTTTGAGGAAATTTATCATCAGAAACTGAAAGTGACGACAGCGACAATTCTGCAAATGAGCAAATTTCTGCGTTTTTGGTTTGATTACATTATTGAATAAATTTTATTCCTATTACGGTATTATTTTTGATAATTATTTTTAGTTATTTATTATATTATAATTTATGATTTCATTTTTCAAACTTTTTCATACCCGGGATGTCTACTAGACTCTGGTTTGGACAGATTTAAGTGAGTTATTCCTAAGAATTACAAGCCTACAATATAAAACGCCAAATTTTCATGCAAAATAATCGTACCGCTTTCAGCACCAAAAATCTGACATAATCATACCGCGAGGGAGGTTAAACTTGCAGTAATGCACACAGAACTATATGGCGTTAAACTGGTAGTAATGCACAGAACTATATGGTGTTAAACTGGCAGTAATGCACACAGAAGTAAATAGCATTAAAATGGTAGTAACGCACACAGAAGTAAATGGCGTTAAACTGGCAGTAACGCACACAGAACTATATGGTGTTAAAGTGGCAGTAACGCACACAGAACTATATGGCGTTAAACTGACAGTAACGCACAGAAATATATGGAGTTAAACTGGCAGTAATGCAAACAGAATTAAATGGCGCTAAACTTGCAGTAATGCACACTGAACTATATGGCGTTAAACTGGCAGCAACACACAGAACTATATGGCGTTAAACTAGCAGTAACACACACAGGAGTAAACAGCGTTAAAATGGTAGTAACGCATAAAGAAATAAATGGTGTTAAACCTGCAAAAACACACAAACTATTTGGTGTTAAATTGGCAGTAACGCACACAGAACTATATGGCGGTAAACTAGCAGTAACGCACACAGAAGTAAATGGTGTTAAACTGGCAGTAACGCAAAAAGAACTGTATGGCTTTAAATTGGCAGTAACGACACAGAACTATATGGCATTAAACTGGCAGTAACGCACACAGAATTATATGGCGGTAAATTGGCAGTAACGTACACAGAAGTAAATGACATTAAACTGGCAGTAACGCAGACAGAACTATATGGCGTTAAATTGCCAGTAACGCACATAGAAGTATATGGGGTTACATTGGCAGTAACGCACACAGAACTATATGGCGTTAAACTGGCAGTAATGCACAGAACTATATGGCATCAAACTGGCAGTAATGCACACAGAATTAAATGGTGCTAAACTTGCAGTAATGCACACAGAACTATATGACTTTAAACTGGCAGTAACACATAGAACTATGTGACATTAAACTGGCAGTAACGCACACAGAAGTAAACAGCGTTAAAATGGTAGTAATGCACACAGAATAAATGGTGTTAAACTGTCAGTAAGGCACACAGAACTATACGGCTTTAAATTGGCAGTAACAACACAGAACTATATGGTGTGAAATTGGCATTTACGCACATAGAAGCAAATGGCGTTAAACAGGCAGTAACGCAGTGAGAACTATATGGCTATAAATTGGCAGTAATGCACACAGAACTATATGGCGTGAAACTGGCAGTTACGCACAGAACTATATGGCGTTAAACTGGCAGTATCGCACACAGAAGTAAATAGCATTAAAATGATAGTAACGCACACAGAAGTAAATGCCGTTAAACTGGCAGTAACGCACACAGAACTATATGGGTTTAATTGGCAGTAACGCACACAGAACTATATGGCATTAAACTGGCAATAAAGCACAGAACTATATGGTGTTAAACTGGCAGTAACGCACACAGAATTAAATGGCGCTAAACTTGCAGTAATTACAAACAGAACTATATGTCATTAAACTGGCAGTAACACACAGAAGTAAACAGCAATAAATGGTAGTAACACACACAGAAGTAAATGGCGTTAAACTGGCAGTAATGCACACAGAACTATTTGGCGTTAAATTGGCAGGAACGCACACAGAACTATATCTCGTTAAACTGGCAGAAACGCACACAGAAGTAAACAGCATTTAACTGGCAGTAACGCACACAAAAGTATATGGCGTTAATTGGCAGTAATGCACACAGAATTAAATATCATTAAACTGGCAGTAACGCACACAGAAGTAAATGGCGTTAAACTGGCAGTAATGCACACAGAACTATTTGGCGTTAAATTGGCAGGAACGCACACAGAACTATATGTCGTTAAACTGGCAGAAACGCACACAGAAGTAAACAGCATTTAACTGGCAGTAACACACACAAAAGTATATGGCGTTAAATTGGCAGTAATGCACACAGAATTAAATATCATTAAACTGGCAGTAACGCACACAGAAGTAAATGGATTTAACTAGCAGTAACGCACACAGAACTATATGGTGTTAAATTGGCAGTAACGCACCCAGAAGTAAATGGCGTGAAACTGGCAGTAGCACACACAGAACTATATGGCGTTAAACTGGCAGTAACATACAGAACTATATGGCGTTAAACTGGCAGTAACACACATAATAGTAAATGGCGTTAAACTTGCAGTAATGCACACAGAACTATATAGCGTTAAACTGGCAGTAACGCACAGAACTATATGGTGTTAAACTGGCAGTAATGCACACAGAAGTAAACAGCATTAAAATGGTAGTAACGCACACAGAATTAAATGGCGTTAAACTGGCAGTAACGCACACAGAACTATATGGCGTTAAAGTGGCAGTAACGCACACAGAACTATATGGTGTTAAACGGACAGTAATGCACAGAACTATATGGCGTTAAACTGGCAGTAATGCAAACAGAATTAAATGGCGCTAAAATTGCAGTAATGCACACTGAACTATATGGCATTAAACTGGCAGTAACGCACAGAACTATATGGTGTTAAACTGGCAGTAACACACACAGAAGTAAATGTCGTTAAACTGCCAATAACGCACACAGAACTATATGGCGTTAAACTGTGAGTAACGCTCAGAACTATATGGCATTAAACTGGCAGTAACACACAGAGAAGAAAACTGGCACAAAACTATATAGCGTTAATTTGGCATTAACGCAAACAGAAGTAAATATCATTAAACTGGCAGTAACGCACACAGAAGTAAACAGCATTTAACTGTCAGTAACGCACACAAATCTATATGGCATTAAATTGGCAGCAACGCACACAGAAGTAAATATCATTAAACTGGCAGAAACGCATACAGAAGTAAATGGCTTTAAACTAGCAGTAATGCACACCGAAATATTTGGCGTTAAATTGGCAGTAACGCACCCAGAAGTAAATGGCGTTAAACTGGCAGTAAAACACAGAACTATATGGCGTTAAACTGGCAGTAAGGCACAGAATTACATTGCGTTAAACTGGCAGTAACGAACACAGAAGTAAATGGCGTTAAACTGGCAGTAATGCACAGAGAACTATATGGCGTTAAATTGGCAGCAACACATACAGAAGTAAATGGCATTAAAGTGGCAGTAGCGCACACAGAAGCAAACGGTGTTAAACATGTAGTAATGCACAAAGATCTAAATGGCTTTAAAATGGCAGAAACGCACAGAACTTTATGGCGTTAAACAGGCATTAAATTGGCTATAACACACAGCATTAAATGGCATTAGACTGGTAGTAACGCACACAGAAGTAAACAGCGTTAAACTGGCAGTAACATACACAGACCTAAATGGCGTTAAACTTGCACTAACGCACACAGAACTATATGGCGTTAAACTGGCAGTAACGCACAGAACTATATGGCGTTAAACTGGCAGAAACACACACAGAAGTAAACAGTATTTAACTGGCAGTAACGCACACAAAAGTATTTGGCGTTAAATTGGCAGTAATGCACACAGAATTAAATATCATTAAACTGGCAGTAACGCACACAGAAGTAAATGGATTTAACTAGCAGTAACGCACACAGAACTATATGGCGTTAAACTGGCAGTAACACACATAGTAATAAATTTTGTTAAACTTGCAGTAATGCACACAGAACTATATGGCGTTAAACTGGCAGTAATACACAGAACTATATGGTGTTAAACTGGCAGTAACGCACACAGAAGTAAACAGCATTAAAATGGTAGTAACGCACACAGAAGTAAATGACGTTAAACTGGCAGTAACGCACACAGAACTATATGGTGTTAAATTGGCAGTAACGCACACAGAACTATATGGGTTTAAATTGGCAGTAACTCACACAGAACTATATGGTGTTAAACTGACAGTAAAGCACAGAACTATATGGCGTTAAACTGGCAGTAATGCACACAGAATTAAAAGGCGCTAAACTTGCAGTAATGCACACAGAACTATATGGCGTTAAACTGGCAGTAAAGCACAGAATTATATGGCGTTAAACTGGCAGTAACACACACAGAAGTAAACAGCGTTAAAATGGTAGTAACGCATAAAGAAATAAATGGCGTTAAACTGTCAAAAACACACTGAACTATATGGCGGTAAACTAGCAGTAACGCACACAGAAGTAAATGGTGTTAAACTGGCAGTAACGCAAAATGAACTGTATGGCTTTAAATTGGCAGTAACGACACAGAACTATATGGCGTTAAACTGGCAGTAACGCACACAGAACTATATGGCGGTAAACTGGCAGTAACGTACACAGAAGTAAATGACGTTAAACTGGCAGTAACGCACACAGAACTATATGGCGTTAAATTGGCAGTAACGCACACAGAACTATATGGGGTTACATTGGCAGTATCGCACACAGAACTATATGGCGTTAAACTGGCAGTAATGCACAGAACTATATGGCGTTAAACTGGCAGTAACGCACACAGAATTAAATGGTGCTAAACTTGCAGTAATGCACACAGAACTATATGGCTTTAAATTGGCAGTAACACATACAACTATGTGACGTTAAACTGGCAGTAACGCACACAGAAGTAAACAGCATTAAAATGGTAGTAATGCACACAGAAGTAAATGTCGTTAAACAGGCAATAACACACACATAACTATTTGGTGTTAAACTGGCAGTAGCGCACACAGAACTATATGGCTTTAAATTGGCAGTAACGCACCCAGAACTATATGGCGTGAAACTGGCAGTTACGCACAGAACTACATGACGTTAAATTGGCAGTAACACACACTGAACTATATAGCGGTAAATGGCAGTAATGCCCACAGAAGTAAATGGCGTTAAACTGGCAGTAAGGCACACAGAACTATACGGCTTTAAATTGGCAGTAACGCACACAGAACTATATGTGGTTAAATTGGCAGTAGCGACACAGAACTATATGGCGTGAAACTGGCAGTTACGCACATAGAAGCAAATGGCGTTAAACCGGCAGTAAGGCACACAGAACTATATGGCTTTAAATTGGCAGTAATGCACACAGAACTATATGGCGTGAAACTGGCAGTTACGCACAGAACTATATGGCATTAAACTGAGAGTAATGCACACAGAACTATATGGCGGTTAACTGGCAGTAACGCACACAGAAGTAAATGGCATTAAACTGGCAGTAACGCACACCGAACTATATGGCATAAAATTGGCAGTAACGCACACAGAACTATATGGGGTTAAATTGGCAGTAACGACACAGTACTATATGGCGTGAAACTGGCAGTTACACACAGAACTATATGGCCTTAAACTGGCAGAAGCGCAATCAGAACTATATGGCGGTAAACTGGCAGTAACGCACACAGAAGTAAATGGCGTTAAACTGGCAGTAAAGCACACAGAAGTAAATGGCGTTAAATTGGCAGTAACGCACACAGAACTATATGGGGTTAAATTAGCAGTAAAGCACACAGAACTATATAGCGTTAAACTGGCAATAACACACACAGAACTATATGCGGTTAAATTAGCAGTAATGCACACAGAACTATATGGCATTAAACTGGCAGTAACGCACAGAACTATAGTGCGTTAAACTGGCAGTAACGCACACAGAATTAAATCGTGCTAAACTTGCAGTAATGCACACAGAACTATATGGTGTTAAACTGGCAGTAACACACACTGAAGTAAACAGCGTTAAAATGTTAGTAACGCACACAGAAGTAAATGGCATTAAATTGGCAGTAACGCACACAGAACTATATGGGAGTAAACTGGCATTAACGCACACAGAAGTAAATGGCGTTAAACTTGCAGTAATGCACACAGAACTATATGGCGTTAAACTGGCAGTAATGCACAGAACTATATGGTGTTAAACTGGCAGTAACGCACACAGAAGCAAACAGCATTAAAATGGCAGTAACGCACACAGAAGTAAATGACGTTAAACTGGCAGTAACGCACACAGAATTATATGGCGTTAAATTGGCAGTAACACACACAGAACTATATGGGTTTATATTGGCAGTAACTCACACAGAACTATATGGCGTGAAACTGATAGTAACGCACAGAACTATATGGCGTTAAACTGGCAGTAATGCACACAGAATTAAATGGCGCTAAACTTGCAGTAATGCACACAGAACTATATGGCGTTAAACTGGCAGTAATGCACAGAACTATATGCGTTAAACTGGCAGTAACATACACAGAAGTAAACAGCGTTAAAATGGTAGTAACACATAAAGAAATAAATGCCTTTAAACTGGCAAAAACACACAGAACTATACGGCTTTAAATTGGCAGTAACGCACATAGAACTATATGTGGTTAAATTGGCAGTAACGACATAGAACTATATGGGGTTAAATTAGCAGTAACACACACAGAACTATATGGCACTAAACTGGCAGTATCGCACAGAACTATATGGCGTTAAACTGGCAGTAACGCACACAGAATTAAATGGTGCTAAACTTGCAGTAATGCACACAGAACTATATGGCGTTAAGCTGGCAGTAACGCACACAGAAGTAAACAGCGTTAAAATGGTAGTAACGCACACAGAAGTAAATGGCATTAAATTGGCAGTAACGCACACAGATTTATATGGCGGTAAACTGGCATTAATGCACACAGAAGCAAATGACGTTAAACTGGCAGTAACGCACACAGAACTATGAGGCTTTAAATTGGCAGTAATGCACACAGAACTATATGGTGTTATACTGGTAGTAACGCACACAGAACTATATGGGTTTAAATTGGCAGTAACTCACACAGAACTCTATGGCGTTAAACTGATAGTAACGCACAGAACTATATGGCGTTAAACTGGCAGTAATGCACACAGAATTAAATGGCGCTAAATTTGCAGTAATGCACACAGAACTATATGGCGTTAAACTGGCAGTAATGCACAGAACTATATGCGTTAAACTGGCAGTAACGCACACAGAATTAAATGGTGCTAAACTTGCAGTAACGCACACAGAGGTAAACAGCGTTAAAAGGGTAGTAACGCACACAGAAGTAAATGACGTTAAATTGGCAGTAACGCACACAGATTTATATGGCGGTAAACTGGCATTAATGCACACAGAAGCAAATGATGTTAAACTGGCAGTAACGCACACAGAACTATGAGGCTTTAAATTGGCAGTAACGCACACAGAACTATATGGTGTTAAACTGGTAGTAATGCACACAGAACTATATGGTGGTAAACTGGCAGTAACGCACACAGAAGTAAATAGCGTTAAACTGGCAGTAACGCACACAGAACTATTTGGTGTGAAACTGGCAGTTACGCACAGAACTATATGGTGTGAAACTGGCAGTAACGCACATAATTAAAAGGCGTTAAACTGGCAGTAACGCACACAGAACTATATGGCGTTAGACTGGCAGTAACGCACAGAACTATATGGCATTAAACTAGCAGTAACACACACAGAAGTAAATGGCGTTAAACTGGCAGTAAAGCACACAGAAGAAAATGTTGTTAAACTGTCAGTATCGCACACAAAACAATATGGCGTTAAATTGGCATTAATGCACACAGAAGTAAATATCATTAAACTGGCAGTAATGCGCACAGAAATAAACAGCATTTAACTGGCAGTAACGCACACAAAAGTATATGGCGTTAAATAGGCAGTACCGCAGATAGAAGTAAATATCATTAAACTGGCATTAACGCACACAGAATTAAACGGCATTAAACTGGCAGTAACGCACACAGAAGTAAATGGTTTTAAACTGGCAGCAACCCACATAGTAGTAAATGGCATTAAACTTGCAGTAATGCACACCGAATTATATGGCGTTAGACTGGCAGTAACGCACAGAACTATATGGCGTTAAACTGGCAGTAACGCACACAGAAGTAAACAGCATTAAAATGGTATTAACGCACTCATAATTAAATGGCGTTAAACTGGCAGTAACGCACACAGAACTATATGGCGTTAAATTGGCTATAACACACAGCAGTAAATGGCATTAAACTGGTAGTAACGCACACAGAAGTAAACAGCGTTAAACTGGCAGTAACATACACAGACGTAAATGACGTTAAAATGGCAGTAACGCACACAGAACTACATGACGTTATACTGGCAGTAATGCACATAACTATATGGCTTTAAACTGGCAGTAATGTACACAGTAGTAAATGGCGTTAAACTTGCACTAACGCACACAGAATTAAATATCATTAAACTGGCAGTAACGCACACAGAATAAATGGATTTAACTAGCAGTAACGCACACAGAACTATATGGCGTTAAATTGCAGTAACGCACCCAGAAGTAATTGGCGTGAAACTGGCAGTAACACACACAGAACTATATGGCGTTAAGCTGGCAGTAACGTACAGAACTCTATGGCGTTAAACTGGCAGTAACACACATAGTAGTAAATGGCGTTAAACTTGCAGTAATGCACACAGAACTATATGGCATTAAACTGGCAGTAACGCACAGAACTATATGGTGTTAAACTGGCAGTAACGCACACAGAAGTAAACAGCATTAAAATGGTAGTAACGCACACAGAAGTAAACAGCATTAAAATGGTAGTAACGCACACAGAAGTAAATGACGTTAAACTGGCAGTAACGCACACAGAATTATATGGCGTTAAATTGGCAGTAACGCACACAGAACTATATGGGTTTAAATTGGCAGTAACTCACACAGAACTATATGGCAATAAACTGACAGTAACGCACAGAACTATATGGCGTTAAACTGGCAGTAATGCACACAGAATTAAATAGCGCTAAACTTGCAGTAATGCACACAGAACTATATGGCGTTAAATTGGCAGTAATGCACAGAACTATATGGCGTTAAACTGGCAGTAATACACACAGAAGTAAACAGTGTTAAAATGGTAGTAACGCATAAAGAAATAAATGGCGTTAAACTGGCAAAAACACACAGAACTATTTGGCGTTAAATTGGCAGTAACGCACACAGAACTATATGGCGGTAAACTATCAGTAACACAGACAGAAGTAAATGGTGTTAAACTGGCAGTAACGCAAAAAGAACTGTATGGCTTTAAATTGGCAGTAACGACACAGAACTATATCGCGTTAAACTGGCAGTAACGCACACAGAATTAAATGGTGCTAAACTTGCAGTAATGCACACAAAACTATATGGCTTTAAACTGGCAGTAACACACATAACTATGTGATGTTAAACTGGCAGTAATGCACACAGAAGTAAACAGCGTTAAAATGGTAGTAATGCACACAGATGTAAATGTCGTTAAACAGGCAGTAACGCACACATAACTATTTGGTGTTAAATTGGCAGTAACGCACACAGAACTATATGGCGTGAAACTGGCAGTTACGCACAGAACTACATGATGTTAAATTGGCAGTAATGCACACAGAACTATATGGCGGTAACTGGCAGTAAAGCACGCAGAAGTAAATGTCGTTAAACTGGCAGTAAAGCACACAGAACTATACGGCTTTAAATTGGCAGTAACGCACACAGAACTATATGTGGTTAAATTGGCAGCAATGACACAGAACTATATGGTGTGAAACTGGCAGTTACGCACATAGAAGCATTTGCGTTAAACTGGCAGTAACGCACACAGAACTATATGGCTTTAAA
Organism: Glandirana rugosa; assembly: GCA_018402905.1. Taxonomy (NCBI): domain Eukaryota; kingdom Metazoa; phylum Chordata; class Amphibia; order Anura; family Ranidae; genus Glandirana; species Glandirana rugosa. The sequence goes on from BLSH010137226.1 coordinate 317,902, forward strand.
TTGGCAGTAATGCATACAGAACTATATGGCAGGAAACTGGCAGTTACGCACAGAACTATATGTCGTTAAGCTGAGAGTAACGCACACAGAACTATATGGCGGTAAACTGGCAGTAACGCACATAGAAGCAAATTGCGTTAAACTGGCAGTAACGCACACAGAACTATATGGCTTTAAATTGTCAGTAACGCACACAGAACTATATGGCAGTAAACCAGCAGTAACGCACATAGAAGCAAATGGCGTTAAACTGGCAGTAACGCACACAGAACTATATGGCTTTAAATTGGCAGTAATGCACACAGAACTATATGGCAGGAAACTGTCAGTTACGCACAGAACTATATGACGTTAAGCTGAGAGTAACGCACACAGAAGTAAATGGCGTTAAACTGCCAGTAACGCACACAGAACGAGATGGCGTTAAACTGGCAGTAACTCGCAGAACTATATGGCATTAAACTGACAGTAACACACACAGAAGTAAGTGGCTTAAAACTGGCAGTAACACACACAGAAGAAAATGGTGTTAAACTGGCAGTATCGCACAGAAAACCATATGGCTTTAAATTGGCATTAACGCACACAGAAGTAAATATCATTAAATTGGCAGTAACGCACACAGAAATAAATATCATTAAACTGGTAGTAACGCACACAGAAGTAAACGGCATTAAACTGGCAGTAATGCACACAAAAGTAAATGGATTTAAACTAGCAGTAACACACACAGAACTATATGGCGTTAAATTGGCAGTAACGTACCCAAAAGTAAATGGCGTTAAACTGGCAGTAGCACACACAGAACTATATGGCGTTAAACTGGCAGAAACGTACAGAACTATATGGCATTAAACTGGCAGTAACACAAACAGTAGTAAATGGCATTAACCACTTGCCTATATAAAAAGGGTGTATCGTGCTTAGGATTTGGTTACTCAGCTGCTGCCCTCCAATAATTCCCTCCCGTGGGTGGGATTGATGTATGGTATTTAGTATAGTTGGATATGGCGCTGCCTGAGTATGGGATTTTGAATGTAAATTGAAAAATGTGCTAGTATGGTGTGCTAGTATGGGGGTGTACCTTTCCCAATATACAAAGCCCCTAAGGTGCAACCCTCTTGAGTAACGTTATATTTTATAAAGTGCATGTGTGCTCAAATAGATTCATGTGACTCTTAATATTCCAAGGTGGCATATTATGATAAACAATTGGGTGAAAACATATACAGTCCAAAATCAAATCTGACTAGTGATTTATGCAGATGTATACACCATTAAAAAAATCATCAAATAATCTCAAATAACAAATAGTTCAATAATGTGCTAGTATGCATGTGCTAGTATATCTGAAAAACAGAGGTGATTCTTTTATATTCCTGGTATAAGGACTGAAAAGGTATGTTCATAACAGTCTGTATGATTTAATCATAGGCAAATGTTCACAGTTTGCTTTAGTTCCTGTTATTTCTAAAAAGCCCAAGGATGTCAGATCCAAGATCTCAATTCTTCTCCAGATGTACAACATATAATAACTCTTCATGCAGTGAAAGACGACCTTTGAAAACGTCTATGACGAAATGCATCAGGTGACCCCCTAGCTGTGCGTACGCAAGTCCACATGTGACATCCAGTTCTTGCTAAGCGTGGTGGTGAAGCACATCCCTTGTCTGTTTACAGGAAGCTTGCGGGACTTCCTCTCAGCGAGTGAGTGCCTACACGCTG